>BSBK01007515.1:55000-528296 GCA_027943335.1 Chamaecyparis obtusa
TCGATGACCATATAGCAAGATGTGAGGCATTGAGATGCCCGTAGCAATGAAAACTGATGATTCAGATCAGACTAAGTCAAGAATTGATTTGAAAAGATTTAAATGATGCAATCATCCTGCCCCCTCGAGAGAGAAATTGAAAGATGATATAAGAGGGATGATTAACAGCAAGAGGTTGCAGAGCAGAAGCAATTAGAGCAGATTTGAGAAGCTGCAGAAGCAAATTGAAGCAAAGCAGAGGTCTTGTTGACCAAGTTTGACCATGGTTGACCATGGTTGAATTTGATGAAAATAGAAAAGATGCTTGAGAACATGATGCAAAGATGAGGATCTAGCAGGAAGATGACACCAGAAGGCTGACTGCACAAGCATCCGATCCCGAAAGGTCCCAGAATTTAAAACATGATTTTGAGCTATCTAGAGATATCAGATTTTGATTTCGATCCCTAAAAATTGTGCAATCATGATGAAACTAAGACAAGAGATGGGAACCTTTGATGAATATAAAGCAATCAAGAGAGCACCAAAACACTGTCTAAAATGCAAGCCTAGAATGAAAAATGCAAGCCTAAAATGAGAATGCAAGCCCTAGGACTTGGTTGTTGGACTCACCATATTTATCATCATCAAGTTCATTTAAGCATGGGATGATTGCAAGATGTCATAAAATCCTCACTAACATTGCAATTATGGGAATATGAATATGACATAAGTCTTCGATTTGTCGGAATGAGGTGTAAGCATTAAGGCACAAGAAGCCAGAATGACCTGAACACTTATTCCTTTTGATTTAGCAAGTTAACATAAGCATCAAAGAAAAATTGCTAGAATGACCTAAATGTTTCTTGTGAACAAACACACTAGACATGCAAGAGTTCCTTCTTTTGCCAAAGATTTCTCATAGTGACCCTTACGTTCACTTAGCAGGACCCTGCATTAGCAATTTTACTTGTAGTAGAAAGAAGTCACTCAAAATAGACAAGGAGAAGAACCAACCTCACCAAAGCATCCATATAAAAGGAGTCAAGGTATGCATGGCTATCCAATACAAGATGAAGGCTCTTACAGATGGACACCCCTCTTAGATAGATTCTTTGGATCATTGGAACTAAACCAGCAAATAGAAAGAAAAAGGAAAGATCATGCCCCCAGTCTTCATGTTTCTCAGTCAAGAAAGATGTCTTTGATTCACTTGAGGAGAAATGATAAAGAAAACAAAAAAAAAAGAAAAGGAAAAACTTAGCATGCTTCAGAGGAACACACAATCAATTTTTAGTTTCATTTTTAGTTTATGTTTGTGTTCAAGTGGATTGAAGTCGAATCGGAAGCGAACAATATTCAAAAGTCTCAATGGGATAGTGACAGTAGGCAGACATAGCGAGAACCACTAGTGACCATCGTGAGAGACAAAGTCTCAAGAAGATATCAAAGTGTGAACCAAGTATTAGTAGGTGAATGTAGTGAGAACCACTAGTGACCGATATAAGGAAGATTCTCAAAAGAGAGAATAAAGCATGAGTGAAACATCAGTAGGCAGACATAGTGAGGACCACTGGTGACTGATGTAAGGAAGAGATCTCAAAAGAGAGAGGTTGAATGAAAGCTAGGTATTAGCAGGAAGGCATAGTGAGAACCACTGATGACTGATACACTAGAGATCCTCAAGGAGAGAAATCTCAAAAGTAGCTAGGCATCAGCAGTAAGATATAGCGAGAACCGCTGGTGATTGATGCATGAACAAAACTTCTGACAGTGATAGGACAATGCCCCCTAGACTAGGAAGATGTCCCTTAGCATGAACTAGTTCTAATCCATGAAGGGTCAAGGAAAATCTTGAAGACAACTGAAGGCAACGGCATGAGCTGGAAAACTAAAGTAGGAAACAAACTCAAAGTAGGAAACAAACTAAAGCAGGAAACTAAAAGCCAAGTGGTACTGAGATGAGATGTAGCTTTAGGAACAAGAGGCATCTGTTTACCAAGTTTTCACCATCTTGGCAGAGATTCTATTTTTGCTACAATGATGCATGTTTACCAGGTTTTCATCAATGGCACATTTTTCTTCTTTTTTCAATTTTTTTGTATTTTCTCTTTTTTTATTTTTTGTATTTTTTGAATATCTCATTTTTTTTGTATTTTTATTTTTTTCACTTTTTTTTCTATTTTTTCAAATTTTCTATTTTTTTTATTATTATCAAGGCACCTATTTACTAGGTTTTCACCAAGACAATAGATACATCAAAGCCCCTGTTTACTAGGTTTTCACTAAGATGATCATTTTTTCAGGACATTTTGCAATTTTTAGGGGTTTTTTCAATATACCATTTTTTTGGATTTTTTTAGGACCAATAGGTATGTACATGAGCATGCTGAGGATGTATCAATTGTAGAATTTCTTCAAGTGAAGAGCGTTGATAGGCTCTTTGAGTTACTCTCCTTCAGTGGTAGATCTCTGAGAGCACAATATATTGTAGTAGTAGTCAACTGAGAAGTTGTAGAATCAGAACTAGATGTTGTAGCAGTAATAGGAGATCTAACCAGTAGTGTCCAACTGTCAAGAGGTCCATTGTTAAGGAAAGATCACTTGAGTGAGACCCACAAACATCCTTGTGGACCCATCTTAACTCTTTATTAGATTTCCCATGCTCTAAACACTTAGGGACAATACATTCTAGATTTCTCTTAGTCATGTCATTAGCAATGAGGAGATGTTGATATGCACTTTGGGACAAAGCAAGATGGAGTGAAGAGGGTAAAGTATGAGAGGCAAGGGTGATGGAATGGAGGGAAGTATGAGAATTTTGGAAGCTCGAATGACAACTTTGATTTTTCCTTTCTTTGGAATCCACATAGCTTTTGAATTTTTTCATCTTTACTTTCAGGTGCTTTTGATGACAATGCTTGTAGAATGGATTTAGAGATCCATTTTTTATTTTATTTTTTGGCGTTTGATTGTCTTCTTCTTTTTGAGGACCTTTGCAGTCTTTTGAACACCTTTGTTTCTTTCCTTTCTTCATAGTCACATGTCGATTAGATGGGGACATGGTGACCTTGAGATATAAGTGGATTCCCATTATTTTTATTTTTATGTTGCACATCCAAGTTACTTCCAAAAGACTCAAGAATGGTGGATGAAAGAGGCTTATATGACTAGTTCAGGTGGAGAGGTGGAAATGGAAGTGGACGAGCCACTTTTCTGGGACATGAAGGGGAAGAAAAGTCAATGGGATGGGCTCAAGTGCAAATATATCAGTATCATCCTCAGCATTCATGAATGCATCAGATAGATCAAGAAAGTAATCTTCCATAGAGCATTGTCAATTGTGAGTTATCCTAGAAGAGTTAGATAAGTTTGGAGGAATATAATGTTAGCCTAACCAAGATGGTCTATTCCAAGAGTTAGGTCCCCTTTCAGGTGGTAAGAGTGCATGAAGATTCCATGAGACTGTAATAGGATGGGGTCTTACGTACCCATGATTTGTTGAAGTAGTAAAAGTATAACTTGGAGTAGATGGCCTAGGAGCCATAGGAATGATCTTCACAGGAGGGTGAAAAGGATCATCATCAATTTCTTGATCTAGAGGATTAGAACTTCCTCCTCTTTTAGAGTTGGTAGGAGCAACATCTTTGTGTACAACATCAACTAGAATTTTTGTAGTAGCATCTGATATGGAGTCCCATTCATATTTCTTTGAATTCATTTCATTGTGGCGACACTGTTTGATGTAATTAGCTAGAGATATAGTAGGTAACAGATCTTCTTTATTTCTATCATCTGTCATAGGAAGTGTTTCTTCAATAGCAGGATCTTGCTCAATAGTAGAAGTGGAGTAATCTATAATAGGCATACCCTAAGGCATGCCCAAGATAAGGGAGACATCATCTATTTGTCCCCATCCAGTATGTGTTCCATTAGAGTCAGCAGTAGTAGAAGTTTGTTCAATAAAGTGAATAAAATCCTCTTAGTGAGGACTAGGATCATGTTCTTGAGGCACTTGAGAAGGTAGATAGGACTCTCTCTGGTAGTCTAAATCAAGATTTTGAATATTCAAGAGCCTTTCATGTATCATAGGCTAGATCTTTATGTCTTCATTATATGAATCCTTGTATGAGTGAAAGCTATAGCTAGGTTGATAAAGCTCATGGCCCTAATATCCAATACCAAATCTATCTTTGGAGGGCCTCTCATAGGAGTGTGGAGATGGAGGAAGAGTTATTAGTGACAAGATGGACTCCATCTAATATTTCCCCATGTCAATATCTTTGATTTGTAGGGTCTTTTCTATCTCTTTGAGTTTAGCATTATAAAATTCTATAAATTCCTCATTGGTCGGAGCAAGGTTATCACCAGATTCTAGAAGCATATTGCAAGTGAGAAGGGGAGAATTATGGCTCAAGGAATGATCATCTTCTTTAGAGAATGGAAAGTGATGATGTGAGGTCAAATGACCCACCATAGATTGGAACTAATCGAGATCGAGATCTTTGGGGATGTTTTCCTCAGCGAGGGCTTTATCCATAGATAGTTTTAGTCTAGATGTCGAAAGCTTGGGACCTTTGAGAACAATATTCGCATAGGATCAAGTGGTAGAATTTGCACAAGCTGGAGATAGTGTGGGGTTACAAGAGGGAGGTGCATGGCCTCACAAGACAAATGGAGCTTTGGGTTTAGGAGCATCCTCACTCCCCAGAGAAATGATCATGTCACAGTATTGAACATCAATAGGTTCAATCTCATTGGTGACAATGTCACTAGTATCATGCATATAGTTGACCACATTATTGGTACCTTTAGACTTGGATAATTCACTTTTCCCATGAGGAGGAAAGGAGTCTTTAAATTCTTGATGATCTAAATTCTTGTTATGGTTCTACACCAAAGGCCTATAAACCATATCAAGTAGTTCTCCCAAGGAAGTGGAGTCATGCTTGGGTTGAGGGATCCAAGGTTTGTTTCTAGTAAATCTAGAAGGTAGTTGAGTTTCCATCCTAGCCTTCTCAGTGGTCTTGACCATTTGTATACTAGAGCTGAGATTAAAGACATACTTTAAGGATTTTGGCATCACATTGTCAATAATCTTGTCATTCATAACATCTATGTTTCTATTGACAATCTTATCCTTATCCCTGTTTGAGGGAGAAGGTCCTTGCTTGTTGTCTTTGTTCAAAGTCAATCCTCCCTTCTTGACCATAAATTCTTCTATCCTCACAGCTCACCTAATCATATTGTCAAAAGTGAGGGGACCTTGCAATTGTACTTGGTATCCAAAATTTGGGACATGATTGTCCAAGAAGATATTGAGCTTTTTAGACTCGGGTAATTCATGCGGATACTTCATGCATAGTTGTCTCCATCTCTAGAGAAATGTTAGGAGAGGCTCTCCTTGTCACTATTTCAAATCATGAAGGTCCTAAATGTTGACCGGATGTTGAATATTGTAAGATTGATCATAACGCTTGTCATTTTGAGATTGACCATGACCTTGGTTGTTCTGAGATTGCTCATGACTATCTCTGAATTTACCTCCCCTCGGGAAGTGGAATGGATCTCCCATCTTGTTGGTAGTATTTTGAGAGGTCATGAAAATAAGATCGAAAGAGTCAATAGGTTCAATTCTAGAAAGTGACCCTTCAGAGCCTTGCTAGTGTTGAAATAATGGGTTATAATATTCTTGAAATAATAAGTCAGACTGTATTTGAAACAATGGATTGTAATACTCTTGGAATGAGGAGGAATGTGAGGATCTCTCACAAAGTTCAGATTTCATAACAGATTCAAGATGACCTATTTCTTGATTAAGAGATTCACTTCTATCTCGACCAGTATTCTCAATGGGATAAGTTTTGTTGGAAATATAGATGGAGTAACTGAGAGGGGGGGGGGGTGAATTAGTTAACCACAAAAATATTACCATAGATCCCTTAGATGTCTTATTAATTCATTTACTACTATCACTCAATAAACATACAGAGAAATGCTGAAACTCAATTATTGCAGTGAATATTAATTATAACTATTCTTAAGTATTCATCAGTGATTAACATGCATGCATAAAGAAAATAAAATGAACACAAGAGACACCAGATTTAACATGGAAACCCAATATGGGAAAAACCACCAATGTAACTAGTTACTATTTTTCACTCTTCTGAAGTGAGCCCTGTTAGGAGCCAACCCGGTTAAGGGTTACAAAATGCACTGTTAGGTGTGACCTTGTTAGAGGATTTAATCACCCTGTTACGAGTGGCCTTGTAAGAGGTCTTTGAAACAATTCAATAGAACTGTCACCTTGTTAGAGGATTTACAAAATGGTTGTTAAAACAACTCTATTAAGAGATTTTGAAATCACTACTACAATGGTAAGAAAGTAACAATGAATTGACTTGAATAATGATGCAACTGATTTGCTGATTACAGATCTCTGTTCTGCTTCACTAGATCCTTCCTAATCAAATATATCTCTACTGCTCCTCAAGGATATCTAACCATCCTTCAAAATTCTCTCACACTTTCCTTCTTTTCCACTTGCACACTTTTAATTCACAACTTGACCTTCTATATATACCATTCGGATTGTCCATTTAGATTGTCAAGTCAGCACTAATAATCATTACAAACATTACCACAGTCGGCTGAATAAACAAACAAAATTCTTTACTAGGCCAACCTGCTCGGTAAACACTAATCTTGAAAAGATTTCCTTTGGTGACTGAGTGAACTTGGTTACCAGTGCAAATTTAGCAACATCCTTTGAAGACCGAGAGATCTCAGTAAACACAGAAAACTACCTCGCTGACCAACTAAGCTTGGTAAACACTGAGAATCTCTTAGCTGACCGACTGAGCTTGGTAAACACTAAGAACTTCTTTGCTGACCAATTGAGCATGATAATTGATATGAAATTTGTGTTACATCAAAGACAACACATAATTAATCCAACAATCTCCTTCAGACAATTATATCCAACAATCTCCCTCTTTGGCATTAATGGCAACACAACATGTCATAGCACAATGAAATTTCATAGAAAACATAGAGTAAGGAACATATCCTTAGCTTCATTTTGATTCTCATCTATGAGAACTCCCTTTATCAGAAAACTTCTCTTTCTGATGGAAAAACTCTCCTTCTTAACTTCTCAAACTCTCCAAGAAAACTCTCCCTCTTAGAAATCTTAAAAAATTTCTTGAAATATGACAACAAACTCTCCCTCTTTGACAACACATGCCAAAGACAACACATACCAAGTGAATAACAATGTACCTTGAGTACTGATTCATATGCAATGATTCTTTGACTAAGCTACATCAACTGACTGATCTTCAGTATGCTCTGGTTGATGCATCACTAAAACTTTAATTAGTGAGCCTCAGATAGGGGAATGACCCCTAACTCACCTCTTAGATTCAAGAATGCATCCTTAGGTAGTGGCTTGGTGAATATATCTGCAATCTGTTCTTTTGTATGAATATATTCCAATGTGATTTCCTTGTCCTACACTAATTCTCTGACAAAGTGATATTTTATAGCAATGTGCTTGGTTTTGGAATGCATTACTGGATTCTTTGAAATATTTATTGCACTTGTATTATCACAAAATATAACAATTGGTTCTTTGATCTCAACCTTCATGCCTTCCAATAACTATTTAAACCAATAATATTAGAGTAGTTTACTACTTCAGCAACATATTATGCTTCTATTGTGGATTGGGATGTGCAATTTTTCTTTTTACTGGTCCAAGATACCAACCTCTTGCCAAGAAAGAATGCTCCACCACTTGTACTCTTTCTTTCATCAATGTTTCCTACCCAATCAGCATCAGTAAACACTTTTAAGTCTAGATTCCCTCCAAATTTATACCACAAGCCATAATCTTCAGTTCCTTTCAAGTATCTCAAGATTCTTTTGATTGCCATCATATGATTTTCTTTGGGTTTTGCTGAGAATCTTGCTACTATACCAACTATTAAGGCAATATCAGGCCTTGTATGCACTACATACTATAATTTTCCAATCATTGATCCGTATAAGTTCTGATCTACTTCTTTTGAATCATCATCTTTGGTAAGCTTCAGTCCAGTACACATGGGGGTACCAACTGGTTTTGCATCTTCCATACCAAACTTCTTAAGTATTTCCTTGATGTATTTAGACTGAGTAATGTAGATACCGTTCTTGCTCTGCTGAATCTGAAGACCAACAAAGAACTTTATTTGACCAAACATAGACATTTCAAATTCTTTTTTCATTTTCTCTGAAAATTATTTGCATTGATCATCATTACCTATAAACATAGTATCATCCACAAATATTTCTAGTAGAACAATTTTGTTATCTGGTCCTTCCTTGATGTACAAACTATTGTTATCATTAGCTCTTTTGAAACCAATCTGATTAAGATAGTTGTGTAATCTTTCATACCATGCTCTAGGGGCTTGTTTTAGACCATACAATACTTTGTGTAACTTGCAGAGCATATTCCTTTTGTCTGGATCAATAAAACCTTCAGGTTGCTCAATCTAGACTTCTTCATCAAGAATACGATTGAGAAATGTAGATTTTACATCCATCTGATATACCTTAAATCCTTTATGTGCTGCATATGCAAGTAGAGTTCTTACACCTTCTAATCTTGCAATAGGAGAAAAATTCTCACCATAATCTATGCCCTCTTCTTGAGAATATCCTTTACACACCAATCTAGCTTTGTTTCTTAATACTTGACCATCTTCATTCAACTTATTCCTGAATACCCATTTTGTTCCAATTAAATTTTTATCTTTAGGCCTAGGTACAAGAGCCCATGTTTTGTTCTTCTCTATTTGTTTTATTTCTTCATTCATAGCCTCAATCCAACTTTCATTTTCCAATGCATCTTTGAAATTTCTAGGTTCAAAATCAGCAAGTAAACATGTACCTTTTAGTTTACTTCTTGTCATAGTACCTTCTGATTTGTTTCCAATAATCTGATTTGGTGTATGATGCCTCCTAACATACTTGGCCAATACAGGTCATCTTGTCATCTTCTTGAATTTCATCTTCAGGTTCTGGTTGCTCAGGCTTGGTAGATATTGGCTTGGGAGCTTCAGACTGAGACTCGGGTCCTTGTGACTCGGTTTGGAACTTCTTCTTGTGACTTGGTTACTGTACTGGGATTAGTAGAAGCAATCTCCTTATTGAGAGATGTGTCTGGTAATGTATTAGGTTCAATGTAAACAAATCTCCTCTAATCCTCCGGTTCCTTTTTGCTTTCTTCTTCGGTCTTTTCTGCAAACTCATCAACTTTCACATGTGCACTTTCTATGATTTTGTGAGTAGACAAATTCAAACATCTATATGCCTTACTTTTGCAAGAATATCCCAAGAATATTTCTTCATCACTTTTCACATCAAATTTTCCTTTTCTAGATTCTTTTAAGATGTAACACTTACTACCAAATACTTTCAGGTAACTTACATTGGGTTTATAGCCATACCATAACTCATAAGGAGTTTTGAATGTGTCTCTCTTCAACTGTACTCGGTTTAAGGTATGAACTGCAGTGCTAATAGCTTCCTTCTAGTATTTCATAGTAATGTTCTTTTCAATCATTAGAGTCCTTGCACAATCCATGATAGATATGTTCCTCCTTTTAGCTATTCCATTCTACTCAGGAGTTCTTGGGGCTGATACCTATCTTTTGATTCCTCTTTCAATGCAAAAATTATTGAATTCATGGGAGATGAATTCACCACCTCTGTCTGATCTCAAGCACTTCATTCTTTTCCCTGTTTCCTTTTCTACTCTTGCCAAATACCATTTGAATTTCTCAAATGCTTCTGACTTTTCTCTTAGATACATAATGATCATCATTCTAGAGTAGTCATCAACAAAGATAATAAAGAATTTTTCTCCAGTATAGCTCTCAATTCCAATAGGTCCACATAAATCAGTATGCACAATTTCAAAAATATCTTCAGACTGATAGTTTTTACTTTTAAAACTAGACTTTCCCATTTTACCAATCTAACAATTCTTGCATAGACCAACATCAGGTTTCTTCAAAGTAGGAATGCCTCTTACTTTCTTGAATTTTCTTATTTTCACCATGTTATCAAAATTTACATGACATAACCTTTTGTGCCATAACCAACTTTCTTCAATTTGAGCAATAAAACATAAGCATTCACCAAGATCAAGATGAAACAAGTTACCTTTGGTTTTTTTGCCCGATCCAATTAGTTTTCCCTTGTCATCCAATAGTCTTGCTTTGCCATGCATGAATTCAACCTTGAATCCAATGTTGATTAGTTATGCTACACTTAGAATATTATGATTTAGTCCTTCAACCCAATATGCATTATCACATATAAGTTCTTTGGTTAATGAGATTCATCCTCTTCCTTTTATGTAACAAGGTTCATTATTTCCAAACCTTACATTACCACCATCATAGTCTTCAAGGTGTTCAAACTTTGTTCTATCACCAGTCATATGATGTGAACATCCACTGTCTATGATCCATGTATCATTTTTGCTTACATGAGAGGTAGGTGCCATCTTATCTTTATCATCATCAGATTCATCTTTTACAGCAATGTAGACAATTTCATCTTTAGTATTATCAGAATCCTTAGCCATAAAACATGTTTTCTTAACTTTATCCTTGAATGATTTGAAATTCTTCCTTCCATTATACTTGTGACCTTTCTTCTCATCCTTGCTTTTCTTGTTTGGGAACCTAGCTATAATATGACCAATTTCTTCACATGAAAAATAGATTAAGGGAGTTTTACCTTTGTATTTACCTCTGCCTCTAGTATATTTCTTTGCAAGTAATGCTTTAATAACTTCAAGATCACTATCAGAACTTTCCTCTGATTCTTCTTGACTCTCTGATTGGATGTCCTTAATTTTCTTGCCCTTCTTAAATGAAAGTTTGGCGTCAAATGCTGATTCAATATTTTTGTATGTTGGAACAGAGTTGTCATAGTTATCCAACTCAAAGGCTGTCAATCTTCCCACTAACGCATCTAAAGTTATCTTGTGATTTTCTTCACATCTTCTTTCTTGAATAGAGATACTCTTATTGCATACATAGGAAGTAATGTTCTAAGAACCTTACTTATAACTATTTCATCATCAATTTTTCCTCTAGAAGCTCTGATTGCACTAAAACTTGCCTTGATCCTTTCAACATATTTTGCAATGTTTTCATCTTCTCTCATTTTCATCTGATCAAACTATCCTCTTATGCTTTCTGCTTTGGCTCTCTTCACATTTTCATCACCGCCATAAATTTTCTTCAGCTTGTTCCACATTGCATAAGCAGTTGTGTAGTCTTTCATCTCATCAAATTCTTCATAGCTGAGAGCTGATTCAATGTCTATCATCATGGTGTTATGGTTTTTTTTCTCTACAATGTCTTCAACAGTTAATGTGTGAGTAGGAGCTATACATTCTTCATCAATATATTTGCATCCTGAATCACCAATGGAAGCCAGATGAAGTCTCATGAGACCTTGCCATGTTGAAAAGTTATCTCTGTTAAGCCTTGGAATTTCTCTCTTGTAAATCATCTTGATCTTTAGCGTAGGTCCTTGAAACCCTTCCTGCAAGCACCAAAAGCTCTGATACCAATTGTTGGAAATATAGATGGAGTAACTAAGAGAGGGGGGGTGAATCAGTTAACCACAAAAATATTACCATAGATCCCTTAGATGTCTTATTAATTCATTTACTGTTGTCACTCGGTAAACATACAGAGAAATGTTGAAACTCAGTTATTGCAGTGAATATTAATTATAACTATTCTTAAGTATTCATCAGTGATTAACATGCATGCATAAAGAAAATAACATGAACACAAGAGACACCAGATTTAATGTGGAAACCCAATATGGGAAAAACCACCAATGTAGCTAGTTACTATTTTTCACTCTTCTGAAGTGAGCCCTGTTAGGAGCCAACCTAGTTAAAGGTTACAAAACACACTATTAGGTGTGACCTTGTTAGAGGATTTAATCACCCTGTTAGGAGTGGCCTTGTAAGAGGTCTTTGAAACAATTCAATAGAACTATCACCTTGTTAGAGGATTTACAAAATGGCTGTTAAACCAACTCTGTTAAGAGATTTTGAAATCACTACTACAATGGTAAGAAAGTAACAATGAATTGACCTAAATAATGATGCAACTAATTTTCTCATTACAGATCTCTATTCCGCTTCACTAGATCCTTCTTGATCAAATATATCTCTGCTACTCCTCAAGGATATCTAACCATCCTTCAAAATTCACTCACACTTTCCTTCTTTTCCACTTGCACACTTTTAATTCACAACTTGACCTTCTATATATACCATTTGGATTGTCCATTTAGATTGTCAAGTCAGCACTAATAATCATTACAAACATTACCACAGTAGGCTGAATAAACAAAAAAAATTATTTACTAGGCCAACCTGCTTGGTAAACACTAATCCTAAAAAGATTTCCTTTGGTGACCGAGTGAACTTGGTTACCACTACAAATTCTGCAACATCCTTTGAAGACTGAGAGATCTTGATAAACACAGAAAACCACCTTGCTGATTGACTGAGCTCGGTAAATATTGAGAATCACTTACCTAACTGACTAAGCTTGGTAAACATTGAGAATGGCTTTGCTGACCAACTGAGCATGATAATTGATATGACATTTTTTTGACATCAAAGAAAACACACAATTAATCCAACAATCTCCTTCAGAAAATTTTATCCAACAAAGTTTTGCCACTTCTAGTTGTGGCAGTCATAGATGAGGATGAAATGAGAGAGGACTCAAGATAAAGCTAGACTCAGTCTCTAATAACAACGCAAAGGAGATAAAGGCTAGAATAACCAAGATGTGAGATGGACCTGGTATGAATCATCAAAAGAGGTGGCTAGAACAACTGAGATAAGACTATCGCAACACGAGATGCAAAAGGCATTAAGAGATAAGGTAAACCAACAAGAGATGACACAAGTCAAAGCAAAGATCAATTGATTCCTAACTCAAAACAAGTAGTTTCTGATAGTAAATGATAGGAAAGCAGAAAATAATACCTCAAACAAAAGGTAGATTAGATAAAAAGTCAAACAGTTAATGGCAAATAGGTCTCTATTTTTGCAAACTGGGCTATAGTCTCATGTGAGATAGTACTAGGTTGTGTGAGAGAACACTAAACTTCATGTGAGAAAACAAAGTCTCACGTGAGAAAGTGCTCTAAAGTGTGAAACTTCATTGGGGAAAGTGCAAAATCTAATAATTTGACATAGTTTTTGAGGTTAAAGTTGAATTTTGAGGTACAACCTAAATTGATGTCTAACAAAAAATCCTGTTTCCTAATAGGTTTGAAGAGTAGTTTAATCAACAATCTTGTTTTAGGATTTCAAGCATTCGTTTAAAGACACAAAGGTTCAAATCAAGCAGTTGTGATACAAGAAGCAGTCATTAATAGACCTATCAAGGACAAAGCAACTTGATAGCATTAGGGGAGTCTTTGTTTGATAATGATTGGACAATGTTTAAGACTCGATAACAAACACATAGCTTAGTCCTACAAAAAAAATGGTCAGAAGCCAACACCTTTGCCCCATTGCTTATGTGCATACGTGCACCTCACACAGCCATGTCACCCCCTAGACGGTGCCCATGTTTTTGGTGTTTCCAAGGACTCAATGATGTATGTTCAAAGGTTACCCTTGTAGCAGGGGCCAGTGTCACAACTACCTCCAAATGTCCAGGTGTATGCCTATGATGGGAATCTACGGGAGAGATTCTTCCCCTTCCCTGCACAAAGATTATGACTCCTTTCAGAGGTGAACCGGGTAGGCCACTAGCTGAGAAATTTTTTTTAATAGGCTTCCATTCATGATAACCTTAGATGCCCTTGATATAGGGTTGAGGCCTTGCAGCCACACCAACACCCAAAAGTCATACACCCCCGCAAGCAGGGCTAAGAGCAGTGCTGCTCAGTATAATAGATGGAGCCTTCTCAAGATGATAGTCAAAGTCTTGAGAAGGAAGCTAACATGGTTTTGGAGTCTTTAGACTCAACAAAATGTTCTTTATTAGAGTGAGGCAGAATCACAGGTGATAGGTGTGTGCTCACTTGGGTTGTTCCCGAAGGTTCAACTTCTGATAGGCCCTCTAAAGGTGACACTAGACTTGGTTTAGATTCGGGAGTCAGATTTTATGGTTCTCCCAAAGGGAGAAGAGCATACTTCTCTATCCTATTTCCTCACCCAAACACATCAAGAAGATTCATCACTAAGTTAGCTTCACTCCACCACAACTACAAGCTTTTGGGTTTTTGTTTCTGTCAAAGAGAGAAGAGCATAATCCCCTAGCTAATAGAAGCGTAAAGATTCACTACCTTTCTCTGCTTCCCCAAGAATTTGTCATATTAGTAAGATCATTAGGATTTCGGGCTCATTCATGTTCATCACCTCCATGTAATGAAGAGCCAAATTCCCTACTCACTATCAAAATCCTCAAGAAATTTTAACGGAGCCCTAGTTAGACTATGTGAATGAAAGCAAGAAATAAACACAACATTTTAGCAAGTCTTCGACTATCATCTTGCAATCAAACCATTAGCATGTTTTATGTTCTTTGACAAATGTCCTGCAAAAAACTATTACACTGTGAATATAACAGAGAAATGATAAACAACAACAAACAGGAAACTGTCAGAAAACTAAAACTAGAAAGATAGAAACTGAGAAAATCTAATGCACTCTGTTAAAATCTTGAATGAGGAAGTACTCCATAGCATGTGAGAAAGTATAGGATGCCATGCCAAGGCATAGAAGATCATGTGAGGAAGTGCTATAGGGAGTGAAATCTCATGCAGGACACTCTGAATTCTTGTGTGAAGATCCGTACACAGACAGTACAGATGTATGACAGAGATTGAATTCCTATCAGAAAAAAATGAGAATGAGGCCATAAATCAAATTTTTTTCCCCACAGTGGGTGCCAAAATGTGTGTCTAAATGTGGACCTCTAAATTAGGCACACATGCAACATAGTCATTGCTCAATCATGAGATGGTGAGTATGAACATGAATTTTCCATCTCACAACATCGATTGAATCGACTTGTTGCCTCCCATGTAGGTGGGGTGTTTAATTACTCTTAGATTGGAGAGCCAACAACCATAAGACCATGTCTATAATGGAGGATTTGAAAATATGAAAAGATGGGCAATTTGATGAAATCAAGCTAGAATGAGATGCAATTAATCTAAAAAAACTTGAAAGTAAAGATGAAATGCAATTTAATCTAAGAGCTTGAAACAAATATGATATTAGCCTAAGAACAATTAAGCAAATTTAATCTAAGATGAGATGGAAAATTATACTAATAATGAGATACTAATCTAATAGATGCAATAAAAGCTTTGGAAACAATGAAATAAATGAGACTAAAAAAGCCTATAGTTTGGATACTCTCAAAAATTGCCTCCCTTGAATGAGAAAAAGAGGTTCATTAAATAGAAAAGCCAGAAGAGGAATGAAGAGTTTCTTGATTTGAAACTCCTGACCCTTCATTTCCATTTGAGACAAAAATGCAAGAATTACTTAATAAAAAGAATGGAAAATGCCACACAGGTGGCCTTTCGAATATCTTGAATTATTAATTCAAAAAGGTGTGTCCATTTGAATATCAAGCAATTATTAATTCCTTTTTATGAGTTATTAGCCAAATGGGGTGGATTTAATTTAATTCTAAGCACTTAAGAATTTAGGATTAAATTAAATTATCATAGGGGTAATTTATCTAATTAAAGTCAAGGACTTTAGGAATTAATTTTGATATTTAATTAATGTAATTTATGGTCTTTGTAATTGACATCAAGTTAAATTGAGTCAGGTAGGAGAGAGAAAATTTCCTAGGAAACTAGGACTTTGGAGATGTAAAATTAAAGATAATGCACCAAAATTAATTGAATTTAATAGGTGCCAATTTTAGGGTATTACAATAACCTACAATTGATTGAATATCTTGACAGAAAGAATGGACAAGTGAAAGATAGTGATTGATGGTCACCAAGATACTAAAGTGATATGCAAGACAATTAAATCAGTCAATGTATTGTCATTGATGTCAACTAGTTTTGACTATACTTATCATAATGGTTACAAACATCTAAAGAAAGAAAATGGTAAAGGAATGAGATCTCTACATAAAGATGGGATTAATATGAAAGATATGGATATGGTATATATTGGGTAACTTGTTGATGGGTTTATGGCATCATGTTGTTGACTTTATTGTATTACATGATTTTTTTATGTATTGAAGATAAGAAATGAATAATTTAATGTGGTTAGTAAATGAAGATTTATGTATACACCGAGCTAGTGTAGTGTATATCAAGTATAGTTTTAACCAAGTAGGTAATCACCGACACATTCTGTATTGACTGAGTGAAAGAAACAAATAAAGTTTATAATAGCCAACTGAATTGATGAGCTGGTCAATTGCTTATGATCCTGAGGTAGAAGATAAAGTTTTTTATGATGATCCAATGACTAACAAAATTCTAGATTAATCAGATGAAGAAGATTGAAACGGGTTAATGAAACAATTGTCGAGGAAGGTCAAAGAGATAAAATGAATGATGGAGATTAAGAGGGAAAATCTAACGGATGAGAAGAAAATGGTTTGTGTTGTATATTTAAAGATACATGAGATTCATTGTTGAGTCTGGGATTATTGATATTGTAGGATAATTCACCTGAAAGTACTATTTTCATGAACCATTGATCAAACTGGTTGAAGACAGAACCAAGTTGAACAATAGCCATTACCGAGTATTCGAGAAGCATACACCAAGTGGAATGAAGTTGGAGGATATGAAGGATTGAATTATTTATTGACCAGAGGAGGTATTTTGAGCTTAGCTTAGATCTAAAAATTTGCAAATCTTAGTTGTATTTGAATCAGGTCATTATCGTATCAGTTTAACCATTGTTACAACAAAATCTCTTAACCAAGTGGGACATCACAGTCTTTTTGTATTTCAATATTATATTCAATGAATGTTGATTATTTTCTTGTTGACCCCATAATGAATGTTGGTAAAGGCAGAACTATTAGTGATAAATCCTCTAACCAGGTCACACCTTATAGTGTGTTTTGTAACCTTTAATAAGGTTGGCTCCTAGTCAAGCTCACTCAAGAAGAGTGAATTATTTTTGGTTACCATTCCAAGGTATTTTTTCCCCTAACAAGGTTTCCACTTTAAAAATCTATGTGTTATGTGTATTTTATGTGTTAAATTGTTAATTTTCTTTACACATTTCATAACTGGATAGATCGGTAAACACAGTAGTTAATTTACTATCAATCGATAGATGAAGAGAAAGATATTATTGATATATTACCGAGTTGACTATTTTATTGAAAATTTTGAATATATACATATGATAGATTTGGGGCTGTAGGATAATTGGAATTAACTAATTCACCCTCCCTCTTATTTATCTAACAATTGGTATCAGAGAATTGGTTTCTTAGAAGGGAAGTTTGAAAGACTTAAGCTAAAGATCACAAGATGTATAAGAGAAAGGTGCCAAAGCTGAATAAAGACAACTTATCGACATGGAAAAGAAGAATGAAATTGCATATATCTTGAATTGGAGAATCTGCAATATACTACTTGAGAAATGATTACATCCAACCCACTAGTCCCTTGACTATTGATCAAATGAGACATAGACATGAACACAATGTTACAATGATAGAGATGTTTGTTTCCTTATTAGAATCTGAATTTGAAGATGTCAAGACATGCACTACTACTAATGGAATGTAGGACAAAATTGCACTAGTTCATGGAGGATATGAAAATGTTCTAAGAGAAAGAGTTGAGAGTCTTAGAGGAAAGTTTGATGACATGAAGATAAAAGCATAAAACATTTCACAGTACAAAAACTAAATTAAGAAGATTGTCAATGCTATCCAAGGAGCAGGAGGTGGTATTGATGAAGACACTATTGTTGGAGATTTTCTAGCAAGTGAGTGTTGAATGTATGTTTGTCATTAATGAAAACATATGGTAAGAAGCATGTGTTGAATTCTTATGGAGAGAGCCTTAAGCATATCTTTCTTAGATCTATTATCAGCATGATATCATAGATGCAGAGGTTGGTTTTGAGTGCAAAAAGTTGTATAGTTTTTTGTATCAGTAGTGTTCCTAATAGTGTTACATGCAGAGTTCTGTATGAGATTTTTAGTATGGTTATGATGGATCCTTGCACATTTATATTTATGTTGTAGACATGTTTATGATGCTATGTTCATGGATGTAGAGTCAGTGGTGCAATTGAAGTTGAGTTATGTTGTTTCTATTTTTTAATTACAGTTTCTTGAGTTTATCTCATGGAGCCGACAGTGTTTATATTGTTTTAGTAGTTGCACCTATGTTTTTAATATGTGTGTTTGGTTTCATGTTTTTTGATGAGTTAATAATGTTTGATTAAGAGTTCATAAAGTATTTCAGTATGAGAATAAAGTTTTAGTTAATTTGGTGGAGCTGATAGTGTCGAGCGACGCATCTACTCATATTTGGGTTGTGCGATCCTATTTGTGTTGTGTACTTAGTATAGCCATTGGAGATGTTTTTGGAGAGTTATATTGTTTCTCTAATAAGATTTCAAGAAGGTTCTAGTAGGCCAACTTGATTATATCATTTGGAAAAAGATACTTATAGCCGGTCCATTATGATTGCTAGAAGTATGATTGATAGAGAAGAGCAGAGAGTGCAAAGAAGAAAATACAAATGTGTTGAGTTAGTCATTAGTTGAAGATCTATGTGAATAAGAAGAGAGTATATGCTATTCATTGGAACTGATCAAGACAACAAGTCTACATTCCAGTTCACCAAGATTTAGATATAGTGTATATCTGTTATGTAGAAGATTGTAGCCTTCACCATTTGAGCAGTGTGCTCAAGGATAGTGTTGTTAGGAATAGTCCCAAGAGATAACTGAGGGGGGGGGGGTGAATTAGTTATCTAAAAGTTTCAATTCTTTATCCAATTAACTATTCTTAAACATAAAGCATAAACACAATGAAAGAACACTTGAAAAAAACACCAATATTTTGGTTACGAGGAAACCAAAATAGGTAAAAACCCCAGTGGGACTTGATACTCACTAATATTCTGTACTAGTGTATAATGATCCTTGCTAGAAGATCCTTTACCCTATTAGGAGTAGCTTTACAATATATTAAGTATAGTAGACCTAGTTAAGGGTCAGACCCTATTAGGATTCTTTTACAATTGTCCCTATTAGGGGAGAGGACGCACTATCTGAGAGCTCACTACTCAAATGGGTGAAGGTTACAACCTTCTGAATAACAAATACACACTATATCTAGATCTTGGTGAACTATGCTTTGATCTGCTATCTAGATCAGTTCCAATGAATAGCACAAGTACTTTACTTGGTCACATAGACCTTCTTTTGATGGTTCAACACTTTGCACACTCTGCTCTACTCTACTTGATCAACCATGAACCACACTCAAGCAATCACAAATGACTACCTATAAATATATTTCCTCCAAATGATATAATCAAGTTATCCTATTAGAGCCACCTTGAAATCATATTAGAGAAACCATAATAAATGCCAACAAACATTCTATTAGCTCTACTATGGGTGCAACACATTCTGGGACCTATTCATATAATATAATTGTAGATGCACACTACACACTATCGGCTCTACCAAAACAACTAGAAATTTCTCTATAAGCTGAATTAACTTATGCACTCTCAACCAAAAATCAATAACACTTCTCCAAGCTTAACTCCAAGGGTGCATATCCTTAAGATAGGTGCAACTCAAGAACCAATAAAATCTTTGTCGACTCTTCTGAATAAACATAGGAAACTGCTACCGGTGAATAGTGACTGCATAACTTCAATTGCATTCATCATTAGACTATGCATTCATAACTAAAACATCACTAACATGTTTTCAACATATATCCTAGGGCCCATGCCTAGAAGACAACTGTACGAACAACCATACATAGAACACTGCCTGTAACTCTATGAGGAACACTGCTGACACAAGCTACTATATAATTGTCTATACTCACATTCAACCTCTGCACCCATGATATCATGCTAATATCATGTCCATGCAACATATATAGAAGGATTATTGCATAAGAATTCCATGCATACTACTTTCCATATGTTGTCATCAATGACAAACATACAGTTAGTACTGGCCTGCTGACAAATCTCCAACAATCTCCTCCTTTGGCATTGATGGCAATATGTGGAATGAAAAACCACCATCAACCCAAAATAATAATTATTTTATAACATTCTTCATTTCCCCTTCAAAACTTCCCCAAAGATGAATCCTCCATCTGCTGCAATATTTTCTAATATTCTCCATTTCCTCAATTGTACTGCTATCATAACTGAATGCTACTCCTCCTTAGTATATTACTCCTCTTTTTACTTTTGTTTTTCATGAATCTATATACTCCCCCTTTGACATCAATGGAAAAGGGTGCCACTCATTTTAAGCATCGGTACTACTCTTGAGGTAGAATAGTCAACCTTCCATCAGTCCCTAAGGACTGATGCCATTCCTGCTTCCTTCTAAGAAGAATCAGGGAAGGGAATTAATCCCAAATTCCCCCTGAGATACTCAAAAGTATCCTTAGGCAAGGGCTTTGTGAATATATCTACCAACTATTATTTAGTACTCAGATAGTCCAACTTGACTTCTTTCTCCGTCACTTTCTCTCTTAGGAAGTGATACTTGATCTCAATGTGTTTTGTCTTTGCATGCATCATAGGGTTCTTTGACATATTGATAGTGCTAGTGTTATCATAGTGAATAACAATAGGATAATCAATCTGAATTCCAAAATATTTTATCATCTGCTTGATCCAAACAATTGTAGAATAATTCAAGGCTACTGCAACATACTCTACTTCTGCTATTGACTGAGAAATATAGTTTTGTTTCTTGCTTGTCCAAGTGAAAAGTCTATCACCAAGAAACACTACTCCACCTGAAGTACTCTTTTTGTCATCAACACATCCTACCCAATCTACATTAGTGTATACGTGAAGCTCAACATTTTCTGAATTGGGATACAATAAACCATAGTCTATAGTACCTTGTAAGTATCTAAATATCCTTTCTACTACCATGAGGTGACATTTTTTAGGCTCTGCTACAAATCTTCCAACTATGCCAACTGCATTTGAAATATCAAGTCTAGTCTGTGTAAGATAAATCAATTTACCAATCATTGACTTGTATAATGTTATATCAACTGTTGGTGAGTCATCTTCCTTTGTAAGCTTGCATCCAGTAATCATAGGTGTCCCTACTGGCTTTCAATCATCCATCTTGAATTTATTTAATATTTCTTTCACATACTTGGATTGATTAATGAATATAGCTTTCTCTGTCAGCTACACATTCAATCCTAAAAAGTACTTGATAGGACCAATCATACTCATCTCAAACTCATTCTGCATTTCTTTGGCAAATTCAGCACTGAGTTTGTCATTACCTCCAAAGATAATGTCATAAAAAAATATAGCTACAAGTAATAAGCCTTCAGATGTCTCTCTAATGAATAGATTACAATCTACTGCTCCTTTCTTGAATCCAATCTTTGCATGAGAACTTTCAATGATCTTTTTCAATCTTAAATTGAAACATCTATAAGCTTTACTTTTAGTAGAGTAACCAAGAAAAATACCTTCATCACTTCTTGCATCAAACTTGCCTATTGCTTCATCCCTCTTGATGTAGCACTTGATTCCAAATATTTTGAAGTATTTTATAGTGGAAACATTACCAAACCATAGCTCATAAGGTATTTTGTTAGTGCCAGGCCTTACCTAAATTCTATTGATTGTATAGACTGTTGTATTGACTACATCTCTCCAATAGGTGTGTGAAACTTTTCCTTCTATCATAATGGTGCATGTTGTATCAAGAATGATCCTATTCCTTCTCTCAACAATTCCATTCCACTAAGGGTTTTTAGGTGTGCTTAACTATCTCTTTATGCCATGTTCTTCATAGTACTCATAGAATCTGTTAGAGGTGAATACTCCTCCTCTATCCGATCTCAAACATTCTATCTTTAATCCACATTCATTCTCAACCTTAGCTTTGAATATTTTGAACTTCTTAAAAGCTTTTGACTTATCTTTTAAGAACATAACCCACATCATCCTAGTATAATCATCAAAAAATAAAATAAAATACCTTTCACCATAGTATGATCTTGTTTGAGTTGGTCCACATAGGTCTGTATGAATCAGATCCAACTTGTTCTCTACTAAATTTTGCTTGCTCCTGAATGAATTTCTCACATGCTTCCCCATCACACATTCCCTACATATAGTATCAATTGGCTTTGCTATGCTAGGTAGATCTCTTACTGCTTTAACATTGCTTATCTTTGCTATGTTATCAAAATTGATATGACACAATTTTTTATGCCACAACCAACTGTCATCAACTTTAGCAACAAAACAACTTTCTTCAATTGAGTTGAAAAACATTACCTCTTGTCTTTGTGCCTGATGCAATCATAACACCATCTTTTTTGTTAATGATGCATTTTTCATCTTTGAACTCCAACTGATAGCCTTTACCAAGTAACTGTCCAACACTAAGAAGGTTATGTTTCAAACCATCAACATAAAGAACATCATTAGTATTGTTCTTTCCATCCAACATGATGGCTCCTCTACCAACTATAGGTTTAGGAGTGTTGCCTCCAAATCTGACCATACCTCCATTGTATTTGTCCCAATGAACAAACCTACCTTTATCACCTGTCATGTGATGTGAACAACCACTGTCTATAATCCAATCTGTTCTTATATTTTCTTGGGAAATCAATGCTAGCTTTTGATTCACTTTCTCATTTTTAGGAACTAACTTAATATTTGTTTTGTCTACAATAGCAATGAATCCAATTTATTCTTCACCTGATTCTTCATCTGAGACTCCATCTCTAGCATAGTAGCATTCCTTAGAATACCGAGGCTTATAATCCTTTTTGAAATTTCTAGCTCTAGTGGGACACTTAGATGCAAAGTGACCAATCTTATTACATGAAAAACACTTAAATGGTAATTGACCTTCATATTTTCCTTTTCCTTTCTTTTCTCTTTTGGAAATCATGGAAATAAAATCATCTAGTGTTTTATCTTCATCATCATCATCAAAATTAACAGAAGTGTTTGCAGATTCCTTACCATGAACTATTGCTTTGAAGGTTGTCTCACTTTTTGGTTCTGTCTTCAATCTTGAAATCTCAAAAGCTAAGATTTTGCTGATCAAGGTCTCTTTCTTGAAATTAGATGTAAGATGCATGGTCTCATCAAGGATATTGATCTTACTGTCATATTTAGGAGTGAGAGTAGTCATCAACTTGTCCATAATATCTTCTTCTGAGATCTCTCCACCATTGTTCCTGATTCTAGCAACTGCTTCATTGAATATTTGATTATAAGCTCTGATGATTTCTTCAAGAAACATCTCTAATGCATTGAATCTTTTCTTCCATGTCTTTCTACATGCATCCTTTTCTTTCTTGTCTCCTTCAAATATGTCTACAAGTTACTTCCATATCTTGTGGGCGGTGTCTACCTTCTTTATCTCTGAAAAATCACTATCAGATAGTGCATTGATAAGGGCTTCTTTAGTTATAGCATTATGATGAAACAATTCCTTTTGAGTGTTAGTAGCATCATCCTGTTCAAGGTCTTCTAAAGTAGGAATCTTGGCTGCTTTGATAGTTACATTGAAAACTTCATAAGCAATACACTACAAATGAGTCATCATCTTGTTCCTCCAATCAAGATAATTTTCTGCATCAAACTTAGGAATCTCTTTCCTAAAATATGCCATCTGATCAACCTCAAGCTATTAAAATTTCTCTCTGAGGCACTTGGCTCTAATACCAATTGTTAGGAATAGTCCCAAGAGATAACTAAGAGGGGGGGGGGGGTGGGTGAATCAGTTATGTACAAGTTTCAATTCTTTATCTAATTAAGTATACTTAAACATAAATCATAAACAAAATGAAAGAACACTTGAACACAACACCAATA
Source organism: Chamaecyparis obtusa (assembly GCA_027943335.1). Taxonomy (NCBI): domain Eukaryota; kingdom Viridiplantae; phylum Streptophyta; class Pinopsida; order Cupressales; family Cupressaceae; genus Chamaecyparis; species Chamaecyparis obtusa. Next base: position 79,142 of record BSBK01007515.1, read on the forward strand.
TTTTGGTTATGGGGAAACCCAAATAGGTAAAAACCCCGATGGGACTTGATACCCACTAATATTATGTACTAGTGTATAATGATTCTTGCTAGAAGATCCTTTACCCTATTAGGAGTAGCTTTACAATATATTAAGTATAGTAGACCTGGTTAAGGGTTGGACCCTATTAGGAGTCTTTTACAATTTTCCCTATTAGGGGAGAGGATGCACTATCCGAGAGCTCACTGCTCAAATGGGCGAAGGCTACAACCTTCTGAATAATAGATACACACTATATCTGGATCTTAGTGAACTGCACATTGACCTCCTATCTGGATCAGTTCCAATGAATAGAACAAGTACTTTACTTGGTCACATAGACCTTCTTCTAATGGTTCAACACTTCACACACTCTGCTCTACTCTGCTTGATGAACCATGAACCACACTCAAGCAATCACAAATGACTACCTATAAATATCTTTCCTCCAAATGATATAATCAAGTTAGCCTATTAGAACCACCTTGAAATCATATTAGAGAAACCATAATAAACTCCAAAAAAGATTTTGTCAGCTCTACTATAGGCACAACACATTCTAGGACCTGTTCATATAATATAATTGTAGACGCACGCTACACATTGTTGGCTCTACCAAAACAATTGGAAATTTCTCTGTAAGCTGAATTAACTTATGCACTCTTAACCAAACATTAATAAAACTTCTCCAAGCTTAACTCCAAGGGAGAATATCCTCAAGATAGGTGCAACTCAAGAACCAATAAAATCTCTGTCAGCTCTTCTGAACAAACACAAGAAACTACTACCGGTGAATAGTGACTGCATAACTTCACTTGCATTCATCATTATACTATGCATTCATAACTAAAACATCACTAACATATCTGCAACATATATCCTAGGGCTCATGCCCATAAGACAATTGTACGAACAACCATACACAGAACACTTCCTATAACTTTGTCAGGAACACTACTGACACAAGCTGCTATATAACTATCTGTACTCACATTCAACCTCTGCGCCCATGATATCATGCTAATATCATGTCCATGCAAGATATATAGAAGGCTTACTACATAAGACTTCCACACATACTACTTTCCATATGTTGTCATCAATGATAAATATACAGTCAGTACTGGCCTACTGGAAAATCTCCAACAAGTGTCTCCTCACCTGTAACAAGGTTAATTATAAAAGACTCCTAACAGGGTATGACCTTTGAATAGATCACCATACTTCATGCATTATAAATATCAACTCCTAACAATGTTATAAGATCTTCTAACAAGGATCATAGGTAGAAGATCTATCACCTTGTATGGAAAGAATAATATTGATGATGTTCTATATGTTGATGGTTTTCAACATAACTTACTAAGTGTTGGATAGTTTCTTGACAAACGATATTAGTTTTAATTCAAAGACAAAAAGTGCATCAATAATAACAAAGAAGGATTAATGATTGCATCAGGCTCAAAGACAAAAGGTAATGTTTTTCAACTTAATTTAGAAGAAAATTGTTTTATTGCTAAACTAGATGAAAATTGGTTATGGCACAAAAGACTATCACATTAATTTTGACAATATAGTAAAGATAATCAATGTAAAGGTATTTAGAGACCTTCCTAATATTGCAAAACAAGTTGATACAATATGCAAGGAATGTGTGATGGTGAAACATGTGAGGAATTCATTTAGAAGAAAGCATAATTCAGTAGAGAACAAATTAGATCTAGTGCATACAGACTTGTCTAGACCAACTCAAACAAGATCATACTATGGTGAAAGGTACTTTATTTTGTTTGTTGATGATTATTCTAGAATGATGCGGGTTGCATTCTTAAAAGATAAATCTAAATCATTTGAGGAGTTCAAGATATTCAAAGCTAAAGTTGAAAATGAGTCTGAATTAAAGATTAAATGTTTGAGATCAGATAGAGGAGGAGAATTCACCTCTGATAGATTTTATGAGCATTCTGAAGAACATGGGATCAAGAGATAGCTAAGTGAACCTAGAACCCCTTAGCAAAATGGAGTTGTAGAAAGAAGAAATAGGATCATACTTGACACATCACACACTATCATGATTGAAGGAAAAGTTGCACACACCTATTGGAGAGATGCAGTAAATACTGCAGTCTATACTATCAATGGATTTCAATTAAGTCCAAGCATAGACAAGACACCTTATGAGCTATGGTTTGGAAATGTACCTATGGTAAAATACTTCAGAATATTTGGAAGAAAGTGCTACATCAAGAGAGATGAACCTATTGGTGAGTTTGATGCAAGAAGTGGTGAAGGTATTTTTCTTGGTTACTCTACTAAAAGAAAAGTTTATAGATGTTTTAACTTAAGATTGAAGAAGATCATTGAAATTGCTCATGTAAAGATTGATGAAAATTTTATGATTCAAGAGAGATATCATGATTAAGAACCTATTATTGAAGAAGAACCTATTCCTATTAGTAGCGAAACAATTGTTGAAGAGATGTTTGACATAATTGATGTATTATTCAATGATCTTGAAACAAGTGAACAAGAATCACAGAAGATAGATGAGAGAGTCACACCTAATGTTCCCAAATTCACATCAAGATACCATTCAAAAGAAGATATAATTGGATATTAGAATAGAAAATTCATGACAAGATCAAAGGCAAAAATTTCAATAGTTGATGAAGCGGTATGTTTACTTTCAAAAATTGAACCTTTAAGTGTTGAAGATGCATGTAATGACTCAGATTGGCATGAAGAAATGAAAGAAGAGCTAGATCAAATAATTAAGAATGATACATGGGAATTGGCCACTGGACCTATTGACAAGAATGTGATTGGAACCAAATGGATATTAAGAAACAAGATGAATGAAGATGGTACAATAGTAAGGAACAAAGCAAGACTAGTATGTAGAGGATATGCACAGAGAGAAGGAATTGATTATTTAGATACATTTTCCCCTGTAAGAAGATTGGAAGCCATAAAATTATTTATATCCTATGAAACATTCAAATAATTTCATGTATATCAGATGGATGTCAAGTGAGCATTCCTAAATGGAGAGTTGAAGGAAGAAGTCTACATAGAGTAGCCTGAAGGATTTACTTTATTAGACAAACTAGATATGGTATGTAGATTGAAGAAAGCCCTTTATGGGCTTCAATAAGACCCTAGAACATGGTTGATGTAGGAGCATCCTGGGTGTAAGAGAAATCTTGCATCACCCAAAAATAATTTTGGTTTCTTTTCAATAAGGGCTATCTTGTGCAGAGCTGCTATTTATCGAAACTTACTATTTTTCGTAAGTTGGTCATATGATCTCAGAATGTTCTAATTTCACAGTTGGAGGTTCATCTTAGTCATATCAGCCTGCCAGTTGATTTTAATTACCACATCATCTATATTGGTGAAGTTATTGAGGTTTTTGGGTAGAAAATATTTTAGGTCAATTTTGAAGGCCTTAGAGGCTCTGGATCGCGATCATCACTAGTTACTATTTTTCACTCTTAAGCATTCATCACTGATTAACATACATGAATAAAGAAAATAACATGAGCACAAGAGACACCAGATTTACCATGGAAACCCAATATGGGAAAAACCACCAATGTAACTAGTTACTATTTTTCACTCTTCTCAAGTGATGCCCGGTTAGAAGCCAACCCTGTAAAAGGTTACAAAACACACTGTTAGGTGTGACCTTGTTAGAGGATTTAATCACCCTGCTAGGAGTGGCCTTGTAAGAGGTCTTGAAATAATTCAATAGAACTATTACCTTATTAGAGGATTTACAAAATGGTTGTTAAACCAACTCGGTTAAGAGATTTTGATATCACTACTACAATTGCTAGAGAGTAACAATGAAATAACCTGCAACTGAATTGCTGAATATAGATCTTTGTTCTGTTTCACTAGATCCTTATTGATTAATTAAATCTTTGCTGCTCCTCAAGGATATCTGACCATCCTTCAAAATTCACACACACCTTTCTTCAAAATGATTTCTGCATGTTGTATATCTTTTACCCACCATTTGACCTTCTATATATATATGCCATTTCATAATCATTTAGATTGACAAGTCGACACTAATAATTATTGAAACAATCAGCTGGGATAAATAAACTGTAATAACAAAATTCTTTGAAAGGGCCAACCTTGCTTGGTAAACATTAATCCTGAAAAGATTTCCTTCGGTGACCAAGAGAACTCGGTAACCACAATGAATTCTGCAACATCCTTTGGAGACTGAGAGAGCTCGGTAACCACTAATTTCCTTTGATAACTAAGGAGGCTCAGTTAACACTATTATCTTGTCATGTTTTCTTTAGACACCTGAGAGAACTCAGTAGACACTAAAAACCACTTAGCTGACTGACTGAGCTCGGTAGATACTGAGAACCACTTAACTGACCAACTGAACTCAATAGATACTGAGAACTACTTAGCTGACTGACTAAACTCGGTAGATACTGAGAATGATAATTGATACAACATTTGTGTGATATCAAAGACAACACATAGCTAATCCAACAATCTCCCTCTTTGGCATTGATGGCAACACAACATGTCATAGCACAATGAAATTTCACAGATAAGCCAAGAGTAAGAAATATATCCTTAGTTTCATTCTGATTCCCATCATCTTCAAACTTCTTTCTCTAATCTTTCTCTGATTGAGAACTCTCCCTCTTAACTTCTCAAGTTATTCTTCTTAGAAATTTCTTGAAATGACAGCAAACTCTCCCTCTTTGACAACACATGCCAAAGACAACTTACACAATTTTGGTAAATATCAATGTACCTTAGGTACTGATTCATATGCAATGATTCCTTGACTATGCTGCATCAACTAATTGATCTTCAACATGTTCTGGTTGATGCATCACTAAAAATTTATTTAGTGAACCTCAGACAGGGGAGTGACCCCTAACTTGCCTCTTAGATACAAGAATGCATCCTTAGGTAGTGGCTTGGTGAAGATATCTGCAATTTGTTCTTTTGTATGAATATATTCCAATTTGATTTCCTTGTCCTGCACCAATTCTCTAACAAAGTGATATTTAATTGCAATGTGCTTGGTTTTGGAATGCATTACTGGATTCTTTAAAATATTTATTGCACTTGTATTATCACAAAACATAACAACTAGTTCTTTGATCTCAACCTTCATGCCTTCCAAAAGCTGTTTAAACCATATAATATTAGAGCAGTTTACTACTGCAGCAACATATTCTAATTCTGCTATGGATTGAGATGTACAATTTTTGTTTTTACTAGTCCAAGATACTAACCTCTTGCCAAGAAAGAATGCACCACCACTTGTACTCTTTCTGTCATCAATTTTTCCTACCGAATCAGCATTAGTAAACACTTTTAAATCCAGATTGCCTCCAAATTTATACCACAAGCCATAATCTTCAGTTCCCCTTAAACACCTGAAGATTCTTTTGATTGCCATCATGTGATTTTCTCTGGGTTTAGCCAAGAATCTTGCCACTATTCCAACTGCTAAGGCAATATCAGGCCTTGTGTGTACTACATACTGTAATTTTCCAATCATTGATCTGTATAAGGTATGATCTACTTCTTTTGAGTCATCATCTTTGGTAAGCTTTAGTCTAGTACACATGGGTGTACCAACTGGTTTTGAATCTTCCATACCAATTTTCTTAAGTATTTCCCTGATATATTTAGACTGAGTAATGTAGATACCATTTTTGTTCTGCTGAATCTGAAGTCCAACAAAGAATTTTATCTGACCAAACATAGACATTTCAAATTCTTTGTTCATAAGCTCTAAAAATTATTTGCACTGATCATCATTTCCTGTAAACAAAGTATCATCCAAAAATATTTCTGCCAAAACAATTCTGTTATCTGATCCTTCTTTGATGTATAAATTGTTGTTGTCATTAGCCCTTTTGAAATTAATCTGAGTAAGATAGTTATGTAATCTTTCATACCATGCTCTAGGATCTTATTTTAGATCATACAATGCTTTGTGTAATTTGCAGACCATATCCCTTTTGTCTGGATCAATAAAACCTTCAGGTTGCTCAATGTAGACTTCTTCCTCAAGAATACCATTGAGAAAAGCAGATTTGATATCCATCTGATATACCTTAAATCCTTTATGTGCTACATATGCAAGTAAAGTCCTCACACCTTCTAATCTTGCAATAGAAGAAAAAGTCTCTCCATAATCTATTCCTTCTTCTTGAGAATATCCTTTACATACCAATCTTGCTTTGTTTCTTGATACTTGACCATCTTCATTCAATTTATTTTTGAATACCCATTTTGTCCCAATTATATTTTTATCTTTAGGCCTAGGTACAAGAATCCATGTCTTATTTTTCTCTATTTTCTCTATTTCTTCATTCATATCCTCAATCCAACTTTCATTTTCTAATGCATCTTTGACATTTTTAGGTTCAAAATCAACAAATAAACATGTACCTTTTAGTTTACTTCTTGTCATAGTACCATCTAATTTGTTTTCAATAATCTGATCTGGTTTATGATGCCTTCTGACATACTTGGCTAATACAGGTTCCTTGCTTCCTGAATGAGTTACATTTTCATCTTCTTCATCTTCAGGTTCAGATTGCTTGGGCTCGGTAGATACTTGCTCGGTAGCTTCAGACTGAGACTCGGTACTTTGTGACTCGATCTGAACTTCTTCTTGTGACTCGGTTACTGTACTAGTCTCAGTAGATGTAGTCTCCTTACATGTATCTGGCAATGTATTAGGTTCAATGTAAACAAATCTTCTATAGTCCTCTGGTTCCTTTTTGCTTTCTTCTTCAATCTTTTCTACAAACTCATCAATTCTCACATGTGCAATTTCTATGATTTTGTGAGTAGACAAAAATAGACATCTATATGCCTTACTTTTGCAAGAATATCCCAAAAATATTCCTCCATCACTTTTTACATCAAATTTTCCTTTTCTAGATTCTTTCAAGATGTAACATTTACTACTAAATACTTTTAGGTAACTTACATTTAGTTTGTAGCCATACCATAGCTCATATGGAGTCTTGAATGTGTCTTTTCTTAGCTATACTCGGTTCAAGGTATGAACTGTAGTATTGATAGCTTCCTTCCAGTATTTCATAGCAATGTTTTTTTCAATCATTAGAGTCCTTGCATAGTCCATGATAGATCTGTTCCTTCTTTCAGCTATTCCATTTTGCTTAGGAGTTCTCGGGGCTTATACCTATGTTTTGATTCCTCTTTCAATGCAGAAATTATTGAATTCATGGGAGATGAATTTGCCACCTCTGTCTGATCTCAAGCATTTTATTCTTTTTCCTGTTTCCTTTTCTACTCTTGCTAAATACCATTTGAACTTCTCAAATGCTTCAGACTTTTCTCTTAAATACATAACAGTCATCATTCTAGAATAATCATCAACAAAGAGAATAAAGAATTTTTCTTTGATATAGCTCTCAATTCCAATAGGTCCACATAAATCAGTATGCACAATTTCCAAAATAGCTTTAGATTGATAGTTTTTACTTTTGAAACTAGACTTTCCCATTTTACCAATTTGACAATTCTTGCATAGACCAACATCAGGTTTCTTCAAAATAGGAATACCTCTTACTTTCTTGAATTTGCTTATTTTTATCATGTTGTCAAAATTTACATGACATAACCTTTTGTGCCATAACCAACTTTCTTCAATTTGAGCAATAAAACATGAGTAATCACCAAGATCAAGATAAAAAAGGTTACCTTTGGTTTGTTTGCCTAATCCTATTAGTTTTCCTTTGTCATCTAGTAGTCTTGCTTTTCCATTCATGAATTCGACCTTGAATCCAATGTTGATTAGCTATGCTACACTTAGAAGATTATGCTTTAGTCCTTTGACCCAATATGCATTATCACATATAAGTTCTTTGGTTAATGAAATTTGTCCCTTTCCTTTTATACAATAGGGTTCATTATTTCCAAACCTTACATTACCACCATCAAAGTTTTCAAAGTGTTCAAACTTGGTCCTGTCACCAGTCATATGATGTGAGCATCCACTGTCTATAATCCATGTATCATTCTTGATTATATGAGAGATAAGTGCCATCTCATCTTCATCATTATCAGATTCATCTTTTACAACAATGAAAATAATTTCTTCTTCACTATCATCCGAATCTTTAGCTAAGAAACATGTTTTCTTACCTTTATCCTTGAATGATTTGAAATTTTTCTTGCCATTGTACTTGTAATTTTTCTTCTCATCTTTGCTTTGCTTGTTTGGACACCTAGCTGCAATATGACCAATTTCTTCACATGAAAAATAGATTAAGGGAGTTTTACCTCTGTATTTTCCTCTACCTCTTGAATACTTCTTTGCAAGTAATGCTTCAATAACTTCAAGATCGCTATCAGAACTTTCCTCTGATTCTTTTTCACTTTCTGATTGGATTTTCTTCCCTTTCTTGAGTGAAAGTTTGGCCTCAAAAGTTGATTCAATATTTTTAGAAGTTGGAACATAGTTGTCATAGTTATCCAGTTCAAAGGCTGTCAATCTTCCAACTAAGGCATCCAAAGTTATATTGTGATTTTCTTCACATCTTCTTTCTTGAATAGCAGAAACTCTTATTGCATAAATAGGGAGTAATGTTCTAAGAACCTTTCTTATAACTATTTCAGCATGAATTTTTCCTCCAGAAGCTTTGATTGCACTAACACTTGTCTTGATCCTTTCAACATATTTTCCAATGTTTTCTTCTTCTCTCATTTTCATTTGATCAAACTGTCCTCTTAGGCTCTCTGCTTTGGCTCTCTTCACATTGTCATCACCGCCATAGATTTTCTTTAGCTTGTTCCACATTTCATGAGTAGTTGTACAGTCTTTGATTTCATAAAATTCTTCATAGCTAAGAGCTGATGCAATGTCTATCATCATAGTGTTATGGTTCTTCTTCTCTGCAATGTCTTCAATAGTTAATGTGCCAGTAGGAATTGTATATTCTTGATCAATATATTTGCATCCTGAATCACCAATGGAAGCTAGATGTAATCTCATGAGACCTTGCCATGCTAAAAAGTTATTTCTGTTAAGCCTTGGAATTTCTCTTTTGTAAGACATCTTGATCTTTAGCTTAGGTCCTTGAAACCCTTCCTGCAAGTACCAAAAGCTCTGATACCAATTGTTGGAAATATAGATGTAGTAATTGAGAGGGGGGGGGGTGAATCAGTTAACCACAAAAATATTACCATTGATCCCTTAAATATCTTAACAAATTATTTACTGTGCCACTTGGTAAATATACAGACAAATGCTGAAAACTTGATCCTTGAAGTGTATAATAATTAAACTATTCTTAAGCATTCATCATTGATTAACATACATGAATAAAGAAAATAACATGAACACAAGAGACACTAGATTTACCGTGGAAACCCAATATGGGAAAAACCACCAATGTAACTAGTTACTATTTTTCACTCTTCTCAAGTGATGCCCAGTTAGAAGCCAACCTAGTAAAAGGTTACAAAACACACTATTAGGTGTGACCTTGTTAGAGGATTTAATCACTCTGCTAGGAGTGGCCTTGTAAGAGGTCTTGAAACAATTCAATTGAACTGTTACTTTGTTAGAGGATTTACAAAATGGTTGTTAAACCAACTCGGTTAAGAGATTTTGATATCACTACTACAATTGCTAGAGAGTAACAATGAAATAACCTACAACTGAATTACTGAATATAGATCTCTGTTCTATTTCACTAGATCCTTACTGATCAATTAAATCTTTGTTGCTCCTCAAGGATATCTGACCATCCTTCAAAATTCACACACACCTTTCTTCAAAATGATTTCTGCATGTTATATATCTTTTATCCACCATTTGACCTTCTATATATATATGTCATTTCATAATCATATAGATTGACAAGTCGGCACTAATAATTATTGAAACAGTCATCTAGGATAAACAAACTATGATAAAAAAATTATTTGAAAGGGCCGACCTTGCTCAGTAAACATTAATCCTGAAAAGATTTCCTTTGTTGACCGAGAGAACTTGGTAACCACAGTGAATTCTACAACATCCTTTGGAGACCGAGAGAGCTCAGTAACCACTAATTTCCTTTGATAACCGAGGAGGCTCGGTTAATACTGTGATCCTGTCATGTTTCCTTTAGACACTCGAGAGAAATTGATAGACACTAAAAATCACTTAGCTGACCGACTGAGCTCGGTAGATATTGAGAACCGCTTAGCTAACCGACTGAACTCTGTAGATACTGAGAACCGCTTAGCTGACTGACTGAACTTGGTAGATACCGAGAATGATAATTGATATGACATTTGTGTGACATCAAAGACAACACATAGCTAATCCAACAATGTCCTTCAGACAATTGTATCCAACAGAGGCTTTGTCCTATAGAATATTGTAAGGGAAAGTGCCCATGTAGCTTTGCATATTGTAATTCTAAAATTTGTAATTCCACATTTGTGGAGATAATAAGAAGCCCATTTTCTATTCTTGCAAATTGTTGTTGTTTCTCTATTTTTGTTATGTGTTTGTGGTATTAAGGGGAGCATCCTTCATCAATGGTATGGAAGACTAGATGGTTACCTGACTAAGATTGGATTCAAGAAAGGAGCAACAAATTGTAACTTATTCATAAGAGAGACACCTGAAGGATTATTACGAGTTGCTATTTTTGTTGATGACATTATCTTTGGTGGTAATGATGAGCTTAGTGCAAAATTTTCTAAAGAGATGCATAGTGAATTTGAAATGAGAATGATTGGACCTATCAAGAACTTTTTGGGACTGAATGTGCAACAGACAAAAAAAAGGTATTTTCATTAATCAATCTAAGTATATGAAAGAGATATTGAAGAAGTTCAAGATGGATGATTGCAAGCAAGTAAGTACCCCTATGATAACATTGTTGGCATGTGATGTTTTGGAGTACTAGAAATCTTCTAAGGGTTTTCATTTATGGCAACACTTATGTAAGTATGATTGCATGTTGTGTAGATTACCATTGGATTCACAAACATAAAAATGACTAAGTCTAGAATCAGGAAAATAGGGTACAGTGCCATAGTTTTGGTTAGTGATGAAGACATACAAGGTATTATGGCTTGCAAAGTTAACTGGAGGTATTTTGGTACATGTAAATGCTTCAACTAAGATTGCATAAGTTTTGGATAGCTGGCATATGAGATAAAGTGTTCAAAAGGTATGCGTAGAAAGCAAAACAACATATTAGGGTACATAAATAGTTGTGATGATTAAGGAGAGCATGATGAAGATGATAACAAGCTAAGTCATGTAAATAAATTTTAGTGCCAAATCTTTGGTAATATAAGAGTGCCAACTCCATATATATCTTTTGCACAAGTTTTTACTATGTTAAGTATGACATTTTTGTGGAGCTGACTGGAAGGCTTGTTTTATATAAATACAGATTAATTTTGTGGTAGAAGTGTAATGTTGTGATTGCGAAAAAGAGTGCAGAAGTGAGATGCAAGATCAGTAGGAGGCAGAGCAATAACTGGAACTATCTAAGCAATATAGGTTCTTGTATTGTTCCCTTTTGTGAACTATTTTGGATAGTATTGATTGTAAGAGCAGTGTGCTCACCACCTTTAACCAGGTGTTTTGTATGCCCCTAATAGGGTTTTGTAATCCTCTAGCAAGGAAATGTACTATGTAACAATTAGCTCCTAACTATTAGGAATGGGAACACTGGGAGGGGGGTGGTGAATCAATGTTCACTGTATTTTAACATTTTACTTTAATCTTTATGATGAACTTAAATTCTTAAAAACATGACATCAATATGATTACAAGGAAACCCAAATAGGTAAAAAACTTGATGGGAATTGATACCCACTAATAATCTACACTAGTGTTTTGTGATCCTTGTTAGAAGATCCTTTACCCTGTTAGGAGTAGCTTTACAATGCTTTAAATACAGTAGACCTTGTTAAGGGCCAGACCCTATTAGGAGTCTTTTACTATCATCCCTATTATGGGAGAGGATGCACTATCTAGGATCTCACTGCTCAAGTTGTGAAGGCTACAACATTCTGATCTGAGATACACACTATATCTATAGGATGAATTGTCACTATGACACTGCTTGTTAGATCAGTTCCTTTAATGCACTAATGCTTTAACCTCTAGCAAAGCTCTAATACATCTTCTAGTGTCTTCACACACTTCTACTCTACTTATTATAACTCTCTATCAACTTCCATATTGAATACAATGGGTGCACCTTATATTTATATGCTCATACAAAATACACAATTAGGTTGGCCCTATAACTAATTACAAATAATGCTTCCAAATGAATTGGCTTAAGCGTGCTTACAATTATACATATAAACATGTTGGAAACCTAAATACAATGGGTGCATAGACTTTACAATATTAAATTACAATCGAAAACCAAAATACTAACTATCGGCTCCATGCTCTATTCTCTGCTGGCACACACTAGCTGTGCAACTTCAACTGACTGTAACTTTCTCATCCTTGCACATCTGATCATGTGCTCATAGAATAAGAAAGAATATAGTATAACCAACTTAACTTCTAGGGTGCATACCATAATTCATCCATACACATGTCCACTGATGCTCGGAGCTGCAGGAACTCTGTACATTGTCCAGTCTTCAACACTTAATCAAATTATGACCTTTACATCAAGTGCGCTGACTCCAAACTTCTATACTACTTTGTTGCCATAATGACAACACTATATCTAGTCATATACCTTAGTAAGACAACTTTCCAACAATCCTCCCCTTTTTCATTGATGGAAACAAAGGAATATGGCCATGTTGCTAACTATCCCTTAACACAAAAAACTTTTTTCTTCTATAGATTTCTTATACATAATCTTATATCTCCCTATACATATTATACTCCATATTCTATACACAACTCCCCCTTTTCCATTAATGAAAAAGGTGTACCAAAAAACTATATCTACACATACTTACTTAGGGAAAACATCCAGATATGCTATCTGGAGGTTCTGGATCTCCTTCTTCCAAAAAGTTATCAAGGAGTTAACTATCTTGAGATGGGCACATAAAGCATATTGAAGCTTCTCCATCTTCTTCAAATCTATGCTTAGACCTTGATCATAGGTTATCATGGTTGCATCAATCTCCTTTATGTTCTAATTTAGACTGTCTAGTGAGGGTGCAAGAGCATTCCTCAACTGATTTTGTCTAGACCTTATCTTTGCCATCTCTTTCTTTACCTTCTCAATTTTGTCCAACTGACCTTGGTAGACATTATTGCACATGTTGACATTGGTGGATGTGTCTTTCACTAAATTATTTACCTTCTCAATCATAGTTTTTACCTCTTGTATTTTCTTAAGATGGGCATCAGTAAGCTTATTCTGATCCATGCAGTCTGCAATGAATTTCCTTCCTTGATCAGCAAATTCTTTTAAATATGCTTGTCCTGTCTTGAGTGAATTCAGATCTAGTGCAAAATTGCTCATCAACCCTTTCAATCTTTTCTTTAGGTACTTCTCTTCTACAAATTTGTATGCAGATTCTTCAAGGCTTGAAAAATTACTCTTGAACTATGAGATAACTATACTCACATCATCAACCAAATGTACCTTGTACACTTTCTTATCTTCTAGCAATAGACTATTCAATGTGTTCACAGATTCCACAAGCAGAGGATTTCTCATGACTTATTTCTCCTTTTCCTTCTCCATAGCTAAGATGCTAAACTTAATCAGGTCTTCTTCTCTCCATGAGTCCAAACTAGATGTGTCAGGTGTCAAACTTGACAACAATGTTGAGGAGGGAGTGATGGGAGTGCTATCCACCACTTCTAGTTTTACTTTGGCTAGTTCAACAAAAGTTTCATCTTTCTCTTGTTCTTTTTCTTCTTCTTCTATTTTCTTTTCTTCCTCTTCAATTTTCTCCTCTTCTTTCTCATCTGATATATTTTAAATCTATACCTCTTCTTGATGAGTGGGAGGTGTGTTGCTGCATAAAATCTTAGCTTCTTGTGTGCTCACAAAAGCTTCTTCAAACTTGTCTAATTCTGTGTTAGTGGCCGCCATGGCTATCTCCACATTATCAATGATAATGGTGCTGTCCTTGAGTGATTCTGACATAGGTACAGACTTATCTAACTCTATTTGTACTTCCACTATAGGTGCTAAATCCTGAGGACCTATAGATTGTTCCTTGATAGTCTCTGCTATTTTGTCTTGCTTACTAGGTACTTGAGAGATGGGCACAAACATAGGTTTCATGCACTATTCTAAGAATACCTTCTCAAAGGCCTTCTTTATTTCCTTAGAGATCAGCTCATAGTCTTTATTAATGAGGTGTAGTGTTCTCAACTTTGACCTTAAGTGCGGCTTCACCAAATTCAACAATAGTGACTTTTCTTCAACAGAACATACTGGAAGAGTGGAATCAAGAATTTGTTCCCTTATTCTAAAGTCTTCTTCAGTGGCTTGTCTCTTCAAGGTATCCATTATCTCCCATACTTTATCTTGAATTCCTATTTTCAATTCAAGAACTATCTTCTTGAACTTTATTATATGTTTAACAATCATATCATGTATTTCTGATTTGTCAATCTCATTGTATGTTTCATAAAACTTCCCTACTTGATCAATTCTGCCCTCATCAATAATTCTTGTTCTCAATACTTTAAGGCTAGGTCTGAATCCTACCTTAGGAGATTCTTGAATGTTTTTCTTGCTCCTTGTAGCTCATGAGGATGGATGACTAGTGCTAGTTTCTTTCTTCCTTTTGATTATTGGCTTATACTTCGGAGGAGCATTAGAATCACTAGTTTCTTTGGGCGTAGAAGGAGTATCATCAGTTATATCCTTTTGACTATCTTCTTTTTCAATTTTTATCTTCTTCATCTTAGGATCTTTTTGTTCTTGTCCTTCTACTATGCTTTTTAGTTCCAAAGAAATCTTTTCATCACTTGCTTTATGAAGATCTTCTTGAGATACACCATGAATCCTTAAGATCTCTGATGTGACTTTTGCAACCTTTCTTTTTGTTGCTACACTGTTAAGTTTAGCATCTACTTCTATGGTTTTCTCCTCATATGTTCCCCATCTAGGTTCATTAGGATCTTGGGGGGCTGATAGTAATACCTATGCATATGCTTCAAGGACCTATTCCTCTACCTCATAACCAAGTAGATGAATCCACTTAGTTGTTGGCTCAATAGCTTCCATACAAGTTGTATCAATTTTAACCATAAAGCATATTGTATCCTTATACTTTTCTACAATGCTTTCTGGAATTATATACCTCATTTGCATTTTGACCTTGATGGTCTTCAATTCCAATGTCACATAATCTCTCAATGTGCTTTCTATGGATGCTTTGATAGATATCTATGGCATGGTTGGAATAGTCTTGTCCAAGTAAAAATTTGATACTCTCCCAACAATATGAAGGTACATATAGATGATTAATGACCCAAACCTAAATATCTTTGTATTTTCATGTTTGATAGCCTTGATGTTATCAATCAACTATGTGCACAAGATCTCACACAAGTTGAACTCACCATCTTCCTTTACTAGTCTAATGGCTGCTAGAATAGTGTTCGCAGACACACTATTCACCCTATTGGTGTGATGAAACTTGTATCCCAATATCATAGACATCAATTTGATGTCTTCTTGTTCAATGGGCTCAATTGTCATGCTACGCCTATCACTCCTAGACTTAAAAGTTTTCTCAACCATATTTTTGACATCCTTACCCACATGAAGGATGACACCTATTCTAGAAAGTCTTATCATCTCATGTATCAAGTCACTGGTGATTCTTACTAGTACATCACAAATCCAAAACAAGTCAACATGAATTATGCTCAATAATATTTTTATCCATTCTATCTCATAAAATTCATATGCCATAGCATACTCAACAATAGGGCGGTCATTCCATTTGAAATATTCATCCATGAATGTTTTATCAAGTTTCAACATGGTATCCATGTGTGCTCTTAGCCTATCCAATCCAACTGATTACTTCTTGCAGTAGATATAAGCCCTAATGTCCTCGACATGCATGATGCCCATAGGCATGCAAGAGAAAGATCCTTCTAAATCATCTAGGGTTGATTTAAATGGATGTTTCTTGAAAACATATCTCTTCTTCTTAGTGACATCATAAACAATGGGAGTGGCCATGAATTACTTGTAAATGCTTTCCAACTAAACTTTGAGATAATTTGAAGGCTTCTAAATCGTTACAACAAGCTTAGGGTTTCTGCAACCGACCAAATGCACTGCAAACACTGATAGATCAATCTCCAAGTCTTATCAACAACTACCAAGGCTCTTTCTACTTTCTATTGCTTTGAATTTGAATGTAGTGAGTAATCAAATAAATTTTTGTGTACTTAAAAGTGAGAATTCTGCCATTAATGCAAATCACGTAAACTAGGCTATCACTTCAAAATTTGCAACTCAAGTTCTGTTCACAATCAACAGGTGAGCTCTAGCACATAGGTACCTTTATACTCCAAAAGATTAAGTCCAAAGGTGCATACTCTAAGGATGAGTATACCAGCCATGCAGGGGTCTAGAGCTAAATTAGCTCCCCCTATGACCCTAAAGGCCATTCATCCAGATGTAGAGGGTGCATCCACTATGGATACATCCAATACATTCTCATCAGTCTTGTCCTTCTTTTTCTCTGACTAAATCATGCTCACATCATTTGAGGCTTTGACAAAATTAACTTCTCCTACGGGATCCAAAACTAGTTCTGCGGCCTTGATCTACAGAACCTTGAGATATGTCTAGCCTTGTTACAAGAGTGAGAAATTACTAGAGGTCTTATATTCCTCGATGCATTGACATGAGTCACCATTTTTCATTGTTTTTCTATGTGACCATTATAGTTACATATCTGGCATGTAGCATTCTGAGAACTTCTTACATTTGTTTGATTTTAATTTCTCTGATCTTGATGAATCATGTTCTTCTTACTAGTCTTGCAATTCATAGCTCTATGACCAAATTTATTGCATGAATAATAGTAACCATTAAATGGTCTTCCCTCTATACAGTTCCTCACAATGTGTCCATGCTTGTTACATGCAAAAGAAGTGTGTTCTACTTGCTTGCACTCATTCTTAGGTGGTCCACCATTATCTTTGGTTTGATCTTAAGTCTTTTCAGTATCAGTAGAGTCCTTTTGTGAATCCTTTCTTGCTCACATATTGTCAATCTAATTTTGTGCTTCATTGTATCCAATATAATTGGTGTCTCCTTTGGCTCTTCTTGCATACAATTGATATTCTACCAAATCTGAACTGGTGTGTAATTTGTCAATATGATTCTTTACTTCCTTCAATTCAAACTCCAAGTTTTCTTTGTTATTTATTAGGTCCAAGATTTCCATGTTAGCTTGCCTTAGTTCTTCATTCAGCTGAAGGTTCTCTTTGATCTATTCATCATAGACTTTCTAATTATTAGTTAGCTTATCATCAAATTCTTCAAGTTGTTCTTTTAAGGATTTATTTTCTTCAATCAGCTTCTTGACCATTGTCCCTAGATCACTGGTAGAGCATTCTTTCAAATATTTCCTTAGCTTTTTGATGACTAATTGAGCATCACTGAGTTTATCCTTTAGTTCTCCAGATTCTCTTTCTGACTTGTCCAGGTCTTCAAGAGCAGCTTCAAGATTTCTTTTCAAATGTTTCATTTCAGCTTTGTCTATGATCTCCTCAAGTGGTTAAACTTCTATGATGAGGACCAGAGCTTTGATACCAATTGTTAGGAATGGGAACATTGAGAGGGGGGGTGAATCAATGTTCACTGTATTTTAAATTTTCACTTTAATCTTTATGCTGAACTTAAATGCTTAAACACATGACACCAATATGATTACAGGGAAACCCAAATAGGTAAAAACCTCGGTGGGAATTGATACCCACTAATATTCTACACTAGTGTTTTGTGATCCTTGTTAGAAGATCCTTTACCATGTTAGGAGTAGCTTTACAATGCTTTAAGTATAGTAGACCTTGTTAAGGGTTGGACCCTATTAGGAGTCTTTTACAATTATCCCTATTAGGGGAGAGGATGCATTTTCTAGGAGCTCACTGCTCAAGTGGTGAAGGCTACAACCTTCTGATCTCAGATACACACTATATCTGCAGGATGAACTATCACTATGACACTGCTTGTCAGATCAGTTCCTTTGATGCTCTAATGCTTTGACCTATAGAAAAGCTCTAATACATCTTCTAGTGTCTTCACACACTTCTAATATACTTATTACAACTCTTTATCAACTTCCATATTGAATACAATGGGCGCACCTTATATTTATATGCTCATACAAAATATAAAATTAGGTCGGCCCTATAACTAATTACAAATAATGCTTCCAAATGAATTGGCTTAAGCGTGCTTACAATTATACATATAAACATGTCAGAAACCTAAATACAATGGGTGCATAGCCTTTACAATATTACATTACAATCGCAAACCAAAATACTAACTGTTGGCTCCATGCTCTATTCTCTGCTAGCACACACTGGCTCTACAACTTCAACTAACTATAAATTTTGCATCCTTGCACATCTAATCATGCACTCATAGACTAAGAAAGAATATAGTCTAACCAACTTAACTTCTAGGGTGCATACCATAATTTGTCCATACACACGTGTGCTAATGCTTTGAGCTATAGGAACTCTATACACTATCCAATGTTCAACACTTAACTAAATTCTAACCTTTACATCAAATGCGCTAACTCCAAAATTCTATATGAAATTGTTTCCATAATGACAACACTATATCTAGTCATATACCTCAGTATAGACAACTTTCCAACACTAACATGGCTAGATCTCTTAACATGGACATTATACTTTAGTGCATATTTGTGGGTACCATCCCCACTAGGGTTTTCCCTTTAATCATGGTGTCATGAGTAATGTGTTATGCTTATATGTTCTTTTCATTTCCGCATTACTTTGGATTATTTATAATTGTTTAAAGTTAAAAGAAAAGTTTTATAATACTGATTCACCCCCCCTCTTAGTATTACTCAATCCTAACAATTGGTATCAGAGCTATTGGCCCTTTGAGAGAAAGCTTAATAGCTTAAGGGAGATCAGAATGGATTCAAAAGACTTTCAAGTAAACTTTGAAACTCAAAGAAATCTTTGACAATGACACATCAGACAAAGTAAAGATGCTGGAGAAAGAAAAAGAACAAATCAACCTCTTGATGATCAAGGAGATTCAGAATGAGAAAGATGAAAGAAATAAAGTTGAAGAGTCACTAAAACAAGCCAAACTTTAGTTAGATAATATGAAGATTGAACTTGAGCATTACAAAGATAAATATCAAGAATTGGATAATTACATTTAGATCATCAAAGGTGAACTCAGTCAAGCAAGACTACTTATTGAGGAGATACACATAAGAAATGACAAGAATAATGATGAAAGAACTAAAGGTAACATAAGTGGGCCAAATGAAGTTGGAAGTTCAAGAACTCAAGAAGAACCAAATGAAGCTAGTAATGAGGAAAAATCTATTCCAAAAGAAAGACCTACAAATGAAGATTATAGAGAATAAATCAGACCCTTCAGAGGTAGATGTTTTGGATGCAACAATGTTGGTCACATGAAAAGAGACTACAAGAGTAATGGTAATTATAAACCCTTTACTAGCTACTATTTTAATTGCTATGAGTATGGACACAAAAAGGTAGATTGTAGAAAACTTGATCAATCTAGGTATAAGAAAGATTATATCAGAGAAGAAACTATAGCCAAAATTATATGTCAAAAGTGCAACAACTTTGGACACACAACAAGGTACTGTAAGCTGCAGACTAGTCAAGATAGAAGAGGACCACCCATCTGTTACAAATGCAATAATCAAGGTCACATTGCAAAGTTTTGTAGATACAATGGAGACAACAATAGAAGAGGACCAAGAAGATTCAATGAACTAGAAACAAAACCACCTATAGTCATAAGGAAAAATATTAGTGATAGTGGTAAAAGCTTAAATGATTACATAAGTGAAAATAAGAAATCAGAAAATGAAAAGACATGGAAAGTAAAAGTTCTAAATAAGGTCATGGTTCAAGGAGAGACAACTTGTGATGTTGTATCTTCGCATGATGAATTCTTTGAGGCATCAGCCTAGAAGGCCTCATGGCCTCATGGGGAGTAGTGGATGAAGACAACATAAAATATCTAGCCCCTCTATGAGTGGAATAAGCTCATGTGAGCTTATGTATGATATGTATAGATGTTTTTAAATCTATGGATGAGATCACTGCACTTGAAGATTCATCTTCTATGTTCATGAGTTTTGAATTGACTGAACCACATGCGAAGTTGAGCTACCTATGTTTAATGCACACACTCAACTTGCCATGGATAAAAGACTTGAAAAAATTCATTTCTTCACCACTTTTTGATCAGCAACTAAGGAGAGCAGAAGTGTGAAGACAAAGTAGTAATCTAGCAAAGAGATTTTGTGCTTTCATAAAGACAAGCATCAAATTTGTGCACATTAAAGGTATTTAAACCTAATCTCTTTATTCATGGATGCACCAGTAATCTACGACGTAGTTGATAGACCTAGGTATAAGTTCAAAAGGCATCCATACAAATCCTATGAGGATGATCTGGAAGGGGTGTTTTCCCAAACCCCCATAGGTGTATTACATGTAGAGGATATTAGGGCATACATACACTACAAGTATGAAATTATTGGGGAAGTCAACATCTTCTTTGAGATGAATGGAATGATAGATGTGAATGGGTCTTTGATAGATGAATTCAAACATTTGAAAGACCTACCAATAATCAAGTTAACCCATCTCACTAAATTCACAGAAGTCGAATGGTTCAAGATCATTCTGAGTAGAGTTCATGATCAGTTCCTATGGATAGGAGATCAACTAGTAAAGATATGTGCTCAGCTAATTCATGATATCATAGGACTTGACAATGAAGGAGCCCTACCTATTAGTGAGAAAATTCTAAGGATGTTGAAACCCTCACACACTCCAAATGGGACAAGAGGGCTATGATTTTAAATGATATATACCTTCAAGATGTCAGATTGGTAGCAATGCTTATTGGCTACAAATTGTTCCATAGTTCTAGACTCAATTCTGTATCAACTAGAGTTGTTATGATGGCTTACAGAATGGTTAAAGAAAACAAGTAGTACAACCTTTGTGAAGTTCTGGAACAACAGTTTTTGGAAAATGTTAAGGTCATTAAGAAGGAAAAATCCAAGGCATTTAGGTTTGGGTCACTACTAATTCACTTGGACCTTCACATTATTCACAATTTCCTTGGTATGCACCCCAGAGCATGGAAAGACAATGAACCCATTGGTCTACAAATCTTAGAATAATATAGAAGGTAGAAAAAGGATTGGATCGATGGAGAACTATTTGGCATGATTAAGATCTTGCAGAGACAAATGAAAGAAAGATATAGAATTCTAGAAAGCCTAGTAGAAAAGTATGAGGACACCATCTATTTCATGGTTGAAACTGATTGTGTCTTTTTTGAGGTAGTTGAGCCTAGAACCAAATGGTGTTACCCTATGGGATATGAGGTAAGTGCTGAAGTACTATCCATGCAAGTAGAACATGTATTAGCAATAGAAAAGGATCCCATTGAAGAAAGATGGGGTACATATAGAGAAAAATATAAAAAATTTAGAGAAGAACAAGATAAAGTAACAAGAAAGAGGAAAGTCAACAAGATAGTGGAAGAAATTACTACGAAGGTAGGAATTACAAAGAAGCAGTACTTGGACTTAAAGAACAAGATGGAGGCATCTTCTAGTGTTGCCACTGATCCACCCATTTCATTGGAAACAGAGAAGACAAGTACCATTGATAACTTCATTGACTTATCAATTCTCCTAAAGGAAGAAACACATGAAACTATGACTACAGAGGTTCTTAGAAGATCTTCTAGGAATGTCAGCCCAAAAGAAAAAGAAACAAAAGTAAAGAGGAAGAAGGAAGAAAAGGGTACAGAAAAAGAGGAAGAAGAAACGGTTCAAAAGAATCCACAAACCTTGTGGAAACTTGATATGAAATCAGTATAGAATAGGGTTATCAAAGATGGAAATTTGACATCTATAAAAAGATACTATGAAAGATATAGCACTGAGGACCAAGTGATCATTGAAGACACTATCATTGAGCATTTGTTAGTTTTCGAAAAGAATTTGTTGGAAGTTGAATCTAATGTTCTCAAAGAACTATATAGCAAGCTAGAGATCAGAAAATAGTTAGCATATTCTAAGGATGAGAACATAAGAAACATAACAATTGATGATATGTTTCCTATTGTGTCTATCCAAGAAAGGGAAAGAATCATAAAATCACTAAAACCTCTTTTGAGAACAAAGACTAGACTAGTAAAAATCATGGCTAGAAGATATGATGAAGTAATTGAAGATACCCAAAAGGCATTAGATGAAGTGTTAATGGAAAACATGCCTAAAAGGGAGTCATCACCTAAAAATGATAAACCTATGTCCTTAGGTTTGGGAGAGAGTTCACAAACAATAGATAAGAGTGGTCAAGATAACTTGCAACTAGACTTCTTTGTCACCGGTGTGCCTGTTAGCCTTGACACCTCGCAGGATATACATGATCCATTCATGGACAAGATGGATAGTGCGATGGAAGTCAAAGACCAGGGATGGATAGAAGAGAGGAAATCAGAGGACAAAAAAGTAGAACAAGTACAAGAGAAGGAGTTACATCATGAAGAACATCAAGAAAAATAACCAAAGGTAGAGGAGACCACTGTAATTAGTCTCGATTCATCTCTATTGTTGGAAAGTGTTGCCAAACTAGTAAGTTCTGATGTGGAAAAAATGGATGAAGATGAATTAACGAGACTCTCATTCATGCCATTTTCAAAAGCTAAGGAGAGATCAGCCCAAAAAGGAGACAAAAGAGCCAAGATAATGGGCAGGGTAGTAGAAACAGTAAACATGTTACTACCCTCTCCACTTATCCTAAAAGGAAAGGATGAAACTAAAAATTTTAGTACATTACTAGATAGCTTTGATGGTCACTTTGACTCATTGCTAAAAACAATAGAGGAAAAGGCTGAAAGAAATTTTTTGGAGAAGAAGTTAATTGAAGTTCATAAGTCCATCTCATGGGACTTAGACATTCTTAAGGCTACCACTCTTAAAGCCAAGAGTTGTGTGGCACAAGGCATAAAAATTTATAGCCATTGTATAAATCCCTACAGATATCTAAAAAATGTAGAGGAGGGTATAGCAAAAGACAGGGTCAATCTTGACAAAATAATGGATAGTTGTGACTCATCTCCACAAATTGTGGAAGAAATTGACAAAGAGATATCCAAATTACAACACAAAATAAGGATATTGGAAATGGAGAAAGGGATAATTGCTGATAGATTTGGTGTGCTAAGACACCTACTAACTTCCAAGCTCTCAATATTGTAGACTCATCTCTCTGAGATGATAAAGGTTGAAATTTCAATGATAGTATCTACTCTCACTAGGCTTAAGGCAGTGAAAACAACATCATATGCACTGAATGGGTTAATCCATGTCAGTGAGCTACTGATAAGTTCATGGGATGAGGATATTAAGACCTTGGAGACATCCTTCCATGATGTCTTAAATCTAATAAGAAAAAAATAGATCGCTTATGCTTCAGTTTTGAAATTTTGAGATTTACCTTTTCCATTGATGTCAAAGGGAGAGGAAGAAAAATAGAAGGAAAAGAAGAAAAGTACTATGTGACACTTAGTCATTTTTCTAAGTGTTGCCATCAATGCCAAAGGGAGAGATTGTTGGTATGTGATGTTTTGGAGTACTAGAAATCTTCTAAGGGTTTTCATTTATGGCAACACTTATGTAAGTATGATCACATGTTGTGGAGATTGCCACTAGATTCACAGTCACGAAAATGACTAAGTCCAGAATTAGGAAAATAGGGTACAGTGCCATAGTTTTGGTTAGTGATGAAGACATACAAGGTATTATGGCTTGCAAAGTTAACTAGAGATATTTTGGTATAGATTAATGTTTCAGCTAAGATCGCATAAGTTTTGGATAGATGGCATATGAGATACAGTGTTTGAAAGGTATGTGAAGACAACAAAACAACATATCATGGTATATGAATAGTTACGATGATTAAGGAAAGCATGATGAATATGATAATGTGCTAAGTCATGTAAATAAAGTTTAGTGCTGACTCTTTGGTAATATAAGAGTGCTGACTCCATATATATCTTTTGCACAAGTTTTTACTATGTTAAGTATGACATTTTTTTGGAGCTCACTAGAAGGCTAGTTTTGTATAAATACAGATTACTTTTGTGGTAGAAGTGTAATGTTGTGATTGTGATAAAGAGTGTAGAAGTCAGATGTGAGATCAATAGGAGGTAGAGCTATAACTAGAACTATCTGTGCAAGATAAGTGATTGTATTGTTCCCTTTTGTGAACTATTTTGGATAGTATTGATTGTAAGAGCAGTGTGCTCACCACCTTTAACTAGGTGTTTTGTATGATCCTAATAAGGTTTTTGTAATCCTCTAGCAAGGAAATGTACTATATAAAAATCAACTCCTAACAAGGCTAGATCTCTTAATAGGGACATTATACTTTAGTGCATATTTGTGGGTACCATCCCCACTAGGTTTTCCCTTTAATCAGGGTTTCCTCAAGAATAAATCATGGTGTCATGAGTAATGTGTTATGCTTATATGTTATTTTCATTTCTGCATTACTTTGGATTATTTATAATTGTTTAAAGTTAAAAGAAATTTTTTTTATACTGATTCACCCCCCTCTCAGTATTACTCAATCCTAACAAACATGAAGCAAGATTTCAAAAGAATATGATTCTACAATAGTAGACATAACCCTATACAAGTCTATGATTGGTAAACTCATATATCTTACTCAATCTAGACCAGATATATCTAATGTGGTTGGTATTGTTGAAAGATTTGCAGTAGAACCTAAACAAAGTCATCTCATGGCAGTAAAGAGGATATTCAGGTATTTGAAAGGAACTATAAACTATGGTTTATGGTATCCTAATTCAGAGAATATAGAACTTCATGTGCATACAGATGTAGATTGGGTAGGTTGCATTGATGATAGAAAGAGTACCTCAGGAGGAGCAGTATTTCTTAGAGATAGACTAGTTACTTGGACAAGCAAGAAGAAGAACTGTATTTCTTATTCCAAAGTAGAAGTAGAGTATGTAGTAGCAGCATTAAATTGTTCTATAATTATTTGGATCAAACAAATGATAATTGATTTTGGAATTCAGATTGATTACCCTATTTTTATTCATTGTGACAACACTAGCACTATCAATATGTCAAAGAACTTTGTGATGCATACAAAGACAAAACACATTGAGATAAAATATCACTTCCTAAGAGAGAAAGTTGCAGATAAAGATGTAAAAGTGGATTATGTGAACACAAAAGAATAGCTAGTAGACATATTCACAAAGCCTTTACCAAAGGATACATTTACATATCTCTGGGAGAAGCTGGGAGTAATTCCCTTCCCTAGATCTGATTAGTGTTTGTTGTAGTGCACCAATCCTTAGTGACTGATGAATGGTTGATTACTCTACTTCACGAGTAGTATCAGTGCTTATTTGTTTTGGTGCCCTTTTCCATTGATGTCAAAGGGGGAGTATATAGTCATGAAAAATGAAACAGTTGTTTTAATCTAGAAAGGGGGAGTATATTCTAGAAAGGAGAAGTATGTAGTAGTAAGGGGAGTATATAGTAGTTAATATTCAGAGCATTTAGTAGTAGTTGGAAGATTCATCCTTGGGGGATTTTTGTTGAGAAAATGGAGAATGTTATAAAATAATTGCACATTTGAACTGGTGGTGTTTTTCATTCCATCTATTTCCATCAATGCCAAAGGGGAAGATTGTCGAAGAGTTGCTAGCTAGCCAGTGTTGACTGTATGTTTATCATTGATGACAACATATGGTAAGCAACATGCATTCAAGTCTTATGGAGATAGCCTTGAGCATATGTTTCTTAGATATGTTATCAGCATGATATCATAGATACAAAGGTTTATTCTGAGTGCAGACAGTTGTATAGTTGTTTGTATCAGTAGTGTTCTTGACAGTGTTATAAGCAAAGTTATGTATGAGATTTTTAATATAGTTATGATGGAGCCTTGCATGTTTATATTTATGTTGTAGAAATTTTTATGATGATATATTCATGGATGTAGATTCAATGGTGTAGTTGAAGTTGAAGTTGAGTTATGTTGTTTCTATTTGCCAGTTACAGTTTCTTGAGTTTATCTGATGGAGCCGAAAATGTTTACATTGTTTTAGTAGTTGCACCTATCTTTTTGATATGGGTGTTTGGTTTCATGTTTGGTGATGAGTTAACAATGTTTGGTTAAGATTGCATAAAGTATTTCAGTATGAGAATAAATTTTTAGTTAATTTGGTGGAGCTGATAGTGTGAAGCGACGCATCTACTCATATTGGGTTACGTAGTCCTATTTGTGTTGTGTGTTTAGTATAGCCATTGGAGATATTTTTGGAGAGTTATATTGTTTCTCTAATATGATTTGAGGAAGGTTATAATAGGCTGACTTGATTATATAATTTGGAGAAAGATACTTATAGTTGATTAGTTATGATCACTATAAGTATGATTGATAGAGAAGAGAAAAGAGTGCAAAGAAAAAGATGTGAATGTGCTAAGTCAGTCATCAGTTGAAGATCTATGTGAAGAAAAAGAGAGTATATGTTATTCATTGGAACTAATCAAGATAACAGGTCTACATTCTAGTTCACCAAGATTTAGATATAGTGTATATTTGCTATGCAAAAGGTTGCAGTCTTCATCATTTGAGCAGTGTGCTCCCAGACAATGTGACCTCACCTTTAACAAGGTTAATTATAAAAGAATCCTAATAGGGTCTGACCTTTAACTAGGTTACTATACTTCATGCATTATAAAGATCAACTCCTAACAGTGTTGTAAAATCTTCTAACAAGGATCATTATACTCTAGTGTAGTTTATAGTGGGTGCTAATTCCCACCGGGGTGTTTACCTATTTGGGTTTCCTCGTAACCAAAATTATGGTGTTGTGTTAAGTGTTATCTTATTGTGTATATGCTTAATGTTCTTATATACTTGTAAGATGAAAAATATGCATGAGGTCCTAGAACAATGGTTTGCACATAAAAGAGACCCCAAAACCAATATTTTACACATACATGAAATTATAATGATATGGAAAGTAAATGTAGAAGGCAAATGTTGAAATGAAGAAATAAAGGTACTTACCTCTGAAAAAGAATCAGTTGAAAAACCTGTCAAACAGTCTCAGAAACTCTTGAGTAGGACACTACTAAATTGAAATTGCAAGATCTACAAAACCTAGAAATCTTTTTCTCTCTGTCCAATTTTATAGTTAAACATTATACATTTCAAAGTTCATATTTGATAGGTAAACATTATATATAAAAGTTCAATTTTTTCTTTTACTCCTGTCATTTTTTCATGTACCTGAAAATATTAGGTACTTGATTAAATCGGGTACCCAATTATTTACTAGTGTAACTTTGACCAAAATATTCCTTGCCCCCATAGACCAAAGAATCATGCGATTTTAGACTTTTTTTACAGGTTGTAGAAAAAAAAAAGTGATTTGGGGCCCATTTTTTGAAAGTTAGTTAAATTAAGTTGTTTTTTGTCAACTTTTGGTCTCCCCATGGGAAGCAGTAGTTATCAAAAGGATAAATGAAAGAGGTAGGTGATAGATGAAGAAATTCAAGCATATAGGGAAAAAGATAGGGAAAATCACCAAAGAAGGAGAAAAGGTATGTTAAACATTAATCAAGGTGACCCTGTAAATGTACTTGCAAGTGAATAGGATGTTGAATTTGAAAATAATATGGAAATTAATTTTGTGAATAACAATGTATGGAGTGAAGATGAAAATGTAGAGATGGAGAATGAAAATGTAGACTAGGGGAATGACAATGAATGAAATGAAGATGAAAATGTACAGATGGAGATTGAAAATGTAGATGTGGGGAATGAAAATATTTCACAAGAACCACATGAAAGGGGAGCATGATGGAGTAGGTGCATTTGTGAAGAGAGCTCTAATTAAGAAGCAATTGAGGATTTTAGGTGCTATACTTATTGATGCTTGTTCTATTATTGATTGGTGTACTTTAGCATTGTCATAGGGGGGCACTCTTGATTCTACAGTGCATAGATTCTTTTGGTTGGTTGAGGAGGGAACTATATTAGATAGATTGGATTGTCAAATAGTGAAAGGTTCTTAAAAAATGCATTCATTCCAAAGCTCCAATAGTATTACATGGACCATTTATTCACAAGAGTTGGATTTTTTTTGCCCCATGTGTTTTTAGTATGATTGGGATCATTGTGAGTCAAGTGAGTGGGTGGATACATGGGTTCCATAGTATCTAACTCCTTTATCTTTGACACTCTCTATAAGAAATGATGACATGGACACTTTAGTTGAGTATGACCATCTTTTAGATCTTCTATAGCTAGGATATGTTTTTGCATTGGTTGCACCATAGGGGAATGATGAGAGGTCAGATTATTGGTTAGCACATTGTGTAAAAGGTAAATAGAAGCTTGTACAACCAATGAAAGATGGTGATGGGTTCACATATCCTACTCATTTAGTTGTTTTTGTAGGAACATGGCTGTGAACATACATGATTAGATAGAATGGAATTCTTGCATTTGAAGACTATGAGAAGCACAAAACTATTCTCACGTATTCACACATTGTTATAGCAACAAATGTCAAGTTGTCAAAGCATCAAGAAAGACCAAAGACAAAATAACTTTGGACTATTAGTACTATGATCATGAAGCACTATTGGAGACCCTAAAGCAAAGAGCTAACCCTTCAGGAACACTTGACTAGGTGATAAGTTAACTTAGTGCAATGCTTTCTAAGTTCTTTAAGCTTAATTTCAATACATTAATTTCACCTTTCTTAGATTTTATTTTGAGTCAATAAATTTGGTTTTGTATATGGATTGTAACTTGTATAGGAGCACCTATGAAGACACCTACAGTTACCATGGATCCAATAAGAGATACAAGGATAAAAGGACCCTTAATGGTTAATTGAGATCTTTTGAAGCCTATAATGGCAATTTGTAACAATCAATTTGATTTAAAATTTAAATGTCCTAGAAGTCTTGATAAGGAATTATGACCAAAATCATGTATGGGTGGCCAATAGTGCCAACAAGGGATCTAAGTATACATTATCTCAGAAAAAGGCATTGAAAACACATAATTTTTTATTATTTACTTATGTCATTTGCATGGTTTGAATTCTTACATGTTTGATTGTTGTTCCTAATGCTTTAAGGATATTATTTTTTATCATTCCAAATAATATTTGATGCTTTGAAAGTTCATTTGAATAAGATGGATACATACATGATAGATGTAAATGATTCATTGTGCAGTGAGGGTTAGTTGAAAGTAGCACCACAGTGTATCTTTCAAACCATCCATCCTGGCATCAAACTATCTACTCCATCAACTCTAGTTGGCTAAGTAAATGCTAGTGAGAACCTTGTTCCACCCACAGAGTCATTGGAATGATCGCAACCACGCTTGACCCAAGTGACCCCAAGGTGCACTAAGCATGATTAGCAGCGATCTTCTGATGATTGTATCTCAGACCTCGTGAGAGGTATCAAAAAACCATTAGGGGCTACATGATCATGATTTTGAGGTCTACAATAACCTCTCTCTATATTGGGTGATTTTACATCATTTGAATTTGGCAAGGCGATCTTAGTCGATACAAAAACTTGCAATAAGGGTCAATTGAAAGTAGCTCTGCTGTGTATCTTTCAAACCATTCATCCTGGCATCAAACTATCTACTCCATTGGCTTTGGTTGGCTAGTTAAATTCTAGTGACAACCCCATACTACCCACAGAGTCACTGGAATGCTCGGGACCTCGCTCGACCCAAGTGACCCCAAGGTGCACTAAGCATGATTGGGCAGCGATCTTCCGAGGCTCATATATTAGACCTCATGAGAGGTATAGAAAAACTAGTAGGGGATATGGGATTGTGTTTCCAAGGTCTATAATAACCTCTCTCAATTTTGGGCTATTCGACTATGTTTGCATTTGGCAAGGCGATCTCAGTCGATGTGAAAACTTGTAGTGAGGGTTAGTTGAAAGTAGCTCTGTAGTGTATCTTTCAAACCATCCATCCTGGCATCAAACCATCTACTCCATTGGCTTTGGTTGTTAGGGTAAATGATAGTGACAACCTCATTCCTCCCACAGAGTCACTGGAACACTCACAACCATGCTTGACCCAAGTCACCCCAAGGTGCTCTAAGCACGATTAGGCAGTGATCTTTTGAGGCTTGTATCTCACACCTCAGGAGAGGTATCAAAAAACCATTAGGGGCTACAAGATTGTGTTTCCAAGGTCTACAATAACCTCTCTCATTTTTGGGGGATTCAACTTCATTTGCATTTGGCAAGGTGATCTCAATCGATGCCAAAACTTGTAGTGAGGGCTAGTTTAAAGTAGCTCCTCAGTGTATTTTTCAAACTATCCATCTTGGCATTGAACCATCTACTCCATCAGCTCTAGTTGTCTAGGTAAATGCTAGTGAAAACCCTATTCCACCCACAGAGTCACTGGAACGCTCATGACCATGCTCGACCCAAGTGACCCCAAGGTGCACTAAGCATGATTGGGTAGTGATCTTCTGAGGCTCATATCTCAGACCTCATGAGAGGTATCAACAAACCATTAGGGGCTACAAGATTTTTTTTTCAGGCTCTACAATAACCTCTCTTAGTTTTGGGTGGTTCAACTTCATTTGCATTTGGCAAGGCGATCTCAGTCTATCCCAAAACTTGTAGTGAGGGTTAGTTGAAAGTAGCTCCATACTGCATCTTTCAAACTGTCCATCCTAGCATCAAACCATCTACTCCATCGGCTCTAGTTGGCCAAGTAAACACCAGTGACAACCCTATTCTACCCACGGAGTCACTAGAATGCTCACGACCATGCTTGACCTAAGTGACCCCAATGTGCACTCAACATGAGTGGGAAATGATCTTCTGAGGCTCTTATCTCAAACCTAGTGAGAGTCATCGACAAATCATTAGGGGCTATGGGATCATGTTTCCAAGTTTTACAATAACCTCTCTCAGTTTTGGGCAATTTGAATTCATTTGCATTTGGCAAGGTGATCTCAGTCAATGCCAAAACTTGCAGTGAGGGTCAGTTGAAAGTATCTCTGCAACATATCTTTCAAACTATCTATCCTTGCATCAAACTATCTACTTCATCAACTGTGGTTGGCTGGGTAAATGCTAGTGACAACCTTGTTCTACCCATGGAGTCACTAGAATGCTCGTGATGTATCTTTCAAACTATCTATCCTTGCATCGAATTGTTTGATTCATCAGCTGTGGTTGGCTAGGTAAATGCCAGTGACAATCCTGTTCTGACAACGCTTGACCCAAGTAACCCCAAGGTGCACTAAGCATGATTGGGAAGTGATCTTTTGAGGCTCGTATCTTAGACCTCATGAGAGGTATCAAAAAACTATCAGGGGCTATGGGATCATGTTTCTGAGGTCTACAATAACCTCTCTCAGTTTTGGGTGATTCAACTTCATTTACATTTGGCAAGGCGATCTTAGTCGATGTCAAAACTTATAGTTAGGGTTAGTTGAAAGTAGCTCTGTAGTGTATCTTTCAAACCATCCATCCTAGTGTCAAACCGTCTACTCCATTGGCTATGTTTGGCCAGATTAACGCTAATGACAACCCCGTTCCACCTATGGAGTCACTAGAATGCTCATGACCACGCTCGACCCAAGTGACTGAAGGTATGTGACTGAGGACAACAAATTCATTACATCTATTAATTTATTACACCTACGTAAATTATTACATCTATATAATTTATTACATCTATTATAAAAAATTCAAACAAATTGACATATAACTTCAACATGATATAATTTAAATCATAATGATAATCATAGTCAAGATATAACTTCACCATTCAATTCCATAAACATGAATAAAAAATATGTATACAAAAGATGATGCAAATATAACATAAAAATGAACATGTTCTATGTATAGAAAGTATCAAATATATCAAAAGTATCTCCATATACAAATATGGCACATGCCATTTCAAAATGTCTACAAAATTAATTTTTTAAGGTGTAAAATGTGGCATATATGCCATCTCAAAATATTCCAAGTGGTAGCTCTAAATGACCACAAAACTAAAACTACATCCTATGTCGTAGGGGGTGTAGAAGTTGAGAAATCCAACTTCACAGTTCTCCAAGAACACCTGCATGCAAATAACCTATTGCTGAAAGGAAACCAAAGAGACAAAAAGAAAAGGCTTGGAAAATATCAGCGGTGTGAGAGAAAATTATATTCCAAGATCATGAAAAAAGAATTACAAGGTTCAACCTATAAAGGTGAACAAAACCCTAAAACTAGAAAAGTGAGGTTGCACATTATAATTAATAAAGATATTAATTATAATTTACCTAAGAGATAGCTTAAGTAAAAAAGAGTAATGAAACTAACTAATTACTCTAACACCCCCCCTTAAGTGAAGCTTAGGAGGTAAGCTAACCTAGCACAACTATGAAAGCAGGAAATGGGTCCCGGCACCAAGGCCTGATCAGGTACCCAATACAAGGAAATCTTTGTAAACTAGAGACAAAGGAGAAAACCTAGTGGGAACAACTCCTCTCCAAAAGGAGATATAAGAGAAAGAAAAAGACAAAAAATGACTTCAAGAGACTCTCTCAAAGCCATAAGTACAATGCATGCTGCCAACCCCCCCGTGAGAGAGGGTCAAGGCTCCAAAGCCCCCTAGAATGAAAGAACCCCTGGATCAATGAATGCACCACCATGACACCAATACAAAGGAGTGAAAGGCAATGAGAACTAAAGAGGTATCCTTGAAAGATGAGGTGTCATTGGAAGCCTGAGTTGATGCTCAAAGGAGTAGACATGAGGATCTTGAAAGGGAATCCCCAGTGTAGGTGGTATGATAGGTGTGCTGACACTATCAGGAGAGAGGAGATGAGTGTCCTCTATAGAATCCTCAACAACTACACCTGGAGGCTTGATGAATGGAGCTAGAGGGTCTGGTAGTGCTGAAGAAGAGTCCTACTGAAGAGAAGGAACCCCAACAAGGTGAGGTGAGGTAGTCATAGAAGTGGTCTCAGGAACAACACAGAGGTTCAAGTGACCTGACTATCCCACATGATGCTCTCATGTAAGAGGAGAGTTTTTCTCTGATAATGGAGATGGTGGACCAAAGTGTGAGAAGGTTTAGAGATGGGTGGAATGATCAACTATCCCTATAGCAACAATGCCACCTATCACACTATCCTGGATGAAGACTGAATCTGGCGTGAACTCAACTATCTTCCCTGACCCACTGAGTGTAATCTTATAAATCAAGAGAAGGTTTGTAGATAGAGATGGAACATACAATGCATCATTGAATGTGCCATCTTGAATGCCTACATAACCTTTCCCATAGACTGTCATGACAGTGTTATTCCCCATGAGAATGTGAGGGATAGGAGAAGCCTCAGAAGGAGAGAAGATCTCTGGAGAAGATGCCATGTGGTGAGAAGCACCAGAATATAGTATCCAAGGGACCTATGAAGGGGATGTAATGGAATCCCATAATGCATGATCCTATCCAAAATCTTGTCCAGATTGTGAAGATGTGGAAGAAGACTGAAAAGTAGACCCCTGTGAGGTAGAAGAGCATGGGGAGGAAATAGTGCTCTTCTGAAGGAGAGCTTGCAAAACTGCAATATATTTCTCATAGCCATCAAATCTCTTTTGAAAATAATGTGGCTCATCATGAGGTCCCTTTTGACAATAAGAACATGTAGGGCTCTTAGTCTTCTATTTCTCCTTCTTAGAAGAAGATGGTGGGCCAGTAGAGTACTGAGAAGAGGAATCATATATCTGCTTTGGCTTCGGCTTCTTTGTATCCTGAGATGTCTTGGCAAGCAATGCCTATGACTTTGAACTTGAAAGTGAATCCATCTGATTGAGCTTGGACTGCTCATGAGTCAACCTATCATAGAAGGTCTCAAAAGAGGGCATAACATGTCATGCACCCAGTGCATCCATAGTAGAGTAGAAGGTAGAAGTAAAAATTTGATAAGGGCCACAAAGCTTTGAGAGTATCAAAAAGATACACTCATCATTTGACTTCATCTTTTTAGAAACTTATAGAATAGAAGGAAGTGACTTGAACTTCATCAAGAAGTCCTCAATGTTGTTGAATGATTCAGGTACCAAGGAGGTGAACTTTGCATCTATTTGGAGAACCTTGAACTGATTCATTGTGCCAAGCAAGGTGGAAAACTTGTTCCACATATCCCTGGGTGTGGTCAAACCATCTAGGTGGAACAACAACCCATCTGAAATGTTCATTGCAATGAGGCCCATTACCTCATCCATCCTATTTCTCTCCATAAGAGCCTCATAAGGCCACTGTAGAACTGGCTAAGTCTCATCAAAGCATGACCATAACCCTTTTTCCATAAGCAATTTGGTCATTTGTCCTTTCCAAGTGTGATAGTTGTGAGGTGTAAGGTAGGCGACAGAAGAGTCCACCATTGAGAGAAACAAGACAAAAGTAGAAGGTTCTTTTTGAAGTAAATTATAGAAAGTAAAGAGCACCCCCCACAATGTATAGATCTAACCCTCATACAACAAGTAAACAATTATTGAAAGCACAAAAATTGAGAAGAAAACCTAGATGCCAGATGCAGAGAGGGAGGAAACTAAAGCCTCTACTTCAACACCAAAAACAAGAGCTCAAACAGATGAATCAGAAAACTAAACCAACATCATCATGTCCGGCTCAAAAAGACCTTTCCGATGATATTTTATTTTCCAAAAATGGACACCGTATGCACAAGTTACAACCAAAAAACCAACTGCCCCTCCAAAAAGAAGCTCTCTGGAAAAAACTAGTCAGAAAAAAAAATTGACGATCGTCTGCACGTCACAGGCACATCTTGCCGGAAAATTTTTTTAGTTTCCATGAAAATTTTACGGTCGATGGAAAAACTGAACTCACCGAATTTTTTTTAAAAAAAAGCTAAAAAAATGAAATTTGGCTAGGAAAAAGTACTGGTAGGTGATGTCAGCAATGACATCACCTTTGAGTGCAGGTGATGGTGGCAGCTCGGTAGTTCTCGGGTGACAGTGCCGGTGAGCGTCATGCTGGCAGACGACCGGTGGGTGGCGCGTCGGTGAGGGTGGGGCGTAGGTTGGGTGGGGGTTGCACAGTAGTGGCGCGCTAGTGGCACCCAAGAAAAGACCAAAAATGCACATTTTTTTGAGATGTTTTTTAATTTTTTTTTCAATTTGCATCTCATACTACCCTAATAGGCTAGAAAAATTCACCTAGATGCCCTGGAGGCCAAATAGGTCAAGTTTTCTATGAAAATAGGGGTTTTTGGGCCTTTTGGACGTAACCGTGAGGTCATTTTTCGCCCAAAGTGCTGCAAAAAAAAGACCCCCCAGATCCAATAAAAACCAATAGAAAAAAAAAACTAGAGGAGCTGTGGCTTTCATCTTCAAATCACGGCTCCAAAAGCTCAGACTAGGCAGCAACAAGGAAGCTTTGATACCATGTAGAAGTTGAGAAATCCAACTTCACAGGTCGCCAAGACCACCTGCATGCAAATAACTTATTGTTGAAAGGAAGCCAAAGAGATAAAAAGCAAAGGCTTGGAAAATCTCAGTGGTGTGAGAGCAAATTGTATTCCAAGATCATGAAAAAAGAATTACAAGGTTCAACCTATAAAGGTGAACAAAACCCTAAAACTAGAAAAGCTAGGTTGCACATTATAATTAATAAAGATATTAATTATAATGTACCTAAGAGATAGCTTAAGTAAAAAAGAGTAATGAAACTAACTAATTACTCTAACAGGGGGATCATCAAAATGTAGCCTCTTTAAAGAAGTGTTTGGCTCTGATTGATCCTGCATAAAAAATGAGTTCAAACCCAAGTTAGATTGCTTAGTCTATACATATACATATACATATACATATACAGATACATACATACATACATACATATATACATATACATACATATATATATATATATATATATATATATATATATATACATACATATATATATATATATACATACATATATATATATATATATATATATATATGTATATATATATATATATATATATATATATATATATATATATATATATATATATATATATATATATATATATATATATATATATAAAATTCATAATTCAAACACTAATTTAATTAAAATTATAACTGAATACAAACATCTATACCTGGCCTCTTAGTCGCCTACCACGATCAGGTCTCCTAACATAAGTCTTTGGTAGTGAAGGGACAATGCCACCAATACCAACTCTGACCTATAAATATATATTTGCAATAATGAGATTAGTAGAGTGGTGCAATGTAGAGTAATAAATCTACAAAATACGATGATAGCATAATAAAATTACAAATTGATTGAACTAAAATTAAAACTTACATCCACTGATCCCTCCTCTGGAATAGTGAGCTGGGTCAACAAAGATATGAAAAATTCTTGTGGGGCCTCCCTCACACTAGGAGTAACCTATGAGAGTAAAAATATTTTCAATTATATATAAATGTACTTCATCATAACAACCCTGGTTACAAAATAAAAATAACAATATGTTTGTCAGCCTAGGCTCCCGAACCTATGTCGGGACATCATCAAGAGCCACACCCTATACAATAAAGTGCAAGTAAAATATTTATTACTACACACAAGTGGCATACATATGCATGCATGATTAATCTTAAACAATTAATTACCTTTCCTTTGTCGACACATGAAGAAGGAACCCCCTCGTGCCCCCACTGACATCAGCTATAGCTTGTAAGAGTACAATAAGATGACAATATATTAGTAAATGTATGAAAAAAAACTAATGGGTACATAATTTATAATATACCATATAGGTGTCAAGGCCAAATGAAATGGCTGAAAGTGTGGAGTCATTCACCTGTCTCAAATCCTCCTCTATCATTGACTGAACATAAATGGAAAAATATATATACATAAGTGCATGAAATCATTAAAACTAATCTAAATAAATAAATAACTTTAAAATTAAATAAGTCATGTGACAAATTTATTGATAATGTTTACTCTTACTGTATCAACAGGAGTCCATGGCTCTGTGTACCCCTC
Organism: Chamaecyparis obtusa; assembly: GCA_027943335.1. Lineage (NCBI taxonomy): Eukaryota > Viridiplantae > Streptophyta > Pinopsida > Cupressales > Cupressaceae > Chamaecyparis > Chamaecyparis obtusa. The sequence goes on from BSBK01007515.1 coordinate 116,544, forward strand.
CTCAGCACTCTCATGAGATGTAGATGCTCCATGAGGTGTTGTAGCCTCTGCAACTATGTCTCCTATATCCTCCTCACCGATAACATACTGATATGTATCAGTATCAGTAACTGGTCTGAGGCACAAATTCTTGCACATAATGCAAGTATGGGCCACACATACATGTGAACTATTACCAAATGTTGATGCACCAACATCATCCACACCAGGAGGCAACAATAACCTGGTCTACATGATCAACTAATAACTCAGCAAATGAATGGCCCTAATACTCTATGAGGAAGCCTCTGCAATGATATTGGGATGCTGCACTAGAGGAGGGGGTGAGACATCAGTGGGGGGGACAAAGGTAGTGGCCTTTTTGCACTAGGAAAATGGCCTAGTCTGAGGAGCTTCTTTGCCTACACCCATGTTGGGCCTCATACTCCAATAATTAACATTGTGACCAAGTAAAAACTTAGAATACAATTTTTTTATGAAATAGAAAGGGAGCTCCAAATTTCTATGGGGTGGTTTACCAAAAACCATCCACCAATGATCCCAAAAGTGTGTGCACATTACTTCATTTGTGCACCATTTTATTGATAATTTGAGCTTTTTGGGGTCAAATTTTAATCTAGTTTTACAATTAACAAAAAGGGAGGCTATATCTTCCTTAGTTATATTAAGGGCCACAACCCCATCATGGTCAAGCCCATCATCAAATTGGACATGCATATCATCACGCCAATGAAGAGAAGCATTATGTTGATGTGTAAGGGTGTCGATGTTTTCAACAATGGTATTTAGGGTGGCAAGCATAGGAGCTAACGTAGGTATATTCTAATACATGCTTTTGAAGCCCTGTATAGTGTTCAAGTTCTCCTATATCAAATCCTCTAAAGATTGAGGGTTTTGAAGTGGTTCTGGATTGTTTTGGGGATCATTATTTGGTGGGGGAGGGTTATTATCTTCATTATTGTCAGCCATGCCTGATTAAATAATAAACAAATATAAATTTTAAATTGATTTTATATATTATTAAAAAAATTAATACAAAACCCCATTTTAACCAAAAAAACTACATTTAACATGAAAATGAAATAAATTAATCAAGATATAGCAAGAATTTACTTACCGAATAAATTGTAGAGTTGAATTTGTTGTTGGAGAAATTAGGTACCTAAAAATATCATGTATAAGATATTTGGAGCCACTTTCTAAACCCAAAACATGGAGAGAAATGAGGAAAATGGCTCATGGGTTTTGATTTATTCCATAGGTTTTGGGTACCCAATTTTTTTGGGTACCCGATTAGGCTTGTGCTTTGGTGTCACTTTTTCCCAAGTGTACTGACACCCAGGCCTACTAAAAAGTCAACATACATTTTCATGCATTTTTGGATGACTGAAAAGTGGATTTTTTTACATCACCACTTTTTGGCCCCTCATGATCTTGCACATACCCCATACATTCACTTGGGGTCAACAAGAAAATAATCAACATTTATTGAATATCATAATGAAATAAATAAATATTGTTAAGTCCTACTCAATTAAGAGATTTTGTCAGTAGCAATTGTTAGAATGCAATAGTAAATGATCTAATTCAAATACAACTTCCTTTGCATATTTTCATATCTATGCTAAGCTCAAAATACTTGTGACCATCATAATCTCTTCAATTTCCTTTTTTTCTCCAACTCTGTTCTACTTGGTTATCGCCTTTCTTTGACACTTGGTGTAGTTTGCAGAATTGCTTGGTTCTCACTTCAACCTATCTGACCATCTTCGCATGAATGCAATATTCTTCTCACACACATTTTCTCATTTGAATCTCTTGTATCCTTAAATAGACATGATAAACCATTTTCATATCATCCATAGATTTTTCCTCTTAATCTCAATCATTGATTTTTCTACTTCCACCTTTGTCGAAACTTGTTCGTTAAACATGTTTCAATCTTCATCATCCAATCTTCTTTGAAATTTGTCCGTCGTAGATCTTCTTAAAAACCTTTATGTCTAACCTTAGAATCATACATATTTGTCCAACTCATAATCTTTAGTCAACAATCACATGCTCCATATTATTTATTTCACTCGATCAATATTGTTATGTGTGTTGGGATTATGGAAAAATAAGTACTGACAAGGGAGGGGTGAATCAGTACCCACAAAAATTTTAACACTTAAACTTTGCAATAGTAGATCTCTATTAACCGATTAATTTCATTATTTGAAACATGAATTCATATAACTAAAAATGTAAAGTGCATGTAAAAAAAATAATAAATCTTACATGAAAAGAAATACTCATGACATATATATTTGCACAGAAACCCTTGTAAGAAGGTAAAAACTACAGTGGGGATGACACCCACAAATCTTCACTACTATAGCAATAAAGTATGTCAATTAAGGCTTACAATTTTTGATCACTTCTGATGATCTTACCATGTTATGAGTAAAAAAAATATTGACTAGATCTACCTAGTTAGAGGATTTTAACAACATAACGTATGTGTGTACTCTGTTAAGAGATTTAAACAAGAACTATTAAGTTCACTCTATTAACATATTTTGACCCGCTACAATGGTTAAACTGATAACAGTAAAAGTATCTGTAAATAACAACTTATTCTTATCTGATTCAGATCTGTGAAGTATCAAAAAAATATCACCTCAATGTGTGTATATGCTCTTCTTTTTTGTTCAGTAGCATTGTATGTGTTTTGAAAACTAATTGCTTCTATCATAAACCTTCTGTCAAAAACCCTTGTTTGATCTTCTAATGTCCTTAGTGTGGCTACTACTTCATGATACATGATCATAATCACATATTTACAAATATATATCAAACTAAATTGACCTAATTAGGCTTTACAATATCTTAGAAAACCTAAGATCAATGGTATACATAAATAACCTAGATCTAACATTACATAGGAATCATCATAAAAATTAATGATTACATCCATATTAAATATGTCTCGATCTTGGTAAACCGTTTACTAATCAATGTAAACTATTTGCCTAGATGTATGTGCCATTCTTAAATACTATGTCATTTCATTCTTTACTTGGTAATCACTACATTCACCATTTGGTAAATTACTGACGCTCGATTCATATGAATACTTGGTGATCACTAGATCACTACTTGATAATTGCCTATTGTTCGGTAAGTGTGCTTGATCAAACCTGTATTTGGTTAACTTGAAGTTATCCCTTGACTTTTCTCAGTGAGTAGGCTTTGTATGCTTGATTGACTGTCTTGTTTCTATCCTTTTATCAACCTTTACTGACTAAATAACTAATTGATACTAATGACAATCCGTTAACACTCAAATAGAGATAACAATCTCCCCCTTTGGCATTAGTATTGAAACCTTATGTATATGTACCGATTAACTCAAAAATATACTAACTTCATATATATATATATATATATATATATATATATATATATATATATATATATATATATATATATATATATATATATATATATACAAAATCCTCCTTTGTGCATGCTTTCAGTGGTGTGAAGTACATAGTGGCATATACATGACTTTCCCCTTTTTTAAGTTAATTCCAAAACAAAAAAGTGTACTTACAACTTATTAAAAATTTGCTGATGGGTTTTCTATAGTGATGCCAAGAGGTTCTCCTGTTCCTCTTTGAAGTTGTCAAGAGCAATGTGCTCTAGTCCAACTTGTGCATGTACCTCAAAAATATTCTCAATTACAAATATCTTGGGGGTGGAAATTAAATCTTTTTCCTTATCTACATGTCTCTACATTATCTTTAGATGGGGAAGCAACTCAGCTTGTAGCTTGGTGACTTGGTCACTTATGGTATCTTCTCGCTTCCTCAAATTTGATCTCAACTGCCTAAGGTCTTCAATTTTTGATATATTCTTGTGAAAAGCATTTGGCTTGCTTAGAGAATAATTAGCACTGACCTTGATTTATTCATCACATTTCTTAATCTTTTCACTCACCTCAGTAGTGAATTGGTCAATAGTGTACAATTTAAACAAAATTTAAACTATTTTCTGAATAATAGTTTCTAGCTCAGTAATTACTATAAAGAGATTAACCTTATTTATTGCCACTTCTTGTCTTATCTTCTCTACAAGTTTTAGTTGAATTTTTTCTTCTTCCCTTTCCTCTATTCTCTTCTCAACATTAATATCCAGGACATTTATGTGACCTGTTAGAGTTGAAAGAATGGGAGTATCATCATTGACATTGATCTCAGGAACTACTTGTAGTAAGATATCTCTAACATCCTCTAGAATTTGTTTTCTTTTTCTCTCCTTTTTCATCTTTTCATGTGCAGCCCTCCTTGTGCAAAATTTCCCATATTTTCTTAGTGCCTCAAGGTCTAATGTTCTAGGGTCACATTTCGGTATCTCAATTATCTCATCCAATGTTACTGGTCCTTTGGCATGTTTATTTTTCTTCTTTGGTGTTGGTGATTTAGTAAATGGAATAAGAGCTTTAGTCTTACTAGATTTACCTTTTTAGTCTCGATTGACACACTTTCCTCCTTAGGTTTCTCGATGAAAAATGTCTTGGTGTTTTGTCCTTGGGTGTCAATTACGGTATGTGTTGTTGATTATACCAGTTTAGTTTCTTCCAGTTCTTGTGATGTTGCCTCTATTTTCTTAGGCTAATTGGAATTATTCTACTATTTTTTCCCCTATTCATTTCCCCCCTATTACTTGGGTGTGTCTTTAGGTTTCTCAGGGGTCAATCCTTCAAGTTCCTTCTATGTGACTATGTCAATAGCTTGTACTAGAATTGGTAAGTCACCCATAATTTCACTTATTATTTCCTCAGAGGGTGCATTTTCCTCAGTAGTATCTATAGAAGTGTTTATGTCTTCATCATCCTTTATGTCATTAGGATCACCATTTATGATGTCTTCAATAAGTACATCATATGTTCCTATTATCACTAGTTGCTTGGGTGGATCCTTTTATTCTTCTCTATAACCTACCGGATAGAAATCTATTGCAATGGTGGTATCGACTACCTCGATGTTTGATATATCTATGGGTTCCTTCATAGAAAGATCAACATCATTTGAGTGAATTACTTTACCTTTCTTTTTACTTTTCTTCCTGGGAACTACTACCAATGCCAATTTGTCTGCTTCTACTCAGGCAGTGAGAATTGAAGTCCATAAAAGTTGATTGTTTTCATCAACTTCCTCTAGTTTTCCTTCTAGAATATTTAGGGCTCTACTCTTTACTAAAAATCTCTTAGAATATTGTGTCATCAATTCTTCTATTTCAAGAACTGATAGTGTAGCCATATCCAATATTAGTGAATATTCCCTCATCTTCTTTTTAGTGTGCAAGGCATAAGTGCATCTTGGAGATACTTTATCATATAAAATTTTAGGTACACACTTAGAAAATTTAATAGGTACCTTCTTAAATTTAATCATCATCTGTACGATGGCCTCTTCAATCTTTTCCTGATCTTCGGTAGACATATGTACATACTGACTCATTTTGGGGTTACTAAGACTACCAGTTTCCTTTATTGTCTCAACTGATTCATCAACTGATGGATCTTTATTAACTACAAATTTAAACTTATCTTGATCTTCCTCTTCATATTCTTCATCAATTTCATCCTTTTCCCTTATCAATTTCCTCCTCTTATTAGGGAGCTTGAAGGTGGCTTGGACACCTCTCTTTTTCTTTTGATATGTTTTTGTAGGAGTTGGCCTAGAAATTTTCACTACTCCTTTCTTTAGAGGCGGAGAAGAAGCTATTGTGGACCTTGTCCTTTCTCTCATGGGTGCTTCTTCTTGCTTCCTCTTTCCTATAGCCTTGACCAGTGTAGATTGAATGTCTTTATCAGACTCGATCATCTCCATGTCATGCTCACTATTACCTATCAATAACTATTCCTCGGTTGCCTCTTCAACTAGATTAGCCTCAGATGCTTTATCCTCTTTTGCATCATCTTTGAATTTTTTTATCAGTGTATCCATCATTTTCTTATATTTCTTATTCATCTTGACTCCGACTAGATCCTTTTTGATTCTTAGTTTGGCCTCTTCATAGGTTCAAAACCCAGTTGGCTGTGGATCTTTGGGCTCGGCCAAAAGTGCCTTTATTGACCTAGATGCTCAGTCAATATCAAGTTCATAGCCCATAGGGGCTAACCATGTTCCTGATTCAACTTCCTTTATTAGAGTGGTGTCAGTGTCCACTAATAAACAAATATCTTCCTTGTATTTCTCAACCAGCTGACCCGGTATTCTACTTCTTTGATGCATTCGGTTCTTAAATTTCTCAAAGTATACATCCATAATGCTAACAAAATTTTGTTCCAAACTTTGAATGAAATCATTTTTTTTCAAAATGACAGGGAGATCACTATCCTAGTCAATATTACTAGCTCAGGGAAGAAAGTTTTTCACATAGAAAAATATGCATATTAGTAGTGAACCAAACTTACATGTACTAGACTTTGCTGACCTGATGGTTCTCATGTTCTCTTTTAACTATTTTAATAAGAGCTCGGTGAGGTCGAGTTGAAAGCCTTTCTTGACCATCTTGTATGTAATATCCACTACTCCACACAGAACACTATTCGGCCTACTGGATTGAAATATCTTATACCCAATTGTATATGCACCAAATCTTGTCTTAGGATCAAGAATGGTGTTGATTCTAATGCCTCTTTCATCCCATTTGACTCTAGTTTCTTTTTCAATCTCAACTCTTGGTGCACTCCTTAATTATTTTACCTTATCGGTTATGGGGTAACTAGTGACTGCATGTATGATATCTTTGGTAATTTTAACTAGTTCATCCAACCATAACTATCCCTCATGCACATGGCTCAACACTATCTCAATCCATTCATTCTTGAAAACCCTCACGAAATATAGGGAATTTACTAAACCCTTCACATCCAAATGTGTATTCTCATGCTTAAGCTTTCTATCAACACTCAACTCCTAGAAGGTCGATTGAAGCTCAAAATTGCCCATTTCATTGATTTTGCAGTGTATGTATGTGCGAATGCCTTCAACCAGAAAAACCCTATGTGGAATGCTAAAAATGTGCCATTTTTGTCGATTTGTGATGCAACCTCAAGATGTAACTTGTATTTAGGCTTAGTACAAGCTGCACATTTGATTAAATTAACCTTCTTGTTAGTTGTAGAAATGGATTTCTCAACCTTTTATGAGGATTCCATTGTTCTTTAAGTTAGGTCTTCAAGAGATAACTATGAAATGACTTGGTTAACATGGAACTTGTAATTGTGACTAACTTGGTCAAAAACATTTCAAATTTCTACTCAACTACTCTCAAAATTCTCTTCTCAATTCTCACTCAAAATCGCTCTATTTTTCATGTTTGCAATGTGAAAAATGATTAAGTCCATGGTGTATTTATAGCCAAAAATTTGTTTCCCGCTCAAACTTTCAAATTTAGTGCTTGACCTACCACATCTTGGTAGATGTAGTTGTGCTCAGTGTATACTTCAAAAGATCATAAGCTTGGTTAACACTAAGATATCACATGGTTAATACCATAACTTAGTTAACCTATCCAATATTTACTCACTAGAAAATACATACTTGGTCTTTCTTATACTGACTATACACATTTAAAGTTCTAAATATATAAAACCATAGTGCATCTTGTTTCATGAAGATTTGGTATGCAATCACTACATATAAGGAACTGTTTGTTAGATATAACTGATTTGAAATTTCAGTTCCATACATACCTTTGTTACTTAGGTGGAGGTGGTGATGTCACCCAATCCAATGGAGGAGGTGTCACCAACTATTGTGCTTGATCCAACATTATCACTTGATTCTTTTCTCCACATTGTGTTTCTTATCCTTATGATTTCCTCAATTGTATTTCCATTTTCATTTGTTTGTGTCTCTGGTTCTCACTCTCTACAATCCTTACTTAAGTGACCAACCTTGTGACAATGTAAACATGCCATACTAGTATTTGTCTAATCATGAGATCTTCCTCTCCAGTTCTTTCTCATGTAGTTTTCTGCTATATGTCCATACACGCCACATGTTTTGGAATTAACCCATGTGTTGTAATCCCAAGTATATGCATTACCTTTCCTTCTTGGTTGATATGGTTTTTTTTTTTCTTTCGGTGTCCAGACTTGCTTCATCTTTGTCCTGCATTCTTATGATATGTGTCCATGCATGTTTCAAATGCAAGAATGTTTCTCCATGTAGGGTTTCTTAGTAGTCCTATTCAATTTAGATCTTCACTCATATGCCTAATGCCCATATGTGTTATAGTTATAACAATAACCATTAAACTTAGGATTGGATTTATTTAATACCTTTTTCTTTTCTCCTGCAAACATTTGTTGTGTGGCCCAGTTTTCCACAATGATAACATGATAGATTCTTTTTCCTTTGGTTAGTATAGGAATTTTTCTTTTCTTCTTGTCTTGATGATTCGAGCCCTGCTCGATGTATCCTAAACTAGTTGTGCTACCAATTCCTTTTTGACTAATTATAAATTCATCTATTCTTTCAGTACCATCTTTAGATTTCTTGATCATTTCATTATGTTGTTGCATTTCGACCTCATTCTTCAATCTTTCATTTTCTTCTCTTAGTTCACCGATGTCTTCTAGTTTTATTGTAAGCTCACTATTTACTTGGTTGAATTCCTAACTTATGAAAACCATTTGATTGGAGATTTCAAAGTGATTCTCAGTGAGTCTTAGTATCTCAGATTCCTTTTCTTGTAGCTTCTCATTCATTTGTCTCCTATCTTCAATATCCAATTTTATTTCTTGTTTTTCTTTCCTAGAATTGTTCATTACATCAATCATCGTAACTATTTGTGTCTCTTGACTGATCTTAGGTTTGACTTGTTCAGTAAGATGTAGATTCTTTTCAGATAGATCATATATTTTTTCTTCAGATGAATTAGATATGCTACCAGATCTAGATGTAGATTTCTCAAATGGTTCATCTATCTCTTCTTCATGATAGTTAGTTTCACTATATCAAATTTCCATATCCTTCCTTTGTCTCAGTAATTTCTTTAGTTCTTCTTTGGCTTGGTTGAATTGTTCAATGAATATTTGCATCTTTATCCTTTGATTCTAAATAGTCTTCTCCAACTTATATCTTTCCATCCTTAGATATTTTCCCTTCAGTGGTTAAGCTTCCTTAACAAGAGATCTATCTCTGCTAAATTTTTTTGGGATTATGGAAAGATAAGTATTGAGAGGGGAGGGGTGAATCAGTACCCACAAAAATTTTAACACTTAAAATTTGCAATAGTAGATCTCCATTAACCAACTAATTTCATTGTTTGAAACATACATTCATATAGCTAAAACTTTGAAGTGCATGTAAATAAAAAAATAAATCATACATGAAAATAAATACTCATGACATAGATATTTTTCTTACAAAGAAACTCTTGTAAGAAGGTAAAAAATACAGTGGGGATGACACCCACAAATCTTTACTACTATAGCAATAAAGTATGTCGGTTAAGGCTTACAGTTTGTGATCACTTATGATGATCTTAGCTTGTTAGGAGTAACAAAAATATCGACTAGATCTACCTCGTTAGAGGATTTTAACACAAAGTATATGTGTACTCAATTAAGATATTTAAACAAGAACTATTAAGTTCACTCTATTAAGAGATTTTGATCTACTACAATGGTTAAATTGATAATAGTAAAATTATTTGTAAATAACAACTTATGCTTGTCTGATTTAGATCTATGAAGTATCAAACAAATATCACCTCAATGTGAAGTATATTCAATTATCTTCTTCTTGGTAGCCTTGTATGTGTTCCAAAAACTAATTGCTTCTATCATAAACCTTCTTTCAAGAACCCTTTTTTGATCTCCTAATATCCTTAGTGCGGCTACTGCTTCATGATTATTGATCATAATGACATATTTACAAATATATATCAAACTAACTTGACCTAATTAAGGTTTACAATATCTTGGAAAACCTAAGATCAATGGTATACAAAATAACCTAGATCTAACATTACATAGGAATCATAAAAAAAATTAATGATTACATCCATATTAAATATGTCTAAATCTTGGTAAATCATTTACTGATCAGTGTAAACTATTTTCATATATGTATGTCCCATTCATGAATACTATGTCATTTCTTGATTTACTTGGTAATCACTACATTCACCATTTAGTAAATTAATGATGCTCAGTTCATATGAATGCTCAATGATCACTAGCTCGGTACTCGGTAATTTCTTGTTGTTCGGTAAGTGTGCTCAGTCAAACCTGTATTCAGTTAACTTGAAGTTTTTCCTTGAATTTTCTTAGTGAGTAGGATTTGTATGCTAGACCAACTGTCTTGTTTGTATCCTTTTACCAACCTTTACCGACTGAATAAATTATTTATACTGATGACAATCCCTTAATGCTCAAATAGAGATAACAATGCATCAATGACTTCTATCTCAGTTAATACTATACTCGGTATACACTATACTTTATTGGTGTACACTGTATCAACTTGGTGTATACTAAGTTCTTCATTTACTAACCACATAAACTTGTACATTCTTTATCTTTAATTTTTAACATAATCATGTAATATAATCAAATCACTATCAAAGTTTCATAGAATAATCAATAAGTTACCCAATGAATACAATACTCATATCTTTCTCATACATCTCATCTTCATGTTAATATCTCATTTATTCATCATTATTACCTTCTTTAGATGTTTTCAACTATCATGATAAGTATAGTAAAAAATAGTTGACATAAATGATAATATAATAACTAATTTAATGTCTCGCATATACCTTTGTAGCTTGGTGATCATCTTCACATTCAACATTCTGTTCTCCAACTAGTTAATCAGTTATAGTATAAAAATCTCTCCATTTTGGATTGATAGAAACATAAAAACAATATGAGATATGCCATATAATACCAAACATCTTAAGTTTCTACAACTCTGTATATATGTTGTGACTTGGTAATGCATTTAATATGTTTAGTCACTACACAACATCAATGTATAGACTCTCTAATTTGGTTAGCAACATTTATAGCTAATATATCATGATCATCTCTCCATATTGTCATGTAACCATCTCTCTCCATTTCTAAATTTTTCATGTAATCATCTCTCCCTTATTCCATTTTATAATATTTCATGTAATCTCTCTCCCTTTGATATAAATGCCAAAGATAATCAAATCTTTAGTAGCCAAATTAGTATCTTTGTTGTTCAGTTAAGATTCCTGTACCTTGCATGTATAGATATGAAATTTCATTTTGTCTTCCTTCTTCATCATGATCTTCTTCTTCTTCTTCTTCTTCTTCTTCTTCTTCTTCTTCACAACCTTAGGAATCCCAAAGTGTGAACATCAAGCATCAACATCATTAGATCTTATGATAAAGTACATTTTGATACAAGCCCATATCACCTTAGCAAATCTTAGATAGGGGATGGAACCCTAGTCTACTTCTCAAGTATTCAAATGTATCCTTCAGTAAGGATTTTGTAAATATATTAGCAAGTTTCTCCCGTGACTTCATATATTCCAATTTGACTTGTTTTTATTGAACTTGGTCCCTTAAGTAGTGATACTTAATAGATATGTGTTTTTTCTTTGCATGCATCACTATATTATTTGAAATGCTAATAGAACTTGTATTGTCACAGTAGATTATCATTGGATCAATTATCTCCTCATTCATGCCTTCCAATAATTTCTTTATCCATATAATATTTGAGAAATTAGTAGTAACAACTACATATTCTAGTTCGGTAGTGGACTGAGAAATGCATTCTTGTTTCTTACTTATCCATGTTACCAATCTTTCTCATAATAAAAATTCTCCACCCTTAGTGCTTTTTCTATAATCAATATTTCTAGCCCAATCAATGTCAGTGTAAACTTTGAGTTCAAAATAGCCTTCTTTCTTATACCACAATTCATAATTTTTAGTGTTCTTCAAGTATCTCAAAATTATTTTCATAGACTAAGTCATGTGTGACTCTTTAGGATTAGCATAAAATCTAACCACAATTTCACAACATGTGCAATATTTGGTCTACTATGCACAACATACATCAATTTTCCAATCATAGATCTAGATAAGGTTTTATTTATCTCTGTTGACTTGTCATCCTTAGTGAGCTTGCATCCGATTACCATAGGTGCACCAACTCATTTTGAATCTTCCATACCAAATATTTTCAAGACTTCTTTAATGTAATTTTCTTGTGTGATATAGATTCCTTCCTCCACTTATTGTATTTTCAAACCAAGAAAGGATTTGATCTCTCTAAACATCGACATTTCAAACTCTTTCCTCATTTCATCAAAAAAAGACTTACAGAGGTTATCACATGACCTCCAAATATTATATCATCAACATTCATTTCAGAAATAAGAGTCTTATCATTAGTTTCACATTTCAAATACAAATTGATGTTGTCACTTGTTCTAACAAATCCAATTCTTATGAGATAAGAATGCAGTCTTTCATACTATGCTCTTGATGCTTGCTTTAGTCCATATAATTCCTTGTACAACTTACATACCATGTTCTTTTGATTAGGATCAACAAAACCTTCAGGTTGCTCAATGTATACCTCTTCTTCAAGAATCCCATTCATAAATGTAGATTTCACATCCATTTGATATACCTTAAATCCTTTGTAAGAAACATATTCAAGTATTATTCTCACACCTTCAATTCTAGCAATAGGTGCAAAATTTTCTCCATAGTCAATTCCTTCTTCTTGTGCATAACCTTTGCAAACCAATCTTGCTTTGTTTCTTGTTACATCTCCATTCTCATTCAATTTGTTTCTGAATATCCATTTAGTGCTAATCACATTTTTGTCTTTAGGTCTCGATACCAATATCCATGTCTTTTTTTTTTGTATTTTCTCAATTACTTTATTCATTTCCTTAATCCATTCATCATTTGCCAATGCATTTCTTACAGTTTTAGGCTCAAATTCACAAACTAAACATGTTTTTTTTGTTAACTAACTTCTAGTCATCATCCCTACTCCTTTGTCTCCAACTATCTGATGTTGTGGATGGTGTCTTCTCACATACTTTTTGTAGACACCTAAAAATCCATTTTTCAATTAAAAATATTCTAGCTGATAAAAGTCTTGATGACATCATCATTTATTAATTGATTATTTATTTAATTAATTACTCAATTTTTATTGTTATTGTCCCTTATCCTTTTTTAATTAAATACATTTAATTAAAGAACCCCTCCCAAAAATGTTTAAATAAAGTTTGAATATTTATACCTCCAATTTATTAATTATTTAATAAATTATGTCTCAAAAACCTTAAATAAATAAATTATTTATTTAATTCCCAAAAACCCTAGATATCTTCTAGAAAACCCTAAACCTTCTTAGAGGGTGATTCCCAACCCTCTTAGTCTAAACCCTCATTCTTTGACTTCTGGTCAACCCCCCTCATTAATGAGCCTTACACGCTCATTAATGGCCCCTTAAACCCTCATTAATGGCTCTTACAACCTCTTAATGAGAGCCTATGTCTCTGCTTCCAATCTTGTTCCCTAGCACACTTCCCTTGTATTTGTCACATACGTGTGAGCAACCCTTAACCCTTATCCCTTTGACCCTAAGGCTTAACCCTTGGTCTTAAACCCCAACCCTTGGTCCTAAACCCTAACTACCATTCCTAACTCAAGCCCTTACTCAAATCCTATAAATAGACTCCCTTTCATGAGAAATGGGAACCAATTCTCTTCCATATTAAGCATTTTTATCATGTTAATTTGCATCTAGGATATCATAGCATAAGCATAATTGTTGGATTTACTTCTATTTTATGCTTTCATAACTCATATTATCATAGCTTAATGGATTAATATAGTTCATTTTCAATATTTTCATATCATCATAATTCATATCAAACTTATCTTTTGGTTAAAATCAACCTTGCATAGCATTCAATAGCTTAGAATCTGCATTTTGTTCATTTGGACCCTTAAAATCCTAGGGGCAAACCAGGTTCACCATACCTAGTTTTGTACCATTATGGGGTCTTCATGGCTTCTAAATGATCCTAATCCTTCCTAAAAAACATTGGGGACATGTTTTTTTTTACTTTGAGAGCATACCCACATCCCTCTTATAAGAGTAAATCAAACAGTGACACGGTGCTCCCATTTTAGCTCTATCTGAGGTGTCTCGCAAATAGATTTTCTATATGTTAGGCATATTCTTCTTCTTACTAATTTCTGACTATCTACACATGTTTTGAATAGGTTAGGTGCACATTGATCAATTTTTGGCATGCTCGGTGGGACCACACCATGCTCCTCAAACTACTTTTTTAGGGTTTTTTGGTTTAAAAAAACTCACTTTTTGTGAACATATCGGGAATCCTTGGACAAAGATTCATACAAAAAAGTTCCCATATTATGGATTTCCATTTTGGAACCCCCTGATTGTCATACTAGTCCATGTATATTGTCATGTGAGATTTTGTGCATGTATTTTGGGCTTTTTTACCACTTCTAGCAATGTTTGTCATATGGGAACCCCTGTAATTTCATATGGGACCTTTTAGTGTCTCTTACAAAATTGAGCCACAAAATACCCTTTCCTTCATTTCCATATGGGAAACAAAGGGCATTTGTGAAGCCCTAATCTTAGGTTTTGTTGGTTTTTAGGGTTCATTTGGGTGTCCTAGAGCCTCTAGGCTTCAAATTTGTAGTTTCTAACTTGTTCATTTGCAGGTACTCCTTGAAAGGAAAATTGATCACCAAATCATCAAGGTCCTAAGACCTATTAACTCTTTTGTATATTTAGGAACATAATCAACCTCCATTCAAAGCTTTAAAAGAACCTTTCATTCAATCTTGAATGACTAAAAAGGAAAGAATTTGCATATCTTTCCTAAATGGTTCAAAACCAATCCTAATCAATTGTAAAGTAAACAAATTCAACCTTCACACTTTTATTTGGGTTTAAAATGAACCTTTCCTAAGAAATTTCAATGTTTAAAGGGTTTTTATGCAAGTCTCAAAGTGCAAATCTAGGAAAGGTTTCAAACTTTTGAAGTAAACACCAAATCTTAAATGACCCTAAAAGATAAACCAAAATCAATATCAAATTCATTTCATTTGAGTCCTAAACAAATATAATCTTGAGTGCACAAGGAGAAAAAAAAAAAAACCAATTTCATTTCACAATAAAAGTTCAAATTTTGGGATCCTAAAAGAAAAATTCAATCTCAAATGCAAAAGGATAAAACACTTACAAATCTTATAAAAATATATTTTATGTTTTCAAAAGGAAAGAAAAAATCAAAACCTAACCATATGTGCTTGAAAGTCTTGGCATGAAAATGACTTAATCAATTTGGGAAAAATAACTCTTCATGATGTGTTTCTAGGATTTTTCCAAAATTATGCAAATCCTTGTTAATCCAAGTGATGTAAAATGACAGAACTAGGACAAGTTCATTTGTTTTACTTCTAGTGAGGTCTGTCGAGAGAGAAAAGTGCTCCCTCTTTGGAGAATGACCTCAAATCGGTACTTCCTTGATCAGTATAGAAACAAAGCACTGAGAAAAGTCTTGATTCATCCCCTCAAGATCGAGTGACGTGTGTTGATGGTATCCCAAGGTAGGTGAATATCCCTACTATTTTGGTATGGTCAAATAGGAACTTAAGTGAGTCACACGGGTGAAAACCGATTAGGAAGACACCATGGATCAAATCAAACACATATTAATTAGAGGCTTCTTGATCTATTCCCTAAGGTATCAAAATATTTGTGAACGGACCGATCCAAGTGGTTTCTTGAATCACCTTAAGACTACTCATCATCTGTATTCCTTTTTGGATACCAAGTTGTGGGAAATGATTTTGATACTAGCCTATCTTTTAGGTAGTTCTTGTTTGATATATTTTTGAAGTTTCAAACTCAGTTCAAAACACCTATTGAACATACAAAAACAAAGATTTCTACACAAAAATCCTTTTTCCAAGATAATCTAATCCTCCAATTCTAGAAGTCATCCAAGCCTTTATAATCCTATCATCCTAGTCTCCTAATCATGGTCTTCTGGTCATCTTGCATCATCCCCATCTAGTCTTATCCTTCTTCCCTCCCCATATCCTAGGTTAATAGAGTCATCTTTGTCATCCCTTATCCTGTTTCCATCTTCCTCTAGAGTTATTCTTTCCTCCTATACTAAGCTTAATCCAAATCATCATCTGAGCTTCTCAATCATCCCAATCTAAGTCTTAGTCTTCCTTCCATCTTCATCCTTTGTCCATATCTAACTTATCCACAAGTCAACATGTCTAAAAAATATTATGATGAGTTTGGTTATTACATCATTTCTCCCACTCCATCCTATCCCAATGATGATGAAATTCTTGTTGACCATGAACAATACCTTGAAAACCTTAGAAAGCTTGATCCAAATATCCCTGATAATCCAATAATTCCTCCAAACTATGCTATCATTCCTTCATGCATATCCACTAGTACTCTATATCATGTCTTTGACAAGGGAAATCCATTATCCTATTTATCCACACCTTCTTCCTATCTTGAGCCTTCATATCCCCTGCATACATCATTCATGCCTCCATCCTCTTCCATAGTCATATCTAAATCACCATCTTTCAACAATAATGCTACTAGCTACATCCCTTATCCATATCCTCCATCCCCTTATCCTCCAAATCCTTTTCAAATCCAAGATCCTATTCCTCCAATCCATTACCCTGATCCCCCATCCACTATATCCTATCTCAATCCAACATCTTCCATTCCTACCTACATTTCCACAAATCCTCTACCACAAGAAATATTCATCCCTTAATCCACTTCATATCCTATATCTCAATCTATCACCCCCATCCCATCAGTTAGTCAATCAAGTTCACAAGCTTCCTCTATGCCTACCTATGTGAACTATCTATCCATCCCATCCTCTAAATCTTATTCTACACAGTCATCCCCTCAACCAAGCTCATAATACACCATCCCACCTCCATTTGTGGACTATCCTAGCTCTCCACCATCTAAACTTTATAAACCTTCACCTCAATCTCCATCATGAAAGTCTCTAAGGAGTTTCACAAGGAAGCCAAAAAAACATCCCTCTCCTGAAGTTGATGAGCTATGTCATCTCATTCCCTCATGCAAAGCTAACAATAATGATTCCCATCAACATCCTACATCCACCATTCCTCCTCTAGCTTCTAAACCTATCATCCATCTTCCATCTATCCCTTTTATAGACTCTTTTCCATCTCCTCACATCATTGAGTCTTGTCCATTTGCAGACTCCATCCAATCCCCATCATGTCTCCATCTCCTAACATTATCCAAATCACATCCAATAAGCCTCATAAGGTCACCCTTCTTCCCTCCATCACAATTACATAATCTTCCATCCTTCCATCCACCCCATTTGAAGATTCCATCCATATGTCCCCCATCACACCATCCAAAGAAATCCAATCTAGTCAAGATATTGTCCAAACTCATGTTTAAGTATCCAATGACTCAAGTCAAGATCCTATTTCTTCACTTCATCTATTTCATGGTCCATTGCTTCCAACACCCCCAATCGAAGATTAGCATATCATCCCAATTCCTCCAATCCAAGATCCTATCATCCCAATTCCTTCATCCCAAAATCCATCACCATCCTCCAATCCTAGTCAAGATCCCATAATCCCATCCTCTCCACTTCATAATCCTATAACACCTATCCCACTATCATCACTCTATCCTCTTGGTCCACTTACATTTGTCAATAGCGGCACACTAAAACTAGAAGAAATGAGTTTCATGTCTTCCACACTAGCACCTGATGTTGGATGTTTATCTTATTCCCCAAGTCAGAAGTATTGTTTCTTGGATAAAATGCTCAAGAAATGGAATTATCAAGGAAAAGGCTGAGGAACTCATGAACAAGGAACTTTGGAGCCCATCTAGGACAAAAAACATCCACACTCATGTGGCATTGGTCACACATCTGAAGGTACTTCCTCAAGAAATATTGGTACAGGTAAAGCCAAATTCAAGCATGCTTCTAAACCCACCATCAAATCTCCTTGTAATCCTTCAAAATCATACAATGCTATTCCTCCTCTTCCATCATTCCAACCCAAAACAACCTATCACATTCTAAATCCATTTTGGGTCCCTATGTCCCAAAATATATCAGCCCATATCCTCCACATACTAGATCCATTTTGGGTCCTTACATCCCAAAATATCATCCCCCATCTTATCCTACTCAATACTTCACCCAACATAAAAATCTAATTCCATACATTCCTAGTCAAGATCAACAAAGGCACATTCCCACATCTCCTATTTGCCAATATCCTTCCACCTATCCATCCATATCTCCTCCATCTCACACACCTCCTCATATTCCTTCCAGTGATCCTCACAATAAGTTGAATGCCATATGTAGGATACATAAAGGTAGCTATCCACAAAGATCCAAATATTTACATATCCATGCTAAAGGACATGATCAAGCAAAGAAAAATCCAATAAAGAAATCCAATCCATCCCAATGGCCACAAAGGCCCATCAAAGATAAAGCAAAATCCAAAACATCTCAATGGCCACAAAGGACCATCAAAGAAGAAGAAAAATCCAATGCATCAATGGCCACAAAGGCCCACCAATGCTAAAGAAAAGACTATGTGGATCCCAAGGAAAAAAGATGCAATGCATCTAAAAGAAACATCCATAATAGTATCCAAAGTTGTAAGTCCAACAACTAGTCATTGATCTTCTCCATCTTCTACATCTATTTTGGGTCCCTATGACCCAAGATGTCCTAGCAAAAATCCTCCATCGTATCCACCTCTACCTACCACATCTCATCCACTTCATCCACCTCCCTCACAACATGTTCCAATGTTGGTCCTAACAATGTCTCCCTATCATGATCACTTTCCATCCTTCTACCCAGTCTCTTTCTACCACCATATCTCTCATCCCATGCATATCCCTCATCTCAACCATCCCATCCATCCTAATAAGGTTGTACCAACATATAGTAAGAAAAAGTTAGAAAAAAATTCAAAAAATCAAGGAAAATATAAAAAAAGAAAAGAAAAGAAAAGAGAAAAACATTCATCCAATGGTAAAAACTTGGCAATTCAAGTGCCTTGGACAAATACCATGATGAAAAGCTAGAAAATAGACATCACACATAATCCCTCCATCCACTTCCTCTTTGCAATTTGGGGTAATAGTCCTTCTAGCACATCCTATCCAACATCTCCTCCATCCCATTTGTCTCTTACTTCGATCAACCTCCTTTGGATCTTGATAATAGAAATATAGACCACCTGGTATACATTCTTTTTGTAACCATTATGCATCCATTTTCCCATCACATCTTTCAGCCACCTATCCATATCCCTCATCCTTCTTCTATCCACATCTCCCAACAATCCTCCATCCAAATCCCCTAGCATTCCTCTATCCAAATGCCTTAGTGTTCCTCTATCCAAATCCTAAGAATTTCCTTTATCCACTTGTTTCCCTCAGCATTTCCTCCATATTTCCATCACTTGGTACTTCCCTTATCATTGGTATCTAGCTATAGGCTACCCCCATGAAACCTAATACCATCAATCCATATCTTAATTCTCTAAGTAATTTTCCATCATATTAATGCAAGGCAGGTCGGGATGAGGGGCCAAAGGCACACCCTAATCCAAATCCACTTTGCAAAGATCACACATGGAAGAAATAATATACAAAGTGAGAGAGAGAATATAGATCAGATCCCTATATTTCCTCAAATAATTCATACATGTTGGGCTATAAGGCCTTCCTGATTAGGGAAAGATATTATAATTTAATTACAAAATTCCTCCAACATGTGAGGATTCAGAAACTATCTTCAACTCCTAGTCTAATACCATTTATCTTCTAGCTCTAAGCCTAATGTTCTATAACTACAACCAAACACTACATTATATACAAGAGGCTACCAAACAAGTTGGCCTTTAGATCCACCATTAACAGAAGAGATGACCATATCTAGGTCCACACGCTTCCCAATGATCAATACCAACATTAAATTTATAACCACAATTAAGTGCACAAGTTGGCCTCAACAGAAAACCAAAAGAAACAACTCGGTAAGAATGGATGATAGAGGAGTGATACCATCTAGGAATAGGAGGGTGAGACAAAGAGTGTCCATGAAGCAATGTAGAGGAATAGTCCACTAACTACCCGCACATCTCCCTCCACAACAAGATGCAACAGTAGCACCATACAAACCATGGGGATCACTAGGAGAGACACCTAAGCTATAAGAGTTGGCATAGGAAGTAGAGGGACTCAAGGAAGAGGTTGTTTAGCTATCAAATCTAGGAAAGGTAGCACAAGGATCATCTCTTGGCCATGGTAGATAGGGAGACCCTGGTAATATACTACCACAAGTAGGAAACCTTCATGCTAACGTGAAAAAATTATAGGGAGTGGCATGAAAACAAAGAGAAAGGGAAAATAGTGCCTAGGTAGAGATAGCTCACCTATAGGGAGAGCTAAATGTAGAGAGGGTCTAAGAGGATAACAGTAAGATATCCTTGGATATGATATAATGATAAAAAGACTCATGAGAGTTCACTATGGTTGAGAACAACATGGGAGGAGTATATGTAGGGTTTGAAATATGGATCTTAAATATGTGTCGGGGGGAATGTAAGATCTACTTCTTAATCCAAATTCCCAAAAGAAAGATCCAAATTGAACAACCAAAAGACAATGGTTAATGCATAAATGACTTAATCGATGAAGAGTATGAAGAAAGGAGAAAACCTTATATTCCATTATATAAAGTATGTATTGAAATCTTGAGTGAATTTAAGACAAATAATAACCTCAAAATATGACAGATCTGGAAAATGCTATTTTCTGGTGTCTGTGTTCAATTTCAGGAAATTCTGTAACTGAATCTAGCCTGGAAATGCAAAAATACAGAAAACCCAAAAACCTTTTGTTTTTCTAAAGAAGGTCAACCTTGACCCAAAAAAGGGGTAAGATCTTACCCCAAAAAGTTGACCTTGACCTGCACTCTTCCGACAAAAATTATGTTCACGGATCCTGGAAGTTTGCCAAAAAGGGTACTCAGATCTGAACTGCAATTCATTGTCCCACACCTGTACCTACAAGAAAAATGGTTTGGTTTTCTCGATGAGGGATTTTCCTTGGTCAAAGTCCAGTTTTGGAATTAACCTTGAAATATGATTGAAATTGTAGCAATAAACAAAGCAAATGGAACAATTCACCTTGCTTATGTTAGAAATAGGAAATACTGAGAGGGGGGGGTGAATTAGTATTTGACAAACTTTTTCTTTTCCCCACTTATGGATATAACAAATTACTTTAGTGCATACAAAGATTATCAAGCTAATTAAAAAACATAGCAATAAATAGAAAGAACTCATAACACATGATATGTTCTCGAGGAAACCCTGGTGGGGATGGTACCCACAAAGATCACTAATCAAAAGTATCTTGTTAGGGATATTGGACCCTGTTAGGAGTCAATTTACAATATATAGTAGATCTATCCTGGTTAAAGGACTTTAGGCCTTGTTAGAAGCCTTAACCCTATTAGGAGTTAGATTACAAAACTTGATCACCAACTGAGGTCATTGCCCAAATAGGTAATACAAAAATGTTTCTGACTGCAATATGGTACTTCTTACAACTTCACATCAATAACCTTTTCTGCTATCACAATATACAACTATCGCAAGTTATCTTTTCTTTCTTTTTACACATCACATTGTTCATACATTTTTTCATTACATTTCAAGTATGCCTAATATATGAGTTATTAGAGCTAATAACTTTATATGGTTGGCTTCCAAAATATTTATCCAAGAGTAAACATCTAGGATGTCATCCCTTCATAATGTTAAGTCATTATTTTGACAAGCAAAAATAATCCCTTAACTCTTTTGCTAATACTGTCTCCAAAACTGTTATGTCTGCAAAAACTATCTTTGGTAAAATTTGAATAACTTTGTCCATACTACTCCAAACTTTATGCGCACTGAGATGGAGTATCCTCATACTCTATAGAAGCTTCAGTTAACTATGCAAACAAAAATATTTCTCTAGTTGACGTCGCCAACTAAATCTTCATTTGGTGCTCTGTCAGGATCACTGTATCCATACTTAGACAATTTCTTCCTTCAACTTGCCATACTTGCATTCCAGATTCTACACTCTCAATAGAGATCATATGTTGCCATAATGACAACATCTATGCATCCACATTAGCCAAATTGCCAACAATCTCCGCCTTTGTCATTGGTGGCAACAAATGGGAAAATTGGCTAAGTGTGCAAATAAAACTTCAAAGTATTTACACAAAATTGTGGCCAAAAGTTATACAACACATATACAATATTGTACTCCATAGAATAGCTCCCCCTATGAGTATCCTTCCTCAACATATTTTCAATTTTCTGCTATCTCTCCCCCTTTCACAATAATGACAAAGATAGGGTGTACAAAAATTTCAAAAAAAAACTTTATACCTTGTTATCAGCTATTGCAAAGCCAGTAGGCTTGCAACACAGTCACCAAAATCTGACTTCCATGATTCAAAATCTTTCTCCCATATCTTCCTGATGGATTCAGCAACATTGAGTAGAGTACTCAATCCATATGCTGCTGTCTGACAAGCTTGCAAGGAATTAAAGCTAAACTTCTGAAAAGATGTCTTTGCTAAAAGACACTACTCAATTTGGTCTTCAACAATTGAGGTCTTGATTGAGATATGCTCTCTCAAGATGTTAATCCTAAGCATCTTTCTATTCTTCTCCTCTGCTAACATTTTGATTTCATCATTTAACTTCCTTATGTTCTTCTCTACAAAACTTATCTTTACATTTGGGCTTGACAAGGTGTTTGTTTCAGTTGTAATTGCATCTATCTTCTCTATAATCTTCTTATCTTCTTTAGCTGTTAGGATTTCTAATTTTGTGCATTGAATATACAAACTCTTTCCAGTCTCAAAATGTTTCCTCAAATTCTTTATGCATACATCCAAATTACCAATATCATTTCGAATATTTACACTTAAATTTTGTTGCATTTCTGCTTTAAAGTCTTCCTGAACTTTTATTCTAGCAATATCCTTTAAGTTAGAAAATTCAGAGTCAAAAGAGTTTATTACTATTTTAGCTTTCTCAAGTGGATCCGATTCAAATACCTTCGTGTTGATCACACTCTCAAGTTCCTCTGTCAAAAATCTAACTTTTCCTTCAAGGTCCTTCACCTTCTTATTCTTTCCAATAATTTTATTAAGAGATGTGATGAACTCAAGCTGATCATCATCTTCAACTTCTTTTCCAAGGTCTTCAAAAATTGAACCAATTTGTCTCTTCTTACTGTCAAGTGCACTAGAGGTAGTGACCTTTGTCAAAATTTGTTTGCCTTTAACTATCTACTCTGCTGGAACTGATTCTGATACTGCTGGTGCTTCCACTGCCTCTGTATTCTTTTCTGATTCTGTAATCTTCTCTTGTTCTTCTAAAGCCAAATTGTCAACAATGTTTCCTAGATCATGAAATACTGCATCATCTGACTCTAGTGTCACTTTGGTTCCTTCAATATCCATTGATTCTTTGCCAATATTGATATGTGAAGAAGATGGAACTTCTTCAATACCAACATCCTCTGCATGTGGTTCCTCTGATTGCTTCTACTAAGGGTCTGATTCAACATGCTTTCTTGCAACTATATCTACAAGAACTTGCATTACTGGTTGCTCTGTCTCTTTCTGTACTTCCTCCTTTTTGCCTCCCATTATAAGGATTGTTCTTCTCTTAGTTCTTAATAAAGTTCCAAGAGACTTCAAGAATCTCTTCAAATGATCTTCATCCTTAACTTCACAAAACTATCTGATTACATGTTCTCTCATCTTTATGTCCTCTTCTTGTGCTCTCTATTTTCTATTCACAAGTCTATTATACAAATCTTCTAGGATCTTACCATGAATAGTGCTAAGTTTCTTATTTGTCACAATCATATGTGTAATCATTGCATTTTCAAAATTCAATCTGTCAAATGATCCATATAGATCATAGAATTTATTTAACTTAGTGAAGTCTCCATGCTTCAATATATCTTAATTAACTCTTTCAATTCTTGGTTTCCAAGTTTTCTTCTTGATTGAAACTTCATCATCATCTTTAATTACTGCTACATTTCTAGGTACAAGTGGTACAATCACTTTCTATCTCTTGCCAGGTCCTATTGCACTCACTTTTACTCTTTTGCTAGGAATAGGAGAAAAAGATTTATCTCCTTCATCTTTTCAGGTACTTCAACTTTTACCTTTACTGCAATAGGATCAACAGGGTCTGCACTAGATGCCTCAGGTGGAATTACAATATTTTCACTTTGCTTCAAGGCTTTTGTAGTCTTCTTAGCTATGTCAAACTCATGACTTGACATACCTGATTCTTTCAGTATTTTCTTCATAGTATATTCAACTCTCTTACTAGATTACTTCTTTTCTCTCAAACTTATTGCAGAGTTGAAATTCTCTTCATAGGTTCCAAACCTATTTGCATGACCATCCAACTCACACTTTAACAGTCTATTCACATATCCTACTATTTCTACTTTAGATACTTCATAGCCAAGAGGGTCTATGAATTCCATTCTAGGCTCAACTACTTCAATGTAGGTGAAATCACTATCTACCATAAAATAAATGTCATCTTTATGCTTTTCAATTAAGGATTGAGGAATCCTAGATTTGTTCTTAACAATATTCTGAAAAGTCTTCAATACAAGCTTCACACTGTCATTGACTTTATCAAAAAGGTGCTTCATGTAGACTGAGATTATTCTTTCCATTGTGTTCACATTGTCACTCCAATCAACTATGTAAGGAAATCTTCTCAAAATATGGAAAAACATATAGGTTATCAGAGATGAAAACCTAAACTATGTGTACTTAACCTTCTTAATCTTTTCTAAGTTCTCAAATAACTAAATTTTCAAAATTTCACATGGGTCTACTTGTTTCTTCTCAATACACATAAGATAAGCTACATGAACCATTCCTGTAGCCATGTCATCTTCCCTTGAACTACCACAGAATTTAGTTGTTAGGATCTTGCAAAGGTACCTAACATCATCTTGTTTAATCTTACTTATCGCAATTCCTCTACCATTATAACTAGATCCAATGTTGTCTAAAATAATCTTTCTCATGTTCTTTTCATTCAGTGGAATCTCTCCAACTTTTGATAATCTAGTAACATCATGAATTAGGTCAGCAGTTATATCAATAACTCTATCCTCCATCCAAAATTTCCCATTGTGGATTCTACTTAAAATGATCTTTGTACATTCCTCATCATTAAATTCATACTTCATGGAATATTTGATAATTTCATTGTTCTCTAGGTGCCCATAAGCTAGTTTAACTGACATGTCTTGATTATACAATTTCCTGTAATCATCACTAAAATCTGCATCTCCCAAAGTTTCAAACTTGCAACATAAATATCCTTTAACATTCTCAATGTGTAATACTCCATCTGGTACGGATGATAGTGCTAGTCTGTTATCAATTTTAGCTAGTTCTACTGGTTCTTTCTTAATCTTAGGTCTATTCTTATCCTTAACATTATGAACCATAGAAATATCCATCTTATCAACTGATTAAAGATCAAAAAGTATCTCAACTTTGCAAATCTAGGGTTTCGGTATGATCGTCACTGCAAACTGCTTCCAAACTTCTTCAAATCATCCTCAACTCACTTTATCTTCTTTCAAATATCTTTTCAATCACTTTGTAATCATGATAACTTCAATTTCAACTTTATAACACTTCACATTAACTCGATCTCACATCACATTCATTCATTTTTCCGCTAAAACCTCAAAAAGATGATTCTGCAAACCAACAACCATAAAACTTTTTGCGTCCTTGTAAAACACAATATTTTCTTTTGTGCACTTAACCATAGCATTAGTACAACATAAAAAACCTATATCTTACTGCACAAAACTTAACTCATTCAAATTCCTAATCTACACTAATCCTAAGTCCTAAACTATGGAAACTTACATAATTTAAGTACTTAAAGAAGGGTCAGGTAAAGATTCATCCTTACCATTAGTTACATTACCTTCCTGACTACTTTCAATGCTAAATATACCTCCTTGATCTGTGCCTTTATCAAATTTTACTTCATCTTTATTGCTACAACAACCTTTCTCTTTGTTTCCTGCATTTTCATTCCTTCTTGCATTGTTCCTAGGGTTAGGGTTATGATGATAACCTCCATTGTTCATTCTACAAAATCTTGCTGAGTGTCCAAACTTGTTGCATATCTGACAAATGATTCCATTGTTTCCAAATCTCTGTCCTTGCTGGTTAATCTGTGACCTACAATTTCTAGCAATATGTCCTACTTTGTTGCATCTAAAACATACTACCACTTTTCTTTGATTCATTTCTTCAATAGATTTCTTATCTACATTGTTAGTATTCCCAATCATTCTATCATAATTATTCAAAATTACTTTAGGTCTTCTACATTTGTTAGCTCTGTGTTCAAAACTATGACAATTATAACAATGTCCATTAAGAGGTTTAAATTGGTTACCTGTGCAATCTCTCTTCATGTGTCCAATAGTATTACAAGCAAAACATCTACCTTTGAATTCTCTTTGCATACCTTTAGATGATTCTTCCTATTTTGATTCTTCTTGCTTTGATTCTTCTTTTTCTCTAGGTGGTTCTTCTTTAGGTGGATCTTCCAATGTGTTCTCATCTAGCTTTATTTCCTCCACACTTTCAGATGTCTTTAGATCTGGCTTCTTACTTTCATGGATTGTTCTAGACATACTAAATCCAAATCCAGTCCTATCAAAGAATGGTTCTTCAAAAGAAATTTTTTTTCCAGTCTTATCACTATTATAATATAGCCTTTCAAGTTGTTGTTTAGATTGAGTTAATTCACCTTTCACAATTTTATTATACTTCTCAAGTTCCACATAGTACACTTTTACTTTTTCAGATTCGGATGTTTCCTTTTCAAGTCCTGATCTCAGATCTTCATTCTCAATTTTCAATTTTTCATTATCAGATCTCAAATTTCCATCTTTCATACTAAGTTTCAGATTTACTATCTTCAACTCATGCGTAAGGATCTCATTTTCTTTTTCTAATTCATCACAATCTTCAACAAGCATATTAGATTTCTTTTCAAATTTTAGATCTTCAATCTTACCTTTTAATTTGTCAATAGCATTCTTTGCATCTTCATATTTTCTTCTTAAGGATTTTCTTTCATCAGTAAGCATATCAATCTATTCAAGAGCTTCTTGAAGATTCTTCTGAAGTTGATCCATATCCATAGAGATCTTACTCAAGTTGCTAAGCTTTCCTTGAATGTTCCTTCTCTGAGTAACCGTGCTCTGATACCAATTGTTAGAAATATGAAATATTGAGAGGGGGGGTGAATCAGTATTTCACAAAATTTTTCTTTTTCCCACTTATGGATATAACAGATTACTTTAGTGCATACAAAGATTATCAAGCTGATTAACAAACATAGCAGTAAATAGAAAGAACTCATAACACATGATATGTTCTCGAGGAAACCTTGGCCAAGGGAAAACCCTGGTGGGGATGGTACCCACAAAGATCACTAATCAAAAGTATTCTGTTAGGGATATTGGACCCTTTTAGGACTTTAGGCCTTGTTAGAAGCCTTAATCCTATTAGGAGTTATATTACAAAACCTGATCACCAGCTAAGCTCATTGCCCAAATAGGTAATACAAAAAAGTTTCTAACTATAATATGGTACTGCTTACAACTTCACATCAATATCCTTTGTTGCTATCACAATATACAACTATTGCAAGTTCTCTTTTCTTTCTTTTTACACATCACATTGTTCATACATTTTTTCATTACATTTCAAGTATGCCTAATATATGATTTATTAGAGCTAATAACTTTATATGGTTGGCTTCCAAAATATTTATCCAAGAGTAAACATCTAGGATGTCATCCCTTCATAATGTTAAGTCATCATTTTGACAAGCAAAAATAATCCCTTAACTCTTTTGCTAATACTGTCTCCAAAACTGTTCTGTCTGCAAAAAATTTCTTTGGTAAACTTTGAATAACTTTGTCCGTACTACTCCAAAATTTATGCGCACTGAGATGGAGTATCCTCATACTCTATAGAAGCTTTAGTTAACTATGCAAACAAAAATATTGCTCTAGTGGACGTCACCAACTAAATCTTCATCGGGTGCTCTGTCAGGATCACTGTATCCATACTTAGACAATTTCTTCCTTCAACTTGCCATACTTCCATTCTAGATTTTGTGCTCTCAATAGAGATCATATGTTGCCATAATGATAACATCTATGCATCCACATTAGCCAAATTGCCAACAGCTTATATTTGAAGTCCTTGTAGAGGATTCAAATCCTTGAACCACATGAATGGAGGCTCCAAAAGGATGTAAAATTGTATATAGGATGTCTCAAATCAATTTCTTTAGATCTTCAACATGATTCTTGAATGGATCTTGGAAGATGAAGAAGCTTTAATGGAAATGGATGGAGAAATCTTCAAGAAGAGGGCTCCAAAGAGATTGAATCCTTTAATGGCTATCAATGGATCTCCTTGATGAATTGGATCTTGAATACTTGAATGCTCTAATGCTTGAGGATGGATCAATGTGTGAATTCTTTCCTTCTCCTTTGTTTCTTGATGATTTCTTGATCACTTGATTTCACTTGCTTGAATTCTATGCATGGTGGATGTGAAAATAAGAGAGGAAGAATTCTTTTTATACTAGTCTAGGGCACAAACTTCTAGAGAGGCCGACATAGGAGAATTAAATTCAAATTAAGCCTTAACCCCTAGAAATAGACCTAGATTAAATATAATTTAAGAGTTTATCATTCTGAAATCTGAAACAGCCAACCTAGAAGCGGGAAATAAAAATTTTTGAAGCTTGACATACAGAAACTTCTAGGATTTTAAATTTGGACCCAGGGTCAGGGTCAAGGTCAACTCTGACCTACATTAGGGTCAAGGTTGACCTTGACCTAGAAGGTTGACCTTGTCCCTGAGGTCAAGAATCTTAGATCCTTGGGATAAGGTGCCAGAAAAAGGCTACAAAAAGGTGAGGAGAGAAGCAGAGTAGGGGGAAAAAGCTAGATCTAGTCAAAGACCCACTCAAGGTGCTTGAAAAGACCCTAGACCACTTACTTGGAGGGATAAACTGACCCTAAATGGAAGTGATTCCATTTTCTGATGATACATTTAACCCCCACTCTAGCAAGAGTATGGACTTGATGAAAACTCTCGGTAAAGGAGATCACAATGAAATAGATAATCTTATTGAAATCCAAGGGACAAAGGGATCCTCAAGACATTACGGACTCAAGTCTTCATCAAATCCAAGATTACAATAAGATAGATACCTATAGAAAAGAGAAAGAAGAGTGTATGATTAATTCACCCAATGAGAACTTATGTCCCATTGTGAATCACACAAGGAAATAGCACAACTGGAAAGATGGAATTGGACTGCCTAGTGAATGTGGCTACTCACTAGTCAATCCATCAAAGATTCACCCACATAAATATTCTATTCAATAAGAGAAAAGTAGAAAAAAAAATCTATCTAGTCTTAAGGAAACCTCCGACCTTAAGGGATCAAAAATTTGAAACTAGAGGGATCAAGAGATCCTATAAGATAAAAATATATGCTTTAAGGATTAGTCACTAATCCATAAAGGGAGAAAAGTGCCTTGAAAAGTATATATATACATATATATATATATATATATATATATATATATATATATATATATATATATATATATATATATATATATATATATATATATATATATATATATATATATATATATATATATATATATATATATATATATATATATATATATATATATATATATATATATATATATATATTGAAAGTGTGTGTGTGCAATCAGTGAGCAGAGTGTATGCTCCCACATTAAATTCATTTCTAACACTTTAACAGGAGGAATGTCTTGAACAGAAACATAAAAAACTCCACTGATTATGTTTCCACTACGAGATGCCCCCAAGAGAATACAAATCAAGGGAAATACCACATAAACATATAGAGAACACATAAGGGATCTGCCTGCCATGGGGTCAATATGATCATAAGATAATATATATATGATATTATTGAAAATGAATTGACATCATTCTCCAAAAAAAGTAGAACTACAATCACAATGGAGGAAAGAACACATAAGAGTTACAAAGAAGAGTCTTTTTAGACCACAACATGGAGACCAAAAGGAATTAGTGCTACCAAGTCACAAATCCAAGAAGACTACACAAGGAAATATTTACAAACAATAGCATAGGTACAACATAACATGAAACAACATATAGAAGAGTAAAGATACATATAGAGGAAATGTACAATAGATTTGATTCCTTTATCACCCTGAACCAACAAGGTAACAATGGTCATATAAAAGAATCTAACAAACATTTAGCAAACACATTCTAGGAGAAACAAAGTATGACAAAAAAACACACAAAAGGATACCATGAAGGAAAAGATGATCAAGCACACCACCTACTCTCCCCATCTTGTTCTATAACATTTCAGGAAGGTGGGAAACTTGCAAGAGGGACTATATCCAACACAATAGGAATGATAGCCAGTTCCAAACAAGGATCCTCTTGAGAATCATGATGTTCGATACTAGGTGTAATTATCAATTTTCATGAAAGAATATTTGGAAAATCAATGTCAATGTCAATAGTTTCGTATTCATCATTAACATCATTAGTATCATCAAGAGTATCTTCTTCATCCAGATTAATCAAAATAGGATCTAAGATACAAATAGAATCATCACAATCATGCATCTTAACATAATTATTAGTATGAACTTCTTCTAACACATCATGCATAGATTGATCAAAAGAAGGTAAAGAACTTTGAATAATAGAGGTACGAGCCTTAGCTTGAGCTTGACACTTCTTAGGATGTTCATTAGCAGATCAATTAAATTTTTTCTTATTTGAAATGTGTTGAGAACTAGGAGGACAACTATTGGTTCCTTCATAGGTTCTATAAGTGGATCAGTAGAATTTCTAGTAGGCTAAAAAGAAACACTAGGAGCTTGATTAATAGAACTAGAAGCCATGGATAAAGGAGGTATGGAAGGCGTAGGAAAAATACCATGGTTAAGATCCACTTGAGGCATACTTAACTCAAGAATCTTATGATGATTATAGGCTTGATATGAGCAAAAGAGGTTATCAGGTCAAGAAGCACATGAATTATGTAATGAAGGCCAAACTAATTCAAGTGGAGCACAATCCCTATGCCTAGAAGGTTGATATAAACTATGATTAATCATCTTCACTTCTTCATCACGAATGAATTTAAGACACTTATGGATAGGAGAAGCAACAACATGCATGGGATTCAGCCAAGGAAAACCAAGCTTAACTTTAAATTGATCAGAAGTAGGAACAACAACAAAGGTAGTGTCCATAATTTTACCACCAAGTTCAACAGGAAAGTTAATAGAACCAAATTATGGATAAAGAAAACCATTACAAGTTTGAATCCACACATCAAATGTATTGTAAGAATCACATTGCAAGTTTTTCATAAAAAGATTTTCTTCAGTAATAACATTGACTAAGGATGTAGGATCAATAAGAAAACCACATGTAGGTATCTGATAAATCCTAGCATAAATATAAAGGGGATAATCAAGAGCTTTAATAGTCTCAAAATCATCAAAGGAAAGAAAGAGTTCCTGAGGTCTTTTATTCTTAGGTTGTTTTTGAGGTTTTGGTTGAGGTTTTAGTTTAGGTTGAGGTGGAACTTGAGGTTGAGATTGAGATTGAGGCTAGGGTGGAGATATAGATTGAGGCTAGGGTGGAGATATAGATTGAGACAAAACAACATGCTCCACATGGTTAACAATATGATTAAGATCATCCATCTTTGAATCATAAACAATATCCATAGAAGATGGCTGAGCAATGGTATTAGTATCATGTGTAGGCATAGGATTCGTATAGATTTGAAGGTTTTGATTAGGAGGAGAGACAAAAAAATTCCCACTACCATCAAAATTATCTATAGATAAGGCATTGGAATCAATTAAGTCTTGAACCTTATGCTTTAAAGAATAAAACTTCTCAGTATCATGGCCATTTTGATGATGGTATTGAAAAAAGGCTTTAGGATCAAAGGGTTTAGATGCCATCGTAGTAGGTAAAAGAGGTCGAATAGAAGGTAAAGTAATCATATTAGAAGTTAAAAACCTATTCATAATATAATGTAAAGATTCAGAGAGAGGAGTAAACATACAATTCAAATGAAAAGCTATGGATGCAGAAGTAGAATTGTGGGTTGCAACATTAATTTGATCAACAACTACATTTGCTTGTTTATTTATCTTGACATAGTTGTTGAGTTTTTTAAATTTGTTTGGATTAGGAGAAACATCACTCTTATCAACTAGAATAGGAGCCATTGGAGTGTTTCTCTCAAATTGATTCACTTGTAATTGGTAATGATGAAGTGCTACACAAAGTTTTTGAAAAGAGGTAAATTTAGTTAGCAAAATCTTATCTCTAATATCCTTTTGCAAATTTGAAATAAATATATGTTGAATATCCATATTAGGAATAGGTTAAGAAATATGAACATGCAAATGCTTAAATCTACCAATGAATTCAGTCAATTTTTCCTTAGTGTTTTGTTTACAATGCATCAAATCAGTTAAGGACACTTGCATACCAATGTTATTTTGAAATTGTTGAATAAAAGAATTGGCAAGTTTTGGAAATGAATCAATAGAATAAGGAGGCAAGGAACAATACCATTGTAAGGCCTTGTCACAAAAATTTCTAGCAAACAACTTGGCTAAAATCCTATGGTCATGGGCATAGTCACTACAAAGGATTTGAAATGTTTTAACATGAGTAACAGGGTCTCCCTTACCATTGTAATTCTCAAGATGAGGCATACCATCTTGTTGAGGAATATGAGAATGAATGATGTCTAGGGATAAAGGACTTCCCATGTCACATGTAGGAATTCTAAAGTTGGATTAAGTCAAGGATGCAATTTGGTGTTGTAAAAAGGACACAGTTTTAGCCAAACTGATGATTGTTGAATCATTAGATGAAATATGAGGCATAGAAACATTAGAAACACTAGGTAATGTGTATGAAGTGAAATGAATGGAAGAAAAAACTAGAGGAACACTTGGAACCATAGTTGGAAGAGGATTGGAATAAGTAAAAGGAACATTATGGTAAGAAGGTTGTGATGTAGGAAGGGATATAGGAGGAACACACATAGGAAGCGAGGGAACCATAATAGTCACCAAAGGAGGAGTATAAGTAGGAATTCTAGGTAAAGGAACAGAAGAAGGTTCCACACTAGTGATAGGAGCAGTGAATCCTAAATCTTGAGCTTCTTGAGCTAAAGGTTTAACATTTGAATGCACGAGATGAGTGATACCATGTAGGAGGTTAACACCTTGATCACTATCATGAAGGACTTTATTAAGAGCCTCTATAGCTTGAATAGAATCTTGATTATGGTTTTCTTGAATAAGCTAAGTACCCATTTTATCAAGTTTGGTTGAAAGTTTTTGGAGTTTTTCATGAGGAACTCGTAAAGAATCATCATCATCATGAGATGAGTGAGAAGAATTTTTCTCCATAGTAGGATTGGAATCATGAATAATCAAATTTTCATCCAAGATCCTAAGGAAAGGAGAAGAAGAATCAGGATCAAAGGCACCCATAAGTCTTTGACTTCATCTAACCAGAGTATTATAAGTAGGACTAGAAGTAGTAAAGCTCATATACCAATGCAAACACAAAGCATAAATGAATGTTTTTTTTATTTTTATTTTATATGAGATGCAAACACATAAAAGAAATCTAATACATGAAAGATCTAACACCATAAAAGAAAGATTTGTCTATCGTAGGTTCACCAAAAATGTAAGGTTTGAAATATGGATCTTAAAGATGTGTGTGGGGGAATGTAAGATCTACTTCTTAATCCAAATTCCCAAAGGAAAGATCCAAATTGATCAACGAAAAGAGAATGGTTAATGCACAAATGAATCAATCAATGAAGAATATGAAGAAAGGAGAAAACCTTATATTCCTTTATAGAAAGTATGTATTTAAATCTTGAGTGAATTGAAAACAAATACTAATGTCAAAATATGAAAAATTTGGAAAATTCTTTTTTCTAGTGTCTGTGTTGAGTTTCAAGAAATTCTGCAACCAAATCTGGCCTGGAAATGCAGAAATAGAGAAAAACCAAAAACCTTTTTTTTTTTTTTTTTTTCTAAAGAAGGTCGACCTTGACACAAAATAGGGGTAAGATCTTACCCTAGGGCATAATCTTACCCCAAAAATTTGACCTTGACCTGCACTGTTCTAACAAAAATTCTATTCACAGATCTCAAAAGTTCATTGAAAAGGGTACTCAAATATGAACTACAATTCATTGTCCCACACCTATACCTACAAGAAAAATGGTTTTGTTTATTGGATGGGGGTTTTTCCTTGGTTAAACCCCATTTTATGGATTAACCTTGAAATATGATTAAAATTGTAGCAATAAACAAAGCAAATGGAACAATTCACCTTGCTTATATTTGAATTCCTTGTAGAGGATTCAAATTATTAAATCCACAAGAATGGAGGCTCCAAATGAATGCAAAATTGTATGTAGGATTTCTCAAATCAATTGCATTAGAACTTCAACACCAATCTTGAATGGATCTTGGAAGAGGAAGAAGCTTGAATGGAAATGGATGGAGAAATATTCAAGAAGAGGGATACAAAGAGATTGAATCCTTCAATGGCTATCAATGGATCTCCTTGATGAATTGGATCTGGAATGATTGAATTATTGAATTCTTGAGGATGAATGAATGCTTAAATGCTTTCCTTCTCCTTCTTGCTTTCTTGATGAGTGCTTGATCACTTGATTTCACTTGATTTCACTTGTTTGAATTCTATGGATGGTGGATGTGAAAATGAGAGAGGAAGACTTCCTTTTATACTAGTCTAGGGCACAAAATTTTATAGAGGCAAACATAGGAGAATTAAATTTCAATTAAGCCTTAACCCCTAGAAATGGACCTAGATTAAATATAATTTAAGAGTTTACCATTTCAAAATTTGAAACAACTGACCTAGAAGTGGGAAATAAAACTTTTCAAAGCCCGACATCTGAAAACTTTCAAGATTTGAAATTTGGACCCAGGGCCAGGGTCGAGGTCGAATCTGACCTAGGTTAGGGTTGAGGTCAACCTTGAATTAGGTTAGGGTCAAGGTTGACCTTGACCTAGAAGGCTGACCTTAACCCTAAGG
The DNA here is from genome assembly GCA_027943335.1 of Chamaecyparis obtusa. Lineage (NCBI taxonomy): Eukaryota > Viridiplantae > Streptophyta > Pinopsida > Cupressales > Cupressaceae > Chamaecyparis > Chamaecyparis obtusa. The sequence goes on from BSBK01007515.1 coordinate 152,061, forward strand.
TCAAGAATCTCATATCCTAAAGATAAGGTGCTAGAAAAAGGCTAGAAAAATGTGAGGAGAGAAGTAGAATAGGGGGAAAAAGCCAGATCTAGACAAAGACCCACTCAAGGTGCTTGACCTAACCCCAGACCAGTTACTGGGAGGGCTAAACTAGTCCTAAATGGAAGTGCCTCCATTTTCTGATGATACAGTATCTCAATAGGAGATAGAGGATCTGAGGTAATAAGTACATGAGATAAAGGGGCAGTTCTCAAAGATGAAAACTAACAAGCACCACTAGCTGAGGACCTCAGATAGATACATGGGCAAGTAGGATGTTCTACACTAGACACTCATATTTATAGGCATCCTTCAACTAGCATAGGATGTCATCTCTGCATAGAGAGAGATGGGACAAGCAGGAAGAGAGGATCAATATTACATGTGTAATACCCCAAAAATGGGCTATAGGTTCATTAACTTCCTATATCGACACATTGAATGAAATCGACATCAAAATCCTAAACTAAGGCACATCTGAACATTATCAAATCTTAATTGATTATCTCAAAATCTGCATCAGGGGAATATTCCTAGTAATATTCCTATTTATCCTAATTATCTTTAATATAATGATTATTTGGCAATAAATCCTATTTATCCTAAAGTTTGATTAATTGAATATTCTAAGATATTTAATTACTTAGATTTAATACTGCCACTTAATTATTTAATTAGATTTAATTATATTTATTCTTAATTATTATTATTTAAATTTGATAATAAATCAAAATTCCTATCATTAATTGATTAAATTCTTATTTAATTAATTAAAGAAAGTTGTCATATTTAATGATATTATTTTTGAATAAAAGTTTGATTTAAATAATGGGTATGTGCAAGATCATGAGGGGCCAAAAAGTAGCGATGTCAATTTAAAACTTTGACAATGTAGTTGACAACTTTTTTTTCACCCGAATTTGATAAAACAAAAAGGGTATCTTAAGGAGATTATTAGCTTTCTATCGATATAATTGCTGTCAAATTTTGAATTCGGTAAGTAATTATTAGTTATTTTCTAATTGAGCTACCTCTAAAGTGCTGATTTATATATTGATTGAAAAATGACTATAACTTTCAAACGGTATAACATTTTTGAAATCTGAAAAATGCGTCACATTCTATGCTTCACCTACTATAAGGGAAAAAAATAATTTGAATTTTGTAAAGTTTTGAATGAGTTAAGGTGGTTAGACACGAGATTTTTTTTATTCTGATAATGTTGTAGCAAAAATTCATAATTAATTATTTTTTTGGAATAAAATTATAAAAAAATATGTGTTACATCCAAGCATGAGTCTACTACTTATATATAAAATCTTATAATAAAATATTATCATTTGATTATGATTAAGGTAGTCAGACATACACCTACTTCTTATTTTTTTCCTAAAATTTTTGTACTTCTGCATTGAAATCTATACTTTTCACCAATCATACTAACTTTTTAAAAAAAAAGGCCTAGTAGTTTAGAAACTACATTCAATTTTCTATAGATTCTATTCTTACAACTTTTTGATATTAGGTTCATAGCTAGTTGAAATTTTCACATCAAGTTGACTAACCCTGATTTGCTGATTTTTCATTGCCACTTAAGGGCATAGTTTGGCCCCTCATGATCTTGCACATACCCTAATTGATTAACCCATAAATCAATTGTTTATTTTAAAATCAGTTAAGTTGAGGATAAATCACTTTATTTATTTATTTAATTCATAATTATTATGTACATTCAAAAACACAGTTAAACTTGAAATCAAAAAATCAATTCAAGTTGTTTTAAAAATAAACTCAACTCTGATTTGAGTTAAAAAGTTGTTTTTGCATGATTTTCATGATTTTGTGAGTTAACTATCTTTTATTCTTTGATAACTCAAAAATCAACCTGAGTTTATCTGAGTGATTTATGGCTTTTTCCATCATTGCCAAAGCCATAGATTTCTATAAAATCAAGGCTCAGCTCTTCAAAATCATCTCTCAAAATTTGCAAACTTATGCTGGCGAATTGACATATGAAGAATTGAAGCTTCTTTGCGAATCCACCACATTTGTGAGATCAATTTTGTTTTTCATATCAATTCTTAGAATCATTGTATATCAATTTTTCATATAGATTAGATTTCATATCATTTTTCATCATAATTGCATAGAAAAACCAAAAATATAGATTAATTTGCATCTAATTCATATCTAGATTTTGCATTCAAATCCTTTGTTTAGGCATCGTCAAGGTCACTGATCTCGGTATAATCTGAGAATACATACTCGCATCTACTAGAAGGTAGTAAATCACCTGGTTAGATTAGTTTCCATTTCACTGCATGATTTTGATTTGAGCTAACCTCTAATGTTTTACTAAAGTGTTGTGTCTACAGACAGGTACAAAATTCACACACACATTTCTGGTGCCCACTGTGGGGCTCTAAAATGGGTTTCCATTCAATTTATATCAATTTCTATCATCTTCTTGTCATTTTCTATTCCAAGCTATGATTTTTAATTTCTATCTCTATAATTTTTGTATGAGTTTTGTCAGAAACATGTACTAGGAGATACCCACTATCGTACGATAGTTGATTTGATCGAGAATCGTACCATCAAAATTATAGTGTTGTTTGAAATCTCTGTTGTCATATGATCTGATACCCAGTGTCGTACAAGTTTCTGGACTGTCATCTAGGAGGTGACCCACTGTCGTATGAGTTTTAGTGCCAGGTTTCAATTCTCATTTCACCTTTTTAGGTAGTTTTCCAGATTTTTTTTCCTAATTTGGACTAACAGCTAACATTAACAATTGAAATTTGCTATTTCTAATTGATTTCTACTAATTTTGATTGGGAAAAAGCATGATAATTACTAAAAGTAGGTAAGAATCTACTAAGCACATTATGAGGAATTCAGGTAATCTTCTCAGCTGATAACATTTTGATTTGGATTAAAAAGAACTCTTGTGTGTCAAGCTTGTGTGACCTTTATTTCTTTCATATCACATATTTCATTTTGGGCTATAAAAACAAACATAGATTTGTTTTTCAACATCTTTGTTACACATAGTAAATAGGCCCTATGAACACTATTTGTGGTTCTTGAGAGAGTGGGTTTCTAGCGAAACTCTTCTGAATGAAGGAACCCTTGTAGGTAGGGAGGATATTGAGAGCATCTCACGTTATACTAGATTTGTTCATCTTCAGCTTCTGATTGATACATTCTCTCTCCAGAGAGGTTGATAGATCATGAGTGGTTGACATCATATATCTTTGTGAGATAATCTTGGTCTTAGCATGTCAGATTAATCTGTCTGCTTTGTTTGGGTTAAAAGTGAAAAGGCTAGAGGACTATGCTCTACTCCCTTTTTGGGTAGTACCAGAAACTCAGATCCTTGAATCTGGAACTATTCTCCATGTGGTATATTTTGTGAGTCACCTTTAGAGAGGGTTAACCATAGTGCACATTCAATTAATTAGGTCAACCACATTGACAGAACCTCAAGCGATAATAGCCATTTTTGTCGTGGTAGTGACAACCGCTATATAAATGTCCTTGTGGATGAAATCTTCACAGGTGTGGTCTCTTGTTGGACTGTCAGATCTCCCTAGTAGATCCTAAAGATTAAGTTCTTAGACTATGTCAAAACCCTAGTGCATCTGGATTAGAGTTCACCCTCTAGAGATCACAAAAGTTGCTGAGTCAAACCATTACTAAAAACCCTAGTGAGGCCAAATTTTCATTTTCTAGGAACATGTTCGTTATTACAAAACTTTTTGGAACATACACTGTTAGCAGTCCTAGGGATTAGCACAATTTAGTCACTTGGTTGTTCATCTGCAAGGTTGCTTTGTCCCCTATTCATTATTTTTAGACATGCTTGAAATCACTTGCTTGTTGTTTTGCATGCTTTCTTATCTATCTGGTTATTAAAAATGAACGAATCTACTATAACCTTCAAATTTGGACAGTAAAAATTGCAATTAATCTGAAACTGAAAATCTTAAAAATTGTAAAATCTGATGTCAAACACCATTCTATAGTCAAAAGTCATTTTGTAAAGTCAGAAAGTCATAAAACTTTTGGCTATTATCATTTCAGAACCCCCAGATTGTCATATGGTAGCTGGTATATTGTTGTATGAGTTTTGCTGCTAGTCAATTCAAAAAAGTCAAAAACCCTGCTATCAATTGTCGTGCAAGTTTTCCAATAGTCGTATGATTTTTTAAATTGTTGTTTCATGCTATACCCATTGTCGTACAAGCTTGCAAAAAGTCATTTGAGAAATTTTGAAAAATTGCCAAAAAGTTGTCAGAACTGTCAGAGACCATCTTTTTCATCCTATTTCCAGAATTTTTCAAACAAATCACTATGTTAGGAACATAGAAGAAACTACTTAGAATCCAATCATTTTCCTAAGGTGGCCTTTTGAATCCAATTCAACCTTCTGTTTAATTGATTTGAGTCTTTTTCATCTTGTGTCAAAACCTTGTCATAACTATCAATCTTCAATCAATCATCAAAATGGCCAAGTGTTGTGAACTTGTGTCCTCTATCTTTTGGGAATCTACCCATACATCTAGGGCATAGTCTCCTTCATCTAAGTCCAATCTAAGCTTCAATCAATCAAACCTTGACAAGGTTACGTCATTTGATCTTCTTGAATCAATTTGTTCTTCAGTTGTCTTCATCTCATTCTTTTGCTTCACCCAAGGTTAATGGTGGAAACTAGAGCTTCCTCTCACAAAAAATCTAGAGAAGCATCCCATACCTTACCTATAACTGCTATCAAGGGCCCAACTCTTGAGAAACTTTATAATTTTAGTCTTTATGAAGATGATGGTCTTGGCAACTTTCGATTAAAAACTGGTTACATTCCTCCTTCATCAACTCACGGAGGTAATCAAAAAAATCCTCCTCGATCTATCCCAAGTAGAACTCCTACCATGTCTCAAGAAGGGACAAACTTTGGCTCTCAAAGAGCTCAATCTCAACATGGTGCAAATTAGGAACCCACACCTAAAGAAATTGCTCAGTATCAAAATGATGATAACTTCAAAAGAATGATGAAGCATTTCTTGAAAGAAGACAGAGAGGCATACCTTTTACAATTAGCTCATCAAGGAGCTAAACTTCCTCCCAACTTTAATGTTGAAGATATCATTACACATGAGGAAGAAACTCAACTCATAGCTATGATGAAACAGATGCATGCCATGCAAGTCTAACTTAATAAGCTTGAGAAAGAAAAGAAACCCAAGGAGTTCTTCATGGAGGCCCTATGTCCTTTTCCATTTGACAAAGACTTGTACATCCCACCATTCCAAAAAAGGGTGGAAATGCCAAAATATGATAAGTATGATGGACACTCAGATCCTCAAGATCATGTCAAAGAATTTTGTACACAATCTATGGAGTTCATGCACAAACTAACCTATCTGATGCGTCTCTTTCCTTGATCTCTGGGAGGAGAAGCCATTCATTGGTTCTCTAGATTGCCTTCTACTATCAAAACTTTTGAAGAGTTGATCAAATTTTTCTATCAGCAATACTCCTACAATATCCAACATCCAGTCACCATGATCGATATCTGCAATCTCAAACAATATCCAGGAGAACCATTCCTGACATTTCTCAAGAGATGGAGGAATAAATTCTCTCTATATGCTAGGCCTATTCTAGAAATTGAGAAACTAGAAATCTTCATCAATAATCTTGTCCCAGAGATCAACTACCCTTTACAAATGCAAGATCATACATCTTTTGATAAGATGGTAGACAATGTGATCAAAATTGAAAAGGTTCTTGTGAAAAAAGGAGACATCACACTTCAAAAGGACAAGTATGAATCAGGATCTAGTTCTAAAGACAAAAACAAAAAATGGAACAAGAATAAAGGCATCATCACAGATGGCATTGTTGATACTATCCATGCCCCATCAAAGGCACCAGCTTTCAATCTAACTATTGGCACCCAAGCCATCAAAGCTTCAAAACAAAAGGTTCCTGAATCATCTCAAAAGAAGCCATAATACAAATCTTGGTCTGCTAATAATAAATGAAAGTTCACTCCTCTTGGAGAATATTTAGAATCAGCTATGAGAACTTTGTTGGCTAATAAAATCATCTCTTTGCCTAAGATCTAACAATTTGATCTTGATCCTAAACCAAAATGGTTGAGAGAGAATGAATTATGTGATTTCCATCAGGGTAAAGGTCACAAAACTAATAACTACTTACGCTTAAAACATACTATTCAAGATCTAATTGATAAGGGAGACATCACAATTGACAATCATAAGAGCAATAATGATCATACAACATTCAGAGGAAAAGGTCTTATAACACCTATCTCACATACTGGTAGGGCAAACAAAGATACTGTTGGCTTAGGCTTTAAAAAGAAACCCTTCCACCTCAAAGTTAATTGTTCTCATGTCATAGAGAAAATCACACCAGGAGAACCCCTTCTTAAAAGGGAGGAAATTGAACCATCAGATAGTGATTTAGATAGCCCAAAATTTATTCCTTATGAGTGTTTTCCTAAATAAATTAAAGACCTCCTTGAATCTGAAGATGATCCAAATAAAATAATTAATGTAGTAGAAACAAAAGAACCTACTATAGATCAAGAGATAGTTGCAACACAAGAAACAACTCATCTTGAAGACAATCAAATAGACAAAGAGGAAGGTGGTAGTTATTCTGAGATAGATTCCCATGAGTATGAATTCAAATTAGAATCTAAGGGTAACCCTTCTTGGGGTATTCATCCCAACTTTACTATGAAGAATCTAATGACTATGAATGGGGAGCCATTCTAGAATAAGATAAGATTATCACAGAAAAACATGTTGATGTTATTCACCAATATGCACCTACACCCAATGTAAGTCTAGAGTGAAATGATGAACTTATTGAGTCTAATCCACCGATGGCTGAATTGGACTTCCATAATGACATTGAGCCTATTCATGAATTGAATGTCTTAAGTTGTAATATCACCTTTGAACTCAAGCATCAGGTTAGGACCAATGATGACAGATCCATATCTGTAAACACTATCTCCCAATCTTTCACCACTTTGACTACCCAACATCTTGAACTTCTTGATCAAACCTCCATAATCCAAGCCATGGTATTTATACCTTCCTAAATGACTATGCCCTTGCTTGCTACCTCAATGTAGTTGAGCCTATGAGGACTTCCATTAGTGAACCAAGCGTCAGCATGATGGAGTTGGACATCAAGTATCTTAGTCAGAAAAATAAGAATAAGAATAAAAAGAAAAGGAGTTCTGAGGGTGAAAACCACTTTGTGGCAGTCTTGGAACCTACAAAAGTAAAAATAAAAGATGTATCTGATGGTGAAAACCTCTCTAAGGCACCTAAGGATGAGATATTTGATGTCCTTCTGAGTCATTTATAGGACAGGTCTCCAGTTCTAATTGAGCCCACTCAATCTATAAATTTGGGAACAACAGAAGAACCACAGTTGATTCATGTAGCACAATTTTTATCAAAAGAAGAGAAGAAAAAATTTACAACATTCCTAATAGAGAAGAAGATTAACTTTGCATGGAAATGTTCAGATATGCTAGGGTTGGATCCTAATCTTATAATGCACCATTTATCTATAGCTCCAAATGTCAAACTTGTTAAGAAAAAACTAAGAAAGATGCATCCTCATGTTGCACTCTTGGTAAAAGTTGAATTAGAGAAGCTCCTAAAAGATGGATTCATCTAAGTTATTGACTATGTAGAGTGGATCTCTAATATTGTACCTATTTCAAAACTAGATAAATCAATTAAAGTGTGCACAGACTTTAGAGATGTAAATAGAGCATGCCCTAAGGATGATTTTCCACTACCTAACATTGATATGATAGTGGACATGACTACAGACTTTGAGATGTATTCTTTAATGGATGGTTTTTCTGGGTATAATCAAATAAAAATTGTTCCAAAGGATCAAGAGAAAACTACTTTCACATGTGCATGGGCCACCTTCTATTGGAATTTCATGCCATTCAGGCTTAAAAATGCTGGTGCTACATATCAAAGAGCAATGACATCTATTTTTCATGACATGATGCATAGGACTATGAAATATTATGTCGATGATACTTTAACAAAATCTATGATCAGAGCTAAACATCTAAATGACTTGAGTAAGATACTAGATAGAATGGAAAAATTTAGTCTCAGACTAAATCCTAAGAAGTGTGCTTTTGGTGTCACTTTTGTAAAGCTCTTAGGATACATAGTTTCAAAGAAGGGTATTGAAGTGGATCTAGCTAAAGTAAAAGCTATAATGGAGATGTAACCCCCCAAGAACATCAGTCAAATGAGGACATTGCAAGGGAGAGTTCAATCTATCAGAAGATTCATATCACAGCTAGCAGACATATCACAACCTTTTACAAAAACATTACATAAATCTATGACCTTTGCATGGAATGAAGAATGTGCGAAGAACTTTGATCATATCAAACAATATCTATCAAATCCTCCTATCTTGATGCCTCCTATTCATGGGAAGCCATTGATCTTATATGTCTCTACAAAGGATACATCACTAGGGGCATTGCTAGCACAACATGATGAGAATAAGAAGGAAAGAGAAATATACTATATCAGTAGGACATTGGTTGCATATGAGTAAAACTATTCAATGATTGAGAAGGATTGTCTAGCTGTGATCTTTGCATCATAGAAACTATGACATTATATGTTAGCTCATACCACACATTTGGTAGCTAAAATTGATCCACTCAAGTACCTACTAAGAAAAGCTGCCCTCATGGGTAGATTAGCCAATTGGGTCATGCTCTTAAGTGAATTTGACATTGAATATGTTGAAAGGAAAGCTATAAAAGGATAGGTAACTACTGATCAATTAGCAGATGCACCTATGATTGATGATACACCAATGCAAATGAAATTTCCAGATTCCTCTATCATGACTCTTTCTTATAGAGAATGGAAATTATTCTTTGATGGCTCCTATACATAGAATGGATCTAGAGTGGGCATATTGTTCATCACTCCTCAAGGATACTCCATACCCAAAGCATTTAGATTAAATTTCCCTTGTACAAACAATATTGTAGAATATGAAGCCCTTCTTAATGGCATGAAAATAGCAATTGAGTGGAGAATAATAGAATTACACATTCATGGGGAATCACAACTTGTTATCCATCAATGATGTATACCAAACTAAAGATGAAAAGCTCATTCCATACAAAAGAATGGTAGATGATCTAAAGAAATATTTCATATCTATCACATTTGAGAAAATACCTAGAATAGAGAATAAGGCTACTAATGCAATGGCAATGCTATCTACTTTATTACAGTAGCCTGAACATGAGCTACGCTATGAGTTCCTGGTGGAAGCACTATCTTATCCTACATATGACTCCCTTGAAACATGCATGATTTTCACTATTGTGGGTCATGATTCATCTAGATACAAAAACCTATTCTCCTATCTCAAAGACCAAATCATTCCCGATACCTTAACCACCATGAAAAGAGATGCCTTATCTGGAATGCCTCCTGATATGTCATCATTGGTCATGATCTATATAAACGAGGTCTAGATGATATGCTACTTAGATGTTTAGAATGGGAAGAGTCTCAATGTGCGTTAGAGGAAGTCCATGATGGTATTTGTGGGTCACACTCAAATAGTTTAACACTAGCTTGAATCCTTATTAGGGCTGGGTACTATTGGCTTGAAATGGAGAAAGAGTCTATCAAGTTTGCTAAGAATTGTCAAAAGTGCCAAGTGCATGGAAACTTAATTCATGCTCTAGGGAGAGATCTAATTCCCTTCACTACACAATGCCCTTTTCATCAATGGGCCTTTGATCTTATAGGAGCAATACATCCTCATTCTTCTAATGGACATACCCATATAATCACAGCTACAAATTATTTTACAAAATGGGTAGAAGCAGTCCCTTTGACACAAGCAATTGGAAAGCAAATATCTATGTTCATATTGAACTATATCATATGTAGATATGGGATACCTCATTCCATAATCACAAATAATGGTGGGCAATTCAAAAATAAAGACCTAGATGATCTATGTGCTAAATTCAAGATTACACAACATTGGTCATCTATCTACTATCCTTAAGGGAATGGAGAAGCAGAGGCTTCTAACAAGAATCTATTGAAAATCTTGCACCGTACAATTAATAAAACTGAAAGAGACTGGCATCTCATGATTAATCCAACTCTCTGGGCCTATAGTAAAAGTATCAGAAACCTACTGGGGCTACACCTTTTGCTTTAGTTTATGGGTCTGAAGTGGTACTACCTATTGAGGTTGAAATCTAATCACTAAGAATTAGAATGCATGGTCTAATAACTAATAATGACTATAGAGTGTCTAGGTTGCAAGAACTTGAACTATTAGATGAACACAAACAAGAAATGTATGATCATATTAGAGTGTATCAAAAGAGGATGTCTAGAGGTTACAACAAGAAAGTCAGACACAGAGAATTTCAGATTGGTGATCTAGTCTTGAGAGAAAATCCTAAAAATCAATCACATAGCGAACACAAGGGGAAGTTTGAACCCAATTGGTTGGGTCCCTTTGTAATCACTACTACTTTTGGCTCTAGTGCCTATCAACTCTCAATGACTGATAGATAATAGCTATGAGAACTGATCAATGTTCTTCATCTAAATAAATTCTATGCCTAATGTAGTCAGTCTATGGTAAAATGTCCTGAAAAAATCTTAAAAATCTGAAAAAGTCAAAAAATAAAAAATAAAAAATAGAATCTCTGCCAAGATGGTGAAAACCTAGAAAATGGGTGCCACTTGTTTCAAAACACTCCATCTATCAGCACAATCTTGGTCTTTCCCAGCTTTTAGTCTTGCTTTAGTTTGTACATATCTCCCGATTGGTTTTTGCTTTCCTATTTTCAATAAGTCGGTCTGTACACCAATTAGCTCAAGCATCTATATCCTACCAATGTTAAAACTTGGGAGCAATCAATATCATATCCTATGGCCTCCAATGCATCTTAGACGTATCATATCCAGTCAAGGTCCTTTAAATCTTTATCTGAGTTAGTCAGTCAATCTCCTCTCTAGAAAGGATTTTGCATCTATAACAATGCAATCAAACACAAGCTGAAAACAATCTATGCTTTTACATTCTTTTATCTCCTTGTATGCTTACTAATTCACATTGAGATTTTTGCATATTATGTTCCCTTGAGCTCTTCGATGATGTCCTTTGGAAGATTTAGAGAGTGATGACTAGGGGCATAATCTTTTCTTTGTTTTCTTCTTATATGTGAAAATCTAACAACTTTGGAAATTTTGGATTGAAATGGTGTCCATCTATAAGAGCCTCTATCTTGAATTAGATGGCCATGAGTACCTCGACCATTGATACCTAGAAAATTCAGGGAAGTTTGATCTAACTATCATCTTTTTGAGTGAGTTCTTTCTCCTATTGTGAAATGCGATCTTACCTAAGGATGTGAATGATAAAGGGTCACTACGGGTAATTCACATTGGATTTAGAATAATCTCTTGACTATTTGATGTGTTTGTAATGCAAGGCATATTCAAGTCATCATGAAATTTATGTTTTGATGCTTATACAAATTGCTATATCAAAATGGACATGATATTCAGGTCATCCTGGCACTTATGCCTTGATGCTTATATCTAATCTGACACTCTGAAAACAAAATCAATATTCATATATCCATGGTTGCCTAATCAGTGGGTGTTGTATTGATTCTTGCATATACAAATTGATATTCATATATCTATGGTTTCTAACTAGTGGGTATTGTATTGATTTATCTGGTTACCTAAAAAAATTCAATGATGAGAATGACCACCACATGATCAATGACTAGGTCCTAGGTCTTAGGTTGCATTTCATATTGCATGTCTCTTTGCATTTTTGCATGTTTGCATGATCTCACAAATGGCTAAATGAACTTCAATGCTTAAAAAATTCTTCAAATGTCTCATCAAATCTAACAAGAGCTGAAACCTAACTCGAAGGTCTCTTCATAGACTCGCAAGAAATTATCCTCCTGGGTTAAACATCCTTTTGACATAAGACTGAGTACTTGTCTTCATCAATACCTACAAAACATATCATGTGTATCATTGCATTTACATATCATAATCACCTATTACATTACAATTCATCCATGGGCATAAGCATAAATCATACATACATCTTTCCATTATCAAATATATTTGCATAACGTCCATACATATGAAAGAAATCATGGCATTTGCATATATCCATACATACATTCTACTCTATCCATAGCATAAGCATCACATGATATCATCATAAATCAAAATATGACAAGAACAAATGATGTCACAACCAAAATATCAATCTCATATATATATCAAAAATCTTGAACTAGTTAGAGGTGCACTACTAGCACAGTGTACAAAAGAATATGCTCATGTGAGCTATCATAGTCAGAATAGTATATCAATGATCAAAAAGAGTACAGTATATCAATGTATCAAAACAAATCAGCTATCAGCATGATCCTCTGCATCTGGTGGAGGAGGAGGTGGTGCATCTAGTACTGCCTCTTCTCAGGGTGCTCTGGCTCCCTCTGATGCCATCATGTACTATGAATAGGAGGGAACTCTGTGTGTGGTAGGAACACCTATATAATATGTAGACACATAGTAAGCTTTTTGTGAGGTCTGATGAATCACCTCTACATATAATCTTTGTACCTCTACATGCAGCTTCATCCACTATCTATCAGCCTCTATGTATCGCTCCTCCCATCAAGCACTGCACACCTTCAGGTCCCTGACCTGTGCACTGAGTTGTCTGATACTATCTTGTGGAGTAGGATCAACATCTGGCATCTCAGTATCTGGGGGAGGCTAATCTATGGTCTCTACCCTCTATGCCTTACATCGTCTGATCTCAGCACCTAAATCAAATCCAGTATCATCCTACAAGGGATCAATATCTCCACCTACCACTTTCTCGACTGCTAGTACCTCATTAGCTAAACCAAATCCACCTAATGTCCCAGTCTCTCCCCTAGTCTATCTATGAGAATTGGAAGATCTGCCTGCTGTAGAACTAGTGGGATGAGTGGGCCTCATCTATCCCGATGGTCTCTATGGTGGAGCCATCACTCTGGGTCTCAGAGGTGTGGGGTGTATCATGTGAGCCTATGTAGGTCTGGGACCCTATCCCATCAGAGCACTTGTCATGTCCATCACCTCCTCCATGGAGGGTATCAGCTCGGTCAGATTAGAAAATCTATGAATGGGATGGTCAGCAAGCCAGGAAATGAATCCATCAATAACACTAGCATCAAGTACATGTGGTCTATACTCCCAATCCCTACCAATAATAGCACTGTACTCCTATGAACACAAAGAATAAGAGAGCCTATGTGTCCATCCAAGTCCAATCTCATGACCTATTTGTGCATATGTCACATAATCCTCAAGGGCATCCTATACTCACCCATACTACTGCCAGACCTTGGTAATAAGGAACCTCTCTATAATGGAGGATGACCTCCCAATCAGTACACAGCTCTGAAAGAAGTAACTAAACTAATCTTGAGTTATAGGCCAAGGCTCAATGGCTACATATGGTCTCCAGCACACAAATGTCATATCATCAAGGCATCACCTCCAGTACTCAGTGTGACCCATTCATCCCTATATAACATATCCAGCATATATATAAATGATAGGCTCCTAAGGCTGCCTCTATGTATTACACACTGGTCTCAACATTGGGATATGCTCCCATGCCCAGATTTGTAGAACTAGAGCTCCTACAGCAAAAGACTTGCTCTCTTGATACACTACCTCGTGCATCTTGGAGAACATATGGGCCAAAAGATACTAACCCCACACCAACTAAGAAGGAGTATCCATCAACTGTGCTACCATAGGGGCCCAGCCCATCAAAAGACTATTCTACTGATAGTTAGACATGATAATGCCACCAATCATCTAGACAATGATGTACTCCAGCCAGTGTGTCTATCCATATCTCTACACCAAGGTCTCCTAGGAAATGGAGGCCGTCATCTGAGTATCATCTCTGAAGAGATGTCTGAAAGCTAATAAACTTGAGTTCCCTGAACTCACATACTTTGGTTGCTGACCTATGTGAAAAGGAATGTGTAGTATCTGATACACATCCTCAAGGGTAACAGTGAGCTCCCTCATCAGTAGGTGGAATGTCTGGGTCTCTGAATGAAACCTCTCAATTAGCGTAGTCAAAATTCCATGATTTACCCTAATCTCGGGTAAATGTATCAAGTGCTCAAACCCACAAGAAGCAAGGTGGACCCTCATAGGTTTTGGAAATGACACACATAATCTCTGCATAGGAGGATGCGAGATTCGTACATGAACATCTAGATATATGACCTACACAACATAGAAATAGGGAATCCTATCAGTAATTTGGTCATAGAATAGGTTACAAGGGCAGAAATGGGGCAGTTCAATATTTTAGAAGGTAGGTTGATAGGTCAGCAATCAGGCTAAGAGATCAGAAAAATAAAAAATTTGACCTAATACAAAGTTTTAAGCTCACTATTTTCCATACGACACTTCAGACTGGCATGAAAAGTCGTATGACTTTCTACATCATACCAAATGACAAAGCATAGTGACATGATAATGCATTCCTCCTCGCACGAGTTATGAGGGACCCGATGAAATGTCATACGACTCTTGGGTCCCTCTGATATGAGTCATGGGGGCTTATGAGATGACAATCTAGCTACAGTTAGAAAGTCATATGAGTCTCACTGGAGAGTCGTACGAGTTTTCACACATGCAAAAATTCCAAAGTAAAAAATGTATGAGAAATTCCTAAAAATGCTATAAAACATGGAAAAATTGAATTTTTAGCTAGGCATAAAGGTCCACATACCGGATGTCTGTACTGCCAAGGTCTCTAGTGTCTCCAGCTATGCTCAAATCGATACGAACTCATAGGTACCTTTGGTTCTACCATTTTCTCACTCAGAGAGCTCCACAAGATTTCTAAAGTCAAAAGGTTGAAATGAATTGAAAATGACCCTTCCAGCCTTTATATAGCTTTTGACCTAATTTTCAAAAGTGCTCCATTTTTCATGAAAGTTGCACCCCTCGCTAATTTTGACATTCTGGATCTATTTTTGAGATCAAAATTAAAATTTGAGATCATTTACTATGTCAAAATCATGATTTAAAATTCTCAGACCCAAGACTGTCTACTGCTTGCATAATCAACCTTCTGTCATCACCGAAATCCAGTATTCAACTTAACTGATTATCTTACATCAAACTATCAAAATTTCAACTTGGTCAACTATGGTCAACTCATGGTCAAACCTAGTCAAACTTGGTCTTCTAGACCTCCAAACAATGCAAAACACATTCTCAAATGTGAAACCCATTCCTCAAATCAATTAACATGCTTCTAAACTATAATGCTCAATTTTCTTGTCAGATTTCAATTTTTGTCCCAAAGGGGGCATGGTATTGCACATCATTCAAGTTTGTAATCTACATCTAAAATCATATCTTTCCTTAGTAAACAAGACAAAAACCACATCTAGTTTCTAATTCATTAAAAGACCTCATCGCTCGGGGCTAATCAATCATCGTTTGGGGCATATCAGATTCATCGAGATCCATATCAATCTGGTATTCTCTTAATCTTGTAAACTGTATTAGCTTTTTGTAACCATCAGTTCATTAGTGTTATTTCATTGGTTCTTCATAACTGAAGGGTTCAGATGTGATACCAATGTGATTCTTATCAATAATCGGGTCTGGAATTGGTCACTCACTTCTTCGCAATCATAAGGTTCAGAAGCAGGTGTTTCAACACTTTTTTCACAATCATCAGTTCATTACTGTTATAGTTAACATTATCTTTGGTCATTCATGACCTATTATCTTCATATCAATTTCAATTAGTTTTTGTCTCATATCAATTTCAATTTCAAACATTAGTTTCAAACATCATACACAGATTTTCTTTGAACCACTGCGCTTCACACAACAATTCAAAGACGGGCAAAATGTAATACCCCAAAAATGGGCTATAGGTTCATTAACTTTCTATGTCGACACATCGAATGAAATCAACATCAAAGTCCTAAACTAAGGCACATCTAAACATTATCAAATCTTAATTAATTATCTCAAAATCTGCATCGGGGAATATTCCTAGTTATCCTAATTATCTTTAATTTAATGATTATTTGGCAATAAATCCTATTTATCCTAAAGTTTGACTAATTGAATATTCTAAGATATTTAATTAATTAGATTTAATACTACCACTTAATTATTTAATTAGATTTAATTATATTTATTCTTAATTATTATTATTTAAATTTGACAATAAATCAAAATTCCTATCATTAATTGATTAAATTCTTATTTAATTAATTAAAGTAAGTTGTCATATTTAATGATATTATTTTTGAATAAAAGTTTGATTTAAATAATTGATTAACCCATAAATCAATTATTTATTTTTAAAATCAGTTAAGTTGAGGATAAATCACTTTATTTATTTATTTAATTCATAATTATTATGTACATTCAAAAA
This sequence comes from Chamaecyparis obtusa, assembly GCA_027943335.1. Lineage (NCBI taxonomy): Eukaryota > Viridiplantae > Streptophyta > Pinopsida > Cupressales > Cupressaceae > Chamaecyparis > Chamaecyparis obtusa. The sequence continues at coordinate 168,711 of BSBK01007515.1, forward strand.
AATAGTTAAACTTGAAATCAAAAAATCAATTCAAGTTGTTTTAAAAATAAATTCAACTCTGATTTGAGTTAAAAAGCTATTTTTGCATGATTTTGTGAGTTAACCATCTTTTATTCTTTGATAACTCAAAAATCAACCTGAGTTTATCTGAGTAATTTATGGCTTTTTCCATGCATTCCCAAAGCCTTGGATTTCTATAAAATCAAGGCTCAACTCTTCAAAATCATCTCTTAGAATTTGCAAACTTATGTTGGCGAATTGACATCTGAAGAATTGAAGCTTCTTTGTGAATCCACCACGTTTGTGAGATCAATTTTGTTTTTCATATCGATTCTTAGAATCATTGTATATCAGTTTTTCATATAGATTAGATTTCATATCATTTTTCATCATAATTGCATAGAAAAACCAAAAATATAGATTAATTTGCATCTAATTCATATCTAGATTTTCCATTCAAATCTTTCATTTAGGTGTCGTCAAGGTCACTAATCTTGGTATAATCTGAGAATACATACTCACATCTACTAGAAGGTAGTAAATCACCTAGTTAGATTAGTTTCCATTTCACTGCATGATTTTGATTTAAGATAACCTCTAATGTTTTACTGAAGTGTTGTGTCTACACACAGGTACAAAATTCACACACACAACATGGATTTGAACTAGCAAGTAGTACTAGAGGGGAAGAGGGAAACTCCCTACTTAGAGAGAGATCATGTCACAAGGTACATACAGGATAGGTGCATCTTAGGGATGAGTGGAAATGAGACCATCATAGGATAGAGGATACAATAGCACCAAAGGGGAAGGAGGGTTTCCTCAACCAAATACATGAGGGACCTCTCCTTTGTACACTTTGAGACATTTTTGAAATTTTGACATGAGATGAGATGCACACCAGCACATAGGTGCACATGCATTCTAGATGTCTATTTTTTTAATGTACTATTTTTTGATTTGTACTATTTTATTGATTTAATGTACTTTTATATTATCATGATGACACTTTATGGAAATTGTATTCATGCTTATATGATGATGCAGTTACCTTAATGACCTCTACATGTGTACTTGATGAAGGGTGCTCCCCTTAATACCACAAACACATAACAGAAACACAAAAACAACAACAATTTGCAAGAACACAAAATTGGCTTCTTATTATCTCCGGAAATGTGGAATTACAAATTTCAGAATTACAATATGCAAAGCCATATGGGTATTTTCCCTTACAATATTTTGTAGGAAAAAGCCTCGAATCATTACCCAGATCTACTACCCAGAACTACTTTTGACAACACTACAGACCATTCTTATATAGGCAATTTCTACTGCCCAAGAATGTTCCAAAAATTTAGCCCTTAAGGCCGACTATCCTAAGAATTCTTTTCTTTTCTTTTCTTTTTACATAGGGTCGGCTCCAAACAATTACAAAATATGATTTCAGGTACCCCAACTTCCAAAGGCCATAACTTTCTAACCGTAGCTCCATTTTTCTATTATAACCACTTTTTCGAAATGGCAAGACCTGATCTATAGTGCCTAACTCATGCAAGCTCCAATCAGTCAAGGGTTGATCATGATCAAGAGCCTCTAAGGCCCTCAAAATTGACCTGAAAGATTTCATACCCAAAAACCTCAATAAATTCACCAATACAGATGATGTGGTAATGAAACTCAACTGGTTGGTTGATATGACTAAGATGAACCTCCAACTGTGAAATCATAACATTTCAAGATCATATGACCAACTTACTAAAAATAGTAAGTTTCCATAAATAATAGCTTTGCACAAGATAGCCCTTATTGAAAAGAAACCAAAAATATTTTTGGGTGATGCAAGATTGCTCTTACACCCAGGATGCTCCTGCATCAGACAACTAGGGTAATCTGAGAAGTGACCCTATCATAACTCTAGTGTGAAGAGGAAACCCAAGATGGTTAACCTCCTCCTTTGTTAGCCATGATGAATCTTCAATAGGTCATCCTTTCCATTTGACTACATATTCTTCATATGTCTTGTTCCTTGTACTTCTACCAACATGACTATCCAGTATGTCCTCAATCACCTTGGTAGCTGAACTAGTTGCTAGAATACTCCACTATGTTGTTGTGATCTCATCTTCAACACCTCCCTCATGATACTCTATTAGATCTGAAATGTTAAACACTGGTGAAATATTTAGCTCCATAGGCAACTTGACCTTATAGGCATTTCTTAAATCATGCTTCTTCAGTATCTTGCATGACCCAAACTTCTTGATTTTCATCTTGTTATATGTACCAACTAGAAATCTCTCCTTCTACAAATGAACCATGACTTCATATCCAACTTGAAATTCCTTATGTCTTCTTTTATTATCTTCCTTAGCCTTATACTATGCATTCATCTTGGTAATGTGCTTCCTCACCTCCTCATGGATGTTCTTCAAATGTTCTGCAAAATCCTTAGCTTCAACACTACTTATTTCTCCTTTATCTATCTTTGTCAACTCAGATGCATTTTTGGGACTAATTCCATATACAATCTAGAATGGTGATTTACTAGTGCTCCTATTGATAGAATTATTGTATGCAAATTCCACCTGTGGTAAAATCAAATCCCATCTTATTGGCTTATCTCTGACCAAACATCTCAACAAATTTCCCAAACTCTTATTCAACACCTTTGTCTATCCAAGTCTGTGGATGATGTGATAAATTGAACTTCAAATCCATCTTTAACTTCTTTAACAATGTGCACCAGAAATATCCAATAAACTTAGTGTCTCGATCTAAAACTATACTCTTTGGCAAACCAAGTAGTCTCACCACTTCTTTGAAAATAAATTCTGCTACATGAACAACATCATTAGTCTTCTTGCAAGGAATGAAATGTGATATCTTTGAAAATGTATCAAGCACCACAAAAATTGAATCATGTCCCTATTGAGTCCCTGTTAAACCAAGAACAAAATTCATATTGATATCCTCCCATGACTTCTCTAGTACATATAATGGCTGATACAATCTTGTATTCTTCTTTACTCCCTTTGCCATCTGACATACTCTGCAACCTTGTACAAACTTCTTGACATCTTGCTGCAACTATGGCCAATAATAATTCTCACTAGCCAAAGCAAGGGTTTTATCATGACCAAAATGTCTAGCCAATCCTACGCTATGCTTCTCCTTAATGAGTCTTTTCCTCATAGAACTTCATGGAATGCACAATTGACTCCCTCTAAATATCATATGATCCTGAATGACAAAATCCAACCATTTTGTTCTGTCTAGAGTAACAGGTTCTTTACAAGCTTTCCAAACTTCACCAAAATCAAGATCTTCTAGATACAAATTCTTGAGTTCCTTGAATCCAACCACCACAATCTACATCTCTATCAGCAATAGTTGCCTTTTGCTAAGCGCATCTGCAACCCTATTAGACTTTCCACTCTTTTGTTTCAAAACAAATGTATATCTCTACAAAAACTCAACCCATTTCAAATGCCTTTGATTCAACTTTCCTTGACTATTCAAATATTGCAAAGCTTGATGATTAGTATACAAAGGAAACTCCTTGGGAAGAAGATAGTGTCTCCACTTCTTCAATGCTTGAACTATTGTGTGTGTGAAAATTGTACCTGAACTGTAGACACAACACTTCAGTAAAATATTAGAGGTTAGGAAAAATCAAAATCATGCAAAATTGAAATCTAATTTAACCAAGTGATTTACTGCCTTCTAGTAGGTGCGAGATTAATGTTCTTAGATTGTAATGAGATCAGTGACCTAGATGACACCTAAATGAATGATTTTTTTTTTTGGTATTTTCTATGCAATAATATGATGAAAACTGGTATGAATCTATGCTAATATGAAAATTGATATGCAATGCTAATCTAGAAATGATATGATATGAGAATGAAAATTCTAACAATAATAGGAAAGCTATGAATTTGAAATTGATCTCACAAAGGTGTTGATTCACAAGAGCTTTGATTTTCCCAATTCCAATTTTCCAGCGTGATTGTGCAAATTTGTGGATTTGAGAGAGATAAATTATGAAGAGCTAAACCTTGATTTTATAGAAATCCAAGGCTTTGGAGGTGCATGAAAGAAAGCCATAAATCACTCAAATAACTCAGGTTGATTTTTGAGTTATTTTTAAATAACAGATAATTAAGTCACAAAAATCATGCAAAAGCACAGTTCAACTTGAATTAGAAGTTTAGATCAACTTTAAAACTCAAAAAGATGTTGAGTTTCAAAAAGCTAACAATTTGCATTGATTTTCCAATTTGAGTTTAACTGGTCCTTGAGTATGCACATGGATAATTTATGATTTAATAAATAAATAAAGTGATTTATGCTCAACTTAACTGATTTTTGAAAATAAATAATTGATTTATGGGTTAATCAATTATTTAATCAAACTTTTATTAAAAACTATAGTATTAAATAATGACAACTTGCTTTGATTAATTAAATAAGAATTTAATCAATTATTCATAGGATATTGGATTTATTGTCAAAATTAAATAATACAATTAATAATAGATAGAATTAAATTTAATTACACAATTAAGTGGCAAGATATTAAATCTAATTAATTAAATATGAAAATATTCAATTAATCAAACTTAGGATAAATGTGATTTATTGCCAAATAATCATTAAATTAAAGATAATTAAGATAATTAGGAATATTGCTAGGAATATTCCCCGATGCAGAATTTAAGATAATCAATTATGATTCGATGATGTTTAGATGTGCCTTAGATTAGGACTTCGATGTTGATTTCGTTTGATTTGTAGATGTAGGAGGTTAATGAACTTATAGCCCATTTTTGGGGTATTACATTTTGCCCCTCTTTAAATTACTATGTGAAGTGTAGTGGTTCAAAGAAAGTCTGTGTTTGATAGAGATATGAAATTGATTCGAAATTGATAATTGATATGAGATAGAAGCTGATTGATATTGATTTGATATGGAGATAAAAGGTCCTAAATGACCAAGGATAATGTTCACTATAGCAGTGATGAACCGATGATTACGAAAGAGTGTCAAAACACCTGATTCCAAACCTTAGGATTGCTAAGAAGTGAGTGACCGGTTCTAGAATCGATTGTCTTAGCAGAACTAGCAGGTATCACATCCGAATCCTTCAGTTGCCAAAGAACCAAGGAAAGAACACTATTATTCGATGGTTGCAAAAATTGATACAGTTTACAAGATTAGGAGAATACCAGATTGATGTGGATTGATGAATCTGATATGCCCCAAGTGATGATAGATTCACCCCGAGTGATGAGGACTTTTGATGAATCAGTAACTAGATGTGGTTGTTGTCTTGATTACTGAGGAAGATATGATTTCAATAAAGATATGATTTCAAATTTGATTAGAGACTTTGAATGATATGCAATACCATGCCCCCTTTGGGATTAAAATTGAAATCTGACAAGAAAAGTCAGCGTTGAGAGTTCAGAAGCATGTTAATTGATTGGAAAAGTGGTTGTACATGTTCAAGAACACATTATGCATTGTTGGAAGGTCCCAAAAGACCAAGTTTGACTAGGTTAAACCATGAGTTGACCATAGTTAACCAAGTTGAAATTTTGATAGTTTGATGTAAGATAATCAATTAAGTTGAATTATGAATTTTTGTGATGATGGAAGGTCGAATATGCAAGTAGTTAATAATATGAATGATCTTAGATTTGAATTTTGATCCCGAAAAAGGATTCTACTTGTTGTTTCATTGGAGGAACCTTCATGTGAGATTCAGCTCTTGTTAGACTTGAAGATGCGATTTGAAGAATCATTTAAGCATTGAAGTTCGTTTAATCATTGTGAGATCATGCAAAATGCAAAGAGACATGCAAAATGAAATGCAACCTAAGACCTAGGACCTACTCACTGATCATATGTCGATTTGTTATCATCATTGAAATTTTAGGTAACCAGATAAATCAATACAATGCCCACTAGCTATGAAACCATAGACATATGAATATTGATTTGTATGTGCAAGAATCAATACAACACCCACTGGTCAACAACCATGGATATATGAATATTGATTTTATTTTCGGAATGTCAGATTAGATATAAGCACCAAGGCACAAACACCAGGATGACCTAAATATCATGTCCATTTTGATATAACAATTTGTATAAGCATCAAAACATAAACGTCATGATGACCTGAATACACCTTGCATTACAAACACATCAAATAGCCAAGAGATCATTCTAAATCCAATGTGAATTACCCGTAGTGACCCTTTATCATTCACATCCTTAGGTAAGATCATGTTTCATAGTAGGAGAAAGAACTCACTAAAAAAGACAATAGTTAGATCAATACTTCTTTGAATCATCTAGGTATCAATGGTCAAGGTATGCATGGCCATCCAATTCGAGATAGAGGCTCTTACAGTCAGACACCATTTCAATCCAAAATTTCCAAAGTTGTTAGATTTTCACATACAAGCAGAAGACAAAGAAAAGATTATGCCCCCAATCATCACTCTCTAAATCCTGTAAAGGACATCATCGAAGGGCTCGAAGGGATACAATATGGAAAAATCTCAATGTGAATCAGTAAGCATACAAGGAGATAAAAGCATGTAAAAAAGCATAGATTATTTTCAGTTTGATGTTTGATGTTGATTGTAATGTTGTAGATGCAAAATCCTTTCCGGAGACAAGACTGACTGACTAACTCACATGAAGCTTCAAAGGACTCTGAGTGGATATGATACATCTAAGATATACTGGAGGCCATAGGATATAACATTGATTGCTCCCAAGTGTTAAGCATTAATAGGATATAGATGCTTGAGCTGAGTGGTGTACAGACTGACTTATTAAAAACTGGAAATACAGAAACAAACCGAGAGATATGTACAAACTAAAGCAAAATTGAAAGCTGGGAAAGACCAAGATTGCACTGATAGATGGAGCATTTTGAAACAAGTGGCACCCATTTGCCTGGTTTTCACCATCTTGGTAGAGATTTTATTTTTGCTACCAAGGTGCCTGTTTCTAGGTTTTCACCAAGGCACCTTTTTTTTTCCTTTTTTTTTTATATTTCAATTTTTTTGAATTTTTGATATTTTCTATTTTTTTTTGTGAATCATCAAGGTGCCTATTGCTAGGTTTTCACCAAGATGTTCATTTTTTCAAGACATTTTCCAATTTTAGAGATTTTTTCAAGATATTTTACCATAGACTGAATGCCTTAGGCATAGAATTTCTTCAGATGGAGAACGTTGACTGGTTCTTGAAGCTATTCTCTTTCAGTCATTGAGAGTTGATAGGCACCAGAGCCAAAAGTAGTGGTGATGACAAAGGGACCCAGCCAGTTGGGTTCGAACTTCCCCTTGCGTTCTCGATGGAATTGATTTTTAGGATTTTCTCTCAAGACTAGATCGCCAACTTGAAATTTTTTGTGTCTGATTTTCTTGTTGTAACCTCTAGACATTCTCTTTTGATATACTCTAAGATGATCATATGCTACTTGTCTGCGCTCATCTAGTAGTTCAAGTTCTTGCAACCTAAACACTTTGTAGTCATCAACCGTCACTAGACCATGCATTCTAATTCTTAGTGATGAGATTTTGACCTCAATAGGTAGTACCACTTCAGACTCATAAACTAAAGTGAAAGGTGTAGCCCTATTAGGTGTTCTGATACTTGTTTTGATACTAGTTCTAATAATGGTTCTGATAGTTGTTCTGATACTAGTTTTGATACTTGTTATGATACTTGGTATACTTGATAGCATCTTTTTCCATTGCAAACTCCCAAGCAAGATCATATCGTGCAATCCCAATGTCTAGCAAGGTGGAGAACAAGAGGGATTGGCAAGCTGGTGGAAGAGATGGAAGACAAGAGAATGAAGGAGAATGAAGGGGAGAAATCCTCAAGGGAAAACTCCTCAAGAATACCCAAGGTGGGGAAAAATTGTCATGTAAAGCACATTTGGACAAGCAATGAAAGGCCAGCATAGGATAAGTCACAAAAGCGTAATGCCAAAGAAGGAAAGGATGTAGTCCAAAAGAGTAGACAGGTCAAGAGGCTTCATAGCACTGTGTTTTACTCTTTCTTTCTTTTAGATCAAGACCAAAGGAGAAAAGGATAGTGATAGGCAAAAATGAATGGAGGAAGATGGATATGAAGGCTAAACAGGAAGGGAATGAAAACAAGATCATCGTAAGATAGCTCACAAAATAGCCAAATGTTCATGTATAGATCAACATTGTTAAGACCAAAGAGAGAAAATGGAATGGATGAAATATGTAGAAGAACTACGCATGATGCCTGATTGCCAGGTTTTCATCATGGTACTTATCCAAGGTGCCACAAGGGTGGATGGAAAGGAAGGCAAGATCAACATCAACACCCACCTTGAAGGGTGGTCAGAGGATGGAGGAAACACGAATGAAGGAATACATGAAGGAATATGGCAAATGGATAGCGAAGGTTGTGGTTTAGGTGCATGGAATGGAGGAATGCTTTTGGAGGAAGATGAAGTGGAAGTCTTTGGAAGCTTGAATGTCAACTTAACTTTTTGCTCAACACCAGACTCTTTCAAGAGAGACTTTGGAATCCATATAGTCGTAGGCTTTTTATTTCCTTTTGATGATCTAGAGAGAATATCTTTAATGATGGATTTTGGAACCCATACTTGTCTTGTAGTTTTTTTCTTAGATATCTCTTTTGACTTTATGCCTCCATGTCATTTAGAGGAGACATGGTGATCTTCTTTTTTTGATGGATTCTTGTATTGCTTCTTTTTTTTGTATTGAACATTCAAGTTACTTCCAAAAGACTTGGGACTTGTGGAAGAAGGAGGATATGACTAGATTAGATGGGTGGGTGGATGAAAATGAATCAAGGGTATGCATCTATGTTGATCTTGAGGAAAGATAGGAGATGGAGAGACGTAGGGACCCACGATGGATGGTGAATTAGGAAAGTTAGGAGGGGAAAGTGAAGGTACATAAGGACCCAAGATGGAAGGTAGACGTGAAGCCTTTAGTAGTGGTGGAAGAGGTTCAAGGATAGAAGTGGAAAATGCAAAAGGATAATCAATAAGTTCATCAACATCTATATGACAACCAAGGACATCAGCATCTTTAGAGGGAGCATTAGGATTTTCAATAGGATCGTGAACATCTTGAATAGGAGAACCTTCTTTGATAGCATTGTTCAAAGCTTGCAAGGACTTAAGCGAACATGGAGTGGTAGAACAAGAAGATGGAAGACTTTGATCTTGACAAGGATTTTTGGATAGCATAAGTGCATAATTTTTCTCTTGATTTTCAATAGGCTTAACATTGGAAGTAACAACACCATTTTTAACAACCTTAATGGAAGAATCATCTTTGGAAAGTGCAAGTGTAGTAAGCTCATTTTGATTGTCAATAAGCTCAATAGTGTAAGTAGTAGCTGGATCTTGCTTAGGAGAAGACTTAAGACATGGTGGACTGAATGGGAAAGGGTCTATAGGATCAAAAGAACCCTGAGGCAGATAAGAGATATCATGAAAAGGAGTGGATGACATGGAGGGTTCTTGATCTTGATCTTTCTTTATGTTATTTTCTTTATCATTTTTAGAGTCCTCTTGACATGGAGCCACCTTTAAGGACAAGGAAGCATGTTGGAATGGTATGGAAGACTTTGGAAGAGATGGTGGAGGACTAGCTGAAGTAGGAATTATAGCATATGAAGGCTTAGGCTCTTTAGGTTTATCATTATTGAAAGTATTTGTAGCCAAGTGAAGGTTAGCTTGAGTTTCTTTAAGAGGTAGCCCTGGAGGATAACTATAGGGAACCGTATGAAAAGTATCAAGGCTTGTGTCAGATGAAGGTTCTATGAAAGATTTGAAAGACTCAGAAGTTTTAGGAAATGTATGGGTATTGGAGGAAGTAGGGGATGGAAGGGAACCATCACCACACAAAGGTTCAGCATTAACATGATCTTTCTTGAGAGTGCAATCTTTATTTTCAGCCTGAGAGTTCTTAGAGGAGAGATCCTTGTAGTATTGATACTTCAAGCTAGCAAGATGCATTTTATAGTCCTCAACAGTAGTAGATGGATCATAATCAAGGTATTGTCCATAAAAGCCATCAAAATCTCTTTTAGAATCAGAATCATATGGATCACCATCACAATCTATCCAATGTGACGGCCCATTTGTAGTAAGTAGGAACACATGATAACAAGGACTCTTAGGAACAGAGGTGTCATAGGTATCATTACATTGTCTATCGTCATAGTCATCATAGTCTCCAAAGCTTGATGTGTCACTCTCTATGGAAGAGGTATCATAAGGGTTGTCATGTTGCTCACATTTTTTCTAAGGGCATGGTGATATGTACAAGTCTTTATCAAATGGAAAAGAACATAGAGTTCCATGGATAACTCTTTAGGTTCCATTTCTTTCTCAAGTTTGTCAAGTTGGACTTGCATAGCTTGCAGCTACTTCATCATAGCAATGATTAGAGCTTCTTCCTCTTGTGTACTGATTCTTTGAGACATGTGTACTAATTCTCAATGGCTACTACTCTATTCCTGACACAGTGATTTGTTTGATAGATTCTGGAAATAGGCTGAAAAAGATGAAGTATTTGGCAATTCTGACAATTGTTTGACAACTTTTCAAAAATTTTCCAAACGACACTCTGCAGACTCGTACGATAGTGGGTAGGCTATGAAATGACATTTGAAAAGCTCATATGACAGTTGCAAAGCTTGTACGATAGTGGGTATGCAATGAAATGATAGTTGAAAATCTCATACGACAGTTGCAAGATTTTGACTTTGAGAATTTGCTGGCATGGAAACTCATACGACATTGGGTACTCAATCATACGATAGTTGGGCAGTAATGAAATGACACTTGATGGAAACTCGTATGACTTTCTGACCTCCTAAGCTGACTTTTGACTCTAGAAAAGGATTTTACTTCAGATTTTGCAAATTTTGAGTTTTCAATTTTGAATCGTTTGCAAATTTCAATGTCTAGATTTGAGGATTGTAACAGATTTGTTCATTTTCAGTAATTAGATAGATAAACAAGCATGCAAAATAGCAAGCACGTGATTTCAAGCATGTCTAAAAACAATGAACAAGGGCAAAAGCAACCTTGTGCATGAACAATCAAGTGACTTATTCGTTCTAATCCTTAGAAGCGCTAATTGTGTATGTTCCAAAAATGTTTTGCAATAACGCACATATACCCTATAAAATGAAAATTTGGCCTCGCTAGGGTTTTTAGTAGTGATTTGACTCTTCAACTTTTATGATCCAAAGGGGTGAACTCCAATCTTGGTGCACCAAGGTTTTGACACGGTCTGAGAACTTAATCTTCAGGAGCTGCTAGGGAGATCTGACAACCCAACAATGAACCATACCCGTGGAGATTTCTTCCACAAGGACATTTATATAGCAGCTGTCACTACCATGGTGAAAATGTCTATTACTGCTTGAGGTTCCATCAATGTAGTTTACCCTATGAAGGGAATGTCCGCTACAGTTAACCCTCTCTAAAGATGACTCACAATAGTATACCATAAGGGGACTTGGCTCCAGATCTAAGGTTTTTGACACCTTTTCACTTTTAACCCAAACAAAGCAAGTAGATTAATCTGACATGCTAAGACAAAGTTTGTTTCACCAAGGTCTATGATATCAACCCCATGTGATCTATCAACCCCTCTGGAGAAATAATGTATCAATCAATAAGGGAAGACAAACTAACCAATTTTGATTCACCAAAGCTCGTGATGTCAACCCCACATGATCTATCAACCTCTCCTGGGAGAGAATGTATCGATCAATAAGAGAAGACACACTAACCAAGTTGAATGTGAAACACACTAAGTATCCTCCCTACCTATAAGGATTCTATCATCAAGAAGGATTTCGCTAGGAATCCAATCTCTCAAGAATCATGAATAGTGTTCATAGGGCCTAATTACTATGTTAGCACAGATGTATGTTTCCAAAAGCAAATCTACCAAAAGTACCCAAAAAAGTAGAAAGAGGAACACTTAACGCTTAAAGCAAATATGAGATGAGTCCAAAAGGTGGAACACTTAACACCTCACACAAGTTGAAAATGAGTCCCCAACTTAGAAAACAAGTAAGTTCTAAAAAGCACAAAAGGGTTGCCTGGTGGATCAATTAACGCTTCTCTCCTGTAGACCCCTCCCCTTTATGGCGCTGAGATTGCAAACACAGGGTGAAATTAGGGGCTGACAGATTTAGTGAGTCCCATAATCCAAGATAGAAATCTAGATCAATCACAAGTATCTAAGACTGCTAAATAAATACCTAAGGTGTCACAACCTAGTATCAATTATGCAAGTGTGTAGAAATAGACAAAAGCATGAAAAAATGCACACAAGCCAGACACATAAGAGATTTATTTTAAGTCCAAATCAAAATGTTATTAGATGAAGAAGAATACTTGGGATCATCACAATGCGCTTAGTAGATTTTACCTAATTTTTAGCAATTCTTGTTGAGCTTTTCCATGCAAGCAAGTGACGAACTCTCCAACAAGCAAACAAGCAAACAAGATATGCAAAATATATTCAACTTATGAAAACCATAGGGTTAGCTCTAAAAAAAAATTATTATCAGCAATAATAACTAGCAATTAACCCAAATGAAAACTCATACCATTCATTGAACCATGTAAAAAAAATAAGTGCATACCCATCACAAAACTTTATTTTTTTTTTGTTGCATTTGACCTAGTCAACAAGTTCTGATTTTTCTTTTATGATTTTGGCCACAAAAATAGAAATTCAAAACAAAGAACCCAACTAAAAAATAGAGAGCTTTCCAAAAATGTAAAAGTTTTAGAAAAATCTATTCATTTGTGCCCTAGAGACCCATTTTATCAAAATAGACCATTTTTTGTAAATTGACTATTTGAGCTATTATATTGCATCCAAATTTAAAATACAAAGAATGGAACCCCTGTATAATTTAAAGAGCTTTTTGAAAATATAAAAATTTCTAAAAAATATGCTGATTTTTGTCAGATATTAATTTTTTCCAAAATTTAAAGAAAAAATTATTAAAAATTCAAAACATCTCAAAAAATTCTAAATTGTTTACTGTAGCTTCTTTGATATATGTCCAACTTGCAAAAACAATTTCAGAGAAAAAATCCAAGCCGTTTGAGAGATAAAATTAAATCTTTGAAACTTCAGGGCTTTAGCTCCCCAAAAAAATCAAAACTAGCATGTAAAAGTGGGTTGCCCCATGGTGGGTGCCAGAAATGTGTGTGTGAAAATTGTACCTGATCTATAGATACAACACTTCAGTAAAACATTAGAGGTTAGGAAAAATCAAAATCATGCAAAATTGAAATCTAATTTAACCAAGTGATTTACTGCCTTCTAGTAGGTGCGAGATTAATGTTCTCAGATTGTAATCAAGATCAATGACCTAGACGACACCTAAACGAAGGATTTTTTTTTTTGGTATTTTCTATGCAATAATATGATGAAAACTTATATGAATCTATGCTAATATGAAAATTGATATGCAATGCTAATCTAGAAATGATATGATATGAGAATGAAAATTCTAACAATAATATTAAAGCTATGAATTTGAAATTGATCTCACAAAGGTGTTGATTCGCAAGAGCTTTGATTTTCCCAATTCCAATTTTTCAGCGTGATTGTGCAAATTTGTGGATTTGAGAGAGATAAATTATGAAGAGTTGAGCCTTGATTTTATAGAAATCCAGGGCTTTGGAGGTGCATGAAAGAAAGCCATAAATCACTCAAATAACTTAGGTTGATTTTTGATTTCTTTTTAAATAACAGATAATTAAGTCACAAAAATCATGCAAAAGCACAGTTCAACTCGAATTAGAAGTTTAGATCAACTTTAAAACTCAAAAAGATGTTGAGTTTCAAAAAGCTAACAATTTGCATTGATTTTCCAATTTGAGTTTAACTGGTCCTTGAATATACACATGGATAATTTATGATTTAATAAATAAATAAAGTGATTTATGCTCAACTTAACTGATTTTTGAAAATAAATAATTGATTTATGGGTTAATCAATTATTTAATCAAACTTTTATTAAAAACTATAGTATTAAATAATGACAACTTGCTTTAATTAATTAAATAAGAATTTAATCAATTATTCATAGGATATTGGATTTATTGTCAAAATTAAATAATACAATTAATAATAGATAGAATTAAATTGAATTACACAATTAAGTGGCAAGATATTAAATATAATTAATTAAATATGAAAATATTCAATTAATCAAACTTAGGATAAATGTGATTTATCACCAAATAATCATTAAATTAAAGATAATTAAGATAATTAGGAATATTGCTAGGAATATTCCCCGATGTAGAATTTAAGATAATCAATTATGATTCAATGATGTTTAGATGTGCCTTAGATTAGGACTTCGATGTTGATTTCGTTCGATTTGAAGATGTAGGAGGTTAATGAACTTATAGCCCATTTTTGGGGTATTACAACTATAACATAAAATTCCTGATCATAAATAGAATATTTTCTCTTGGCATCATTTAACTTCTCACTAAAATAAGAAATAGGTTTACCTTCTTGACTCATAACAACTCCTATTGCAGTACCACTAGCATCACAGTCTACTTGAAATACCTTATTAAATTTTGGAAGCGCTTAAACGGGCTATTCTGTAACTTTCTATTTCAATAGTTTGAAACTCTTATCTGTCCCAGTAGTCCACTTAAACTATTTTCTATCCCCTCTCATTGTTTCAATCAAGGGTCCACAAATACTACTAAAACTCTTGATAAATTTTATGTAAAAGCTAGCCAAACCATGAAAAGATCTTGCCTCAATAGCACTCCTTGGGGTAGCCTATTCAAGAATAGTCTACACTTTCTCTAAGTCCATTTTTAGACCTTCTATTGAAACTACAAATCCCAAATACACTAACTCCTTCACAAAATTGCACTTCTTCAAATTAATCAACAATTTATCTTCCCTTAACTTCTCAAACACCATATGAATATGCATCATATGCTCCTCCATTGTCTTACTAAAGATCAAAATATCATGTAGGTAAACAATGACAAACTTACCTAGAAATTCTTCCAGAACTTCATTCATGAGCCGCATGAAAGTACTCAGTGCATTGGTTAGCCTAAAAGGCATGACTAACCACTCATACAATCCTTCCTTTTTCTTGAAGGCATTCTTCCATTCATCTCCTTCTCTAATCCAAATCTAAAGATATCCACTCTTTAGATCTATGATTGAGAAATCTATGATCTTGTTTATTGCTCTCGAATCTATACATATCCTCCATTGTCCATTCTTCTTTGGTGATAATAATGAAGGTACAACACATGGACTTAGACTCTCTTGAATCAATCCCTTCTACAAAAATTTATGTACTTGTCTATTCAACTCTTCACTTTCTACAGGTGTCATTCTGTGTGCTGCCTTATTTGGAAAACTGGCTCCTGGAATGAAATCCATCTGATGACTGATCTTCCTTACAGGTGGTAATCCATCAGGTACATTATCAGATACAATATCCTAAAACTCATTCAACAAATCTACAACTTCTACAGGTACATCTTCTACTTCCTCTTTACCAGCTTTTGGAATTAAAGAAAAACACATATGCTCATGCCTCATACCCTCTAGGAATTTTCTTCCATCAACAAAAGTTATTCTTGCATTACCACATACCTTTTCTTATGTGTCCATCAATGGTTTTAGCTTATGTTGCACTCCATCCTTTGTTAGAGAATAGGTATTCATATGACCATCATGTACAAAACACCTATCAAACTGCCATTGTCTACCCAACAACATATGTCATGCATCCATAGGTATGATATCACATAGTACCTCATCATGCTATCCACCAATCTTGAACTTAACTAGGCACTATTCACTGACCATGACCTTGTGGTCATCATGTACCCAGGTAATTTGATATGGATGTGGGTGTTTCTATCTCTTGAGATTCAACTTCATGACCATCTCTTCAGAAACAAAATTTTTAGTGCTTCTACTATCAATAATCACATCACAACACTTATCCTTACACTTGCATCTGGTGCAAAACATGCTTCTCCTTTTCTCAAGTTCATTCTCACCACTCAGCAGGACTCTTCTATTAATTAGCATTTCTCCTCTTTTAAGATCTCCAGAATATGATGATCTGACATCTTCATCTACATGCACAACTCTAGCCTGGCCTTTAGTTCTCCTATCTATCCTTCCTTGGTGTTGAGGACATTCATATGCCCTATGACCTTCTTCTCCATAGTGAAAACATGTTCCACGAAAGCCTCCTATTCTTGAACCTTGTCCTCTTCCTCTCTAATCTTTATTATATTGATAATGGAAATAATTGGAATTGTTTCCTCTCTTATTTTGACTACTACTAGCCTCATCCTTCCTTTTTGGATCTTCATTTTGACCTCCATATGACCGTCCATCAAATCTTCCACCATGACCTCTTCCATTTTGTCTATTCTCAAACATATTGTTTAACTTTTCCTCTACTTTTAGGGAAAAATGGTATGCCTCGTCAATACAGTTCATCATTTTGTTATGAAACTTTCTCCTTATTAGCTTTCGCATGGCCTATTCTAATGAGGATTCGATAGACCTCCTATGTATACTCTTGAATAGATCTTCCTTCTTGCTTCAAAATTTGCATTTTCTTTGGTAGGTCAAGCTCATAGTCAATAGGAATGAACTGTCACTTTAATTTATCCACCATCTAATCCCATCTTTTGATTTTATCCTTTCCTCTTCTATTTTTCTCCAATTGAATCTCTTGCCACTAGATCTTCACATGACGCTTTAGTTTGGCCTTCGCAAACTTGACCTGATCAGGATCCTCGATGTCTTCATACTCAAAATATTCTTCTAATTCATTGATCCAGTCAATTAACTCCTCTAGGCTAAGATTTCTTGAAAATGTAGGCACCTCAATCTTAGGTCTTTTCCTGATCTTGGAAATGGCCCGAAAAATCTTTTCTTCCTCTTGGTTCATAACTTCACCTTCTCCTTATTGATCAGAATTTCCTTCTTTGGCTTCATCTTCATTTTCTTCTCTAACATTAAGATTCATTCTTCTATGAATCTCTTTTTGCAATGCTCGCACTTTTCTCTGGAAAAATCTAACCTCATCTGTCACACCACTAGCTCTTCCGCCATGCTCCTTTCATGGAGGCATTATCACCCTGCTCGTTGA
This sequence comes from Chamaecyparis obtusa, assembly GCA_027943335.1. Classification (NCBI taxonomy): domain Eukaryota; kingdom Viridiplantae; phylum Streptophyta; class Pinopsida; order Cupressales; family Cupressaceae; genus Chamaecyparis; species Chamaecyparis obtusa. The sequence continues at coordinate 185,974 of BSBK01007515.1, forward strand.
AACCCTAAACCATGGTCCTGGTGCAAACTACCTCACAGTTGGCAATCTGTTTACACACTCAGGATCTCCTACTCTAATACCACTTGATGAAGGATGCTCCCCTTAATACCACAAACACATAACAAAAATAGAAAAACAACAACAATTTGCAAGAACAGAAAATGGGTTTCTTATTATCTCCACAAATGTGGAATTACAAATTTTAGAATTACAATATGCAAAGCCACATGGGCATTTTCCCTTACAATATTCTATAGGACAAAGGCTTGAATCGTTACCCAGATCTACTACCTAGAACTACCCTAGACAACACTACAGACCTTTCTTATATAGGCAATTTCCACCGCCTGAGAAGGTTCTAGAAATTTAGCCCTTAAGGCTGACTATCCTAAGAATTATTTTCTTTTCTTTTCTTTTTACATAGGGTTGGCTCCAAATAATTACAAAATATGTTTTTAGGTTCCCCAACTTCCGAAGGCCACAAATTTCTAACTGCAGCTCCATTTTTTTATTATAACCACTTTTCAAAAATGGTAGGACCTGATCTACAGTGCTTGCGCAAGCTCCAATTAGCTAGGGGTCGATCATGATTCGGAGCCTCTAAGGTCTTGAAAATTGACTTGAAAGATTTCATACCCAAAAACCTTAATAAATTTACCAATACAAATGATGTGGTAATGAAACTCAATTGGTAGGCTGGTATGACTAAGATGAACCTCCAATTGTGAAACAAGAACATTCTGAGTTCATATGACCAACTTACTAAAAATAGTAAGTTTCCATAAATAGCAGCTCTACACAAGATAAGCCCTTATTGAAAAGAAACCCAAAAATATTTTTGTGTGATGCAAGATTTCTCTTACACCCAGGATGCTCCTGCATCAGTACTACATGATGTGTGTGATCATGATTTATGGATGGTCATGTTTATTATCAAAACATATGGTATTCATGAGATGTTATGTTTATACATGTAATATGGATAGATGGATTATGTATATGATGTACTATGATGCTAACAATTTTTATGCAAGATGGGAAGTGATTGTATGTTATGTATTAATGATGTTATGCTTAATGATGCATGCATGTATTTTAATAATTAATTTATAATATTGTGAATGCATATGTTGATGGATGGATGTATGGATGTGAAATTTGTGTAATGGAGAAAATTATATGTATTAATAAAAATGTGACCAATAAATGCAAACTATGTGACAATGAAATGTATATTAAGGAAAATGATATGAAAATGCAATTTAATATTGACTTGCTAAAGGAAACTAACTTAATAATGTAATGAAATGATCCTATAGACTAAAATGAATGTGCAAAGTAATATTTTTTTGTGTACCAAAGTAACTAAGAAGAACATATGGCAAGCATAGGGCAAGGTGAATAAAAATAAGGCCTCACAATATATAATGCAAATGATCCTAACTAAAACTAGACTAAAATATATGAAACTATCTAAATAGATTTCATGGGATTAATATCGTATTAAAGTTGGAGAGAACATTTAATTTTGTGAGAAGAGTTGTGCATTACATGCTACAGAGTGTGGATGACATGATTCTATTGCATGGACTTGAATTTTAGACAAATAGAGGTATATTTAGGAACATAGTGTTGGAATTAGGAGAGATAGGAACTGAGAGGGGAGGGGTGAATCAGTGCCTTCAAAACAAAACTTGTAAACAATTTAGATCTATAACTGTAAACACTGATAACCGACCAAAATAACTTTAATCTTATTGCATGATTCAATCATCCATTTAACTTAAGTAAGTAAACAACATGACATCAATATCACAATCACATGAAACAAGTATTTTGGTAACGTAGAAACCCTTGTTAGAATGTAAAAACTGCGGTGGGGATGACACCCACAAATTCTTGAGTACTGTAGATAGAAAAGGTTTGCCTGTTAGGGCTATAAGTTTTGATCACTTTTGGTGATCTCACCTTGTTAGGAGTGACATGTCAGATCAGCTAGATCTACTAGTTATAGGATTTTAACAACACTAAAGAAGTGTACACTCGGTTAAGAGATTTACATAAGACTGTTAAGTCTACTCTGTTAAGAGATTTTATCCAAAACTCTATTACAATTTTTAGAAAGCAATAGGAAATTATTTGCTATTTGACAACTCAATTGTCTGATACAGATCTATAAGCTCTGATAAAATATCACCTTGCTTGTGATGAATCTCTTCTCTAAATCTGCTTGGTACCCTTCTCTAATTCTGCTAATTAGATAATCATTGTACTTTGTTCTGCTCTGTTAATTGATAGACTTGAAGTTAGGCAATTACTTCAAGTGCTCCGTGATTCATATATCAGCTCACACCAAAAATGATGTGAACACACAAATATATAGTGTTCTATTTTTTGTGCTTTAACAAAATTAGGTTACACACCTCAGTCATAACCCTAAGATCTATGATGTACAATAATAACCTAGATCAACTATTACAAAAGATATACCTTGCATTTAATGAATATCATCACATTAAATGTTCCTCAATCTTGGTAAAATGTTTTATGAACCATTTTAACCATTTTCATAGAAGAATGTGCCATCTCTGATTACTATGTCATTTCCTGTGATCCTTGGTAAACATTGTATAAACTGCTTGGTGTATACTATGATGTTCAGTGTTTACTGTCTATCGGTGTTGGTGTCTATTGGTGCTCGATAAACTGTCTACTGCTCGGTATATAAGCTTTACCAACTAGTTTTTTCTACTTCATGTTACCGATTAGCTCAATGTAAGTGACTGACCGATATCTTTACAAACCTTTGGTACTAATGACAACCTTAAATGCTCAATAGAGATAACACATAGAGATATATCAAACAACCATCATATAACCAAGTCCATAGACCCATGGTTGGAGTGATACACTCTACCCCTATTGGGTTATGCATAACCATGATCACTTAATCAACACATATGCCCCAAATATACCAACAAATAGATTATATAATAAAAGACATGTATTTTAATGTACACCATTCATAATATACTAAGATATAAAAGATCAAAGAAACCATGAGTAGGTTTCACTAAAACACAAAAGATAAAATCATCAATAAGGCCTCATGACCATGTACTCATTCAGTCTATAGTTCTCTCCATGAATAGATTTGGATGATTTAGAATGGGATGAGTTGAAATGGGAAAGATGCATCATAAAGGTCCAAGATTAGAGAATTGGTCAATGTGGAAAAAATAGAATTCATTGGAAATAATGTGAAGAAATTGATAGCATAATGATTTAGTCTATATTTTGATTTGGATAGGGATGCATGCAATTCACATGTCTTAAAAATTCATGGTCAAAAGGGATTCCTTTTCTTATGACCATGAACAACGCCTCTTTAGGGAGCGAGGGAGAAAAATATGAGATGGCTAGAAGAAAAAAGAGGATCCCTATGCAGATAGAGGGGGGAAAGATGGATGAAATATAGGTAGATAATAGATCAAGTATTAATAAACATGGTTCCTAAATAAGGCTTTCACCATGGTACTTTCCTAGAGTGCTTGTTACCAAGTTTTCAGTACTAGAAAATTTATTGCTTTGATTTTTTTTGATTTTTTTTTTGGCATCTTCAAGGAGTCTATTTACTAGGTTTTCATGAGGATGATGATTTTATTAGGAATTTTTCTTATTTTTGGATTTTTTCATGATCATTTTCTATATTTTTTTTATTTTTCCAAGATTATAAATTGTTGTAGAAGAATTTCTCTTGATGGATCAACTATAGAACCACTTCAATTGCTGAATATTTATAGGATCAAGGAGTGACTTTCAATCTAGTCTAGATATTTGATATGCTCTAGATCCAAAAATACCTATAACCAAGAAGGTTCCCAAATAATTATGCTAAAACTTACTTTTCTTCTAATGGTTCTAGAGATTCTTCATATTATCTTGTAGTACTAAATAACTGACTTCAAATTCTTGAGGTTTGATATTTTTATTGAATTGCAAGCGAAGAAAATTGTGATACACATGGAGGTGATTCACAACATTGATGCATCGACCATCAAGGATTTCTAGATCTTGCAAGAAAGCAACTCAATATTCTTCTTCAGATATGAGATTCTTCAAGGAGATACTAAGAGAAGGGAGTTCAATTTCCATGAGAAGTACAACCTTAGTACCATAAATGAGGGAAAATGGTGTGGCTCTAGTAGGGGTGTGGTTTGAAGTGTAGCAGGACCAAAGAGAGGAGATTTAGTTATAGTTGACAGTCATGGCCAACATTATCGACTATCTTCTTGAGGATTTTAAGGATAGTTTTATTAGTAGCCTCTTCTTGACCATTACCTTGCAGGAAATAATTGTTCAAACAATGTTGGGCTATGCCAAATTTACCACCAAGCTTAGTGAAAGCCTTATTATTTAAAGAGGTTCCATTTTCAATATGAATATCTTATGGGATTCCATAGAGACAAATGATATATTTGAAGATAAACTTGAAAATTTTCTTTCCTATAGTATAAGTGAGAGGTGTTAGCACTTAAACTTGCAGACGATTGAAATATTCAGAAAACTTACTAAATCGATGACTCATGCAATCCCAACAGATGGATCTAGCACAATTTAAATGCTAAGGTAATAAGGCCTTGTGCCTTCTTCACTTTGAGTATGAAACTTAGGCGGGTTTACCTACAATAATTAGTTATTCTTAGACATTCTAAATTGAGCTTCAAAATGTGAATTAGATCCTTCACTATTATGTTATCCCCTTCAAGTTTAATTCAATATGACATTACGACTCTCAGTACAGCCCAAATTATCCTGATGCATAGCAGTGTAATGAAGATTATGAATGAAATAACATGAAACAATGGTATAAGGATATTCATCCTTCTTCTTTTTATGAGTTTAAACCCAAGGAAGGATAACCTCTTCAAAGTGCTTCTTCAAAGCATTACAAAACTAATCTATGTACTTGACACAACCAATATAGTTCATAAACATACAATTAAAAGTAAATGAATATAATATTTGATTAAATGATGGTGAACAACTGCAAATCAAACTAAACCAGTGCCCTATCTATTGGGTAAGAGTCAAAATTGTAAATCTATAGAATCTTATCAATATAAAGATACTGAAATTCAAATAAATTACCCAACAATTCATTCTCCCAATTTCCAACCCTGTCATCAAATTCATGTATAGACTTTCAAATCTTAGAGACCTCCCTAAAGGTTTTACTCTATCCTTGAAAGAAACTCAAGTTTAGCCCCTATATTCACCTTGTGAACAATTTATCAAACTAGCCTTACTAATTAAATGCATGAAAATTCAAAGCATCCATACATAAAGACAACCAGAATTGGCAATGAAACTTCAGTATATTTGTATTAACTTTCAACTGTATCTATTACAACTTCGGCCAAAACATGAAAGAAAGTCAGAATCTATATTTAGTTTGCTTTACAAAAACTTTCACCACCCTCACAAAAGAGCCAAAACTTGCTACATATACCTCTAGCCATCTTGGAATCCTCAAAAGGATGCAACAAGCTTCAGATGCCTAGGAAAATGAATTTCACTAAAGACAAAAATTACAAACCAAAAAGCAATGATTACATCAACAAAAAGTAGTTTGCAACTACTAACAACTTCACAAGTGGCACCTTTGTCTAGAAATATCTTTAGAGTAGTTACTTTGATTTGTAGCATGAATGATGACTACCATATGACTAACCTACACCATCCTCTATTTGAAACATGTTCTCCCTCAAATTCTGGAATAGGTACCATGTGTGTTTTATTCTTCTTCATCTGCCTCTATTGCCTGGATGGCTGGCTTCTTCTTTTTCTTTTTCATCAATTTGTCCCAAGCTACCACATCATCATCAGATGGACAATTATAATTTTGTAGCTCCTTTAATGATTTGATGTGTAGGTCCCATTGTGAATCAATTGTAGCTTTGACCTCTACAAAAAATCATGTGCAGTCACCTTCAAATTTGAACAAACTATCAATTAAACCATTGCACCCATCCAGGTCTAAAGTGTTTTCACCACTAAGGAAAACCTCTTGCCTAATCACCAACTGATCCATTGATTCTTTCCATTCAGCCAAACTGACCACACTTCCATCACTTGTAAAAATAGAAGGTAAATACTTACTGTAATATTTATAAAAAATAGCTAATTTGGATCTCACTTGGTTTGACTTCCCCTTAAAAAAATTTGAAATAGAAACAACCAAGCCAATCTTCTCATACACTTCAGTTACCACCTCAGGGTTCTCAAGCCTATGTTCTTGCAAACTATCAAGTTTATCAAATAATAAACTCCTCCCAGACCAAATGCTATAAAGTGGCTCCAAAGAAGCCAATGATTCATTTATTTTATCATTTGTCTTATGCAACATGATGACTGACTGATGGACTGATTCCATCTTTTCTTTTATCTTGTTCTGCCTATGTTGCACAACACCAGTCATAGTTTTCAGAGTTGCTTCTAGTCTGACTTTTTCTAGGTCTTCTACTGGGCACTCATGAACCTATGTTCCCAATTAAGGAGGGGATTCAATCAACAAAGGGGGTAGAGGCACTGCCTTAGCTACTTCTTCAAGCTTTGCTTTTAACTCCTCTAACTCACTCTCCATCTTCTTGATCATCATGAGCTTTAGATCTCTATCCTTGGCAACCTTCATTGAATTTTCAAACAATTTGTTATATCTCTCTCATAATTGGATGGTCTTTGCCTCATTGAGATGAGCAAGGTGAGTTACTACCTTTGAAACTTCAAGATCAGTTGTATTCTGTATAGTCTTGATAATTTTATTACCTTCCATTTTGTCTTCAATGCTGACTAGAGAGGGTTTTTGAGTTCTTGAGGCCAATGACCAAAGTGCAATAGCTTGTGACTTTGAGTCATATCCACTCCCTCTAATCACATCATCAACGTGCACCTCATAGCACAAGTTTCCCTCTGGTTTCTTTCTAATTTGGTCAATGATAAAGGTAGAAATCAAATCCCACCCAGGAGTCAGGAGCATGCCACTTGTTTTAACCATCTCTCTAGCTTCTTCAACAGAGATCTTCTCAAGGCTAGGATCATATGTCTTTAACGCTTTCAAATTTTCTTCACTTGGTTTCATACCTTTAGGCAGAGCTTTCTTTACTTCCTCATGTTTCCTCCAAATAAGGAATTCCATGAATTCCTTACTCTTAACAAACTAGTCATCACTATGAAATTCTTCTTCATACAATTCTCTTTCATCCTGTCCCAATACTAATGCCAAGTCCCCTATTTCTTGTGTCTTTATCTTCTTTCCTTCCCTGATTGCCTTTCTCAATTGATGGTGATAGGCCCTTTTACCTGGCATAAGGATTGAAGCACTATCCAATATCTGCTTTTGTTTCTTCCTCTCAAAAGGTTCACCCATCTCAATTTTGTGTTTCTTCAAAGGCAGCTCTAAAGTGGTCTCCACCTCTATGGGATCTAGGGTTAAGTCAATAATTGGTTCTTCACCTGCTGGAGGGGGACTATTGGCCTCTTGTGATTTATCATTGAATTCCTCAGGTTCAGAGGTGGAATAGTTCCTCGGCACATCTAGCTTCTCCTCAAGCATCCCTTCCAACTAGTTGGACATGGTGCCATGCATTTCTACCATTTTTTTCATTCTTTGCAAGTATGAGAGTTCAGGGGAAAAGCCACTAAAATGAATTCTAGCCTCCTTCAATTGAGTCTCCAAGTCTAGTAAATCAAAGTACTTAGTCCATTTCCTCTTTGCTTCATCAAAGTCTATTATGTTTCTTACTATATCCTCCTCATCAAGGCCCTCATGGTCTCTAATTGTTCCAATACCAGGAATCAAGGTCATCCTGGTCATTCTAATGAAGCCATCATAATCAACATACTGGCATGTGCTTGTAGTCATCTTGAAATGATTTAACCAGCTACTGACTTGATCTAGTGCCCTTTTCCCAATCAAAAAGATATCAATCTTGAATTTCCTAGGTGTGAAAGTACCCTTTCTACGAGGCCCTAGATGCTCCTTATCATTCCACATTAACTACCAAATAAAATCCATCATGGCCACCCTAGCAGGTACATATCTTGGAAGTAGGTGTGGAGGCTGAGGGCACCCATATACTCTAATAACTGCGGATTTATTTCCAAGGTAAAAATCTCCCCAATTATGGTTTCCTAGCTGCTTGTCCTCAAATTGCAATGGTCTTCAAATTCTCAAAACCTTAGTTGGCAATCTCACCACATTTGTGCCTAACATTTCAAGCACTGGATGGACAAAGTAATTCTAAAAAATGGTGAAGTCACACTCATTGGATGTGATATTCGAAACCTTCATCCAATACTACACTGGGTTGGGAGTGTCCTTAAAATGGGTCTTAATCTTTAACACCCTTGCATCAAAGTCATTAACATGGTGGTATAGAATTAGATGCATGAGAATCGAGTAATACATGAACTTAATAGGCCTTTTCTTCTCCTTGAAAAACACAAACCCTTCATGGATCCTATCGATTATATACAAGAAATAATCATAATCAGTGTTTGTGTGGGTACTCTTAATGTCTAGGATTATCATTAAAAGATCAGCAGGCAATCTATCATCATCCCCATCTATACCCAAAACCCTACACAACCCATGACACAAGAGCTTCATATAATGATTGAAGGATGTAAATGAATAAGGGGCATTCATATTTGGTAGGAGAGGAGATATGTACTTATCATGTTTAGGCATATGCTTGACTATTTGGTTTTTTACTAGCCCTATATTACTAGAATATTTTTCCTTTTCCCTCCTTAAGTCAATTTCAGTAGAAAAGAGGAATAAAAATTGAAAGCTCTCATGAAAGACCCCCTATCTAGGGAAAGAAACATAGATTGGTCTTTACATCTAATGCATCTAGAAATAGGGTCATATAACCTAGCCAACTCAATGATTAAATCAACATCTACAAACACATCAGGCACAATGAATTTTGCCATTCCCAACACCCAAGAATTTCATACAAGTATAGGTCTACTTATATTATTGTAAAAATATAAGAACAAGGAAAAACTAGAACTTGTAGAAGTAATGGGGTCCCTACACTTGTCCATGAGGTCCTCAAATGCCATGTCGATGGATTTCTTATTTTGATTCAAACCAGGAAGTAGCCTGATGAACTCATTTGAGTAATTCAGCTTCCCTCTATCATCTCCACCCTGCTCTTTTGCAACCCCACTAGATGACTCTCCACTCACTACAAGATGACTCATCTTCAATGGAACATGAATTCTTTAGCTTTGTAACTCCTCACACTATTCACTCACTATTACAACAACACAATCTAAATTATCTCTAGAATGAATTTGAGCACAAAAAGCAATGCAGTCCTATCTATATAGCTCAAAATTTGTGTGCATACAATTACCAAATCATAGCAAATCCAACTTAAGTCACTTCTACATTCAATTCTGCATATTGCCAACCTTCAAATCAGAGCTAGCCATGGTGTGGATGCTGACAGGATGATTTAAAAAATCAAAAACATAGCACGAGAGTAGTAATAATGGATTTTTTGCATTAAAACCCTTGTTAAAACTTGATTAGATGACTTTATACCCTTTTCCAGCTTGGCACGGTACTTATTCCACGTTGCAATGACTCATAACACTTATGGCATGAAAACTCAACTAGACAAAATTCAGCAATCACGCGAACAAAGGATCTCATGTTCTCTAAAAGAAAAGCTAACCCAAGGATGAGTCAGGAGATCATGCAACAAAGAAATTTGCTTAATCTCTAAAGGACTTGTTAACTCATGGTTTTACTTTGATACTCCGTGACCACCGTTGATCCCAAAGATGATCAACGGTTCATGGGCAAACCTTCAAAACACATGCTAATCCATGCTCAACTTAGAGATTCAATGACTAAAGACTTCACCAGTTCTCAAAACCACTTCTTTAACCCAACATTCACCTGGAGAATCAGTGAACAAGGCTATCTCACATTCTTAGGAAGGAATAGCTAACCATAGTCAAGCTTTGAGAATGAGTGAATGGCATCTACCTTTAATTTGTTGAACATTTTAAAACCAAAGGTTAGATTGTGAGATTATGCACTGACCGTTGATCTTCAACACTATCAGTGTCTGTTGTTGAATTGTTTAAAGTCTTTGACCATAACTCTTTTTCACAAGAATCAACAAAAATTTAAAAACACACTTAACTTTTCCTTTGTTCGCCGAGTCGCTGAATCATTTGGGGCTTCACTAAAACCTCTGAGATCATGTGAATACTACATTCACTTAATCACTATATGACTTAGGGCATGGCCACTTTTCTTTGAGATTATGCAATAAGTGAAAACTTAGCACTCCACCAAATTTAGAGAGTATCAAACATGAGTTAGTCACTTGATTGCCAAATGATTGTGAGTAAGACCCAGTCCTTGCGAGGTTAAAACACAACCGCCAGATGAAAATACAATCACTGGCATTCACTAGTTTGTTGAGACATTTAGAACATAAATTCTTGATTGAGAGAACCAGAGAAAACTGCTGCGCCAAGTCATTGAAGGTTAATAGGAAACTGCCAGGAAATGAGCGAATAGGAGATAACACATTCATTGATTTGCTCAAAGGTTTGGATAACCACTAAATAACTTGGAGACTTAGCAACTACCATGATACATGACTTGGGTTTAATACATTTGCCTAATCGCTATATGACTTAGAGACATGAAACAACATTACACAATTGAGTGAACGCCTGATGGAAATAAGCACATGCATGGTCAAGACACTTAAGTTGCCAAAAAGTAATGACAAATCATAAGAATTAGGGCTAACTTAAGGGTATATACAAAGAAACAAGATTTTTCAAGGACTCAACCTAGGGCAAGGGCTTTTCAAACTTGATTAGGGAAAATTTGATGAATTTCAAAAACCAAGACCATAAAAATTTTTTCAAAATGAGTAAATCATGACTTGGATAGGAAAATCTCAAAAACTTGAAAATACATCCAATAGTGGCTCTATCTGAGGATGCTTGAAAGCAAGTTCATAGCAAGAAACCATGAATATCTGGGTGAGAGACCACAAAACCCTAACCTAAAGCAAGAAAAGAACACACAAAAAAAGCAAACACACCTATACATATATACATACTGTGCATGGAAAAAGAGCTTAATTGAAGAAAAATTTCAGGAACTTTCCATGCACTAGCAATTCCTATTCTCCACCATCCAAATTTTGCAAAAAATATGAATCCTTTCCATGATTTTGATAAACGATAAAAGGTCCTATCCACAAAGACTCAAATTTTTTGTGTTTTCCTTTGTCTTCAACCCTAGCATTCCATTGAAGAACCATGTCACCAAGCTGGAACTTTCTTAAAGTTTCTCTTTTATCAAAAAGATATTTCATTTTTTGTTGCAACTTCACATTTTCCTTTTGTCCTTCTCTTTTGATCTCATCTAGTTCAACCAACTAAATCATTCTATCTTGTACTGGATCACTGATTTCCATGCCTTCTTCTTGCATGAATTTGTAAATTGGTAAGAAGTTGTTTACAAGGAGCCTAGACTTTAAACCATACACCATCTCAAAAGGAGACTTGCCTATTGCCTTCTTTTCAACAATTCTATTAGCCCATAGTGCCAATTTTAGTTTCATATGCCACATCCTTTTATTACTTTCCAAGGTCTTCTTTAGAATCTATAGAATACTCTTGCTACTAGATTTTGCTTTCCCATTTGCCTATGGATGGTATGGGGATGAATAAGACATGACTATTCCCATTTTAGGACAAAAATCAGTAAATTCTTGTGATCTAAAACTCATAGCATTATCCATCACTAATTTTATGGGAACACCAAACCTGGTAATAATATTATTCATCAAGAATTTGATCACAATAGTACTGGTTGCCTTTTTAGTTGGGATAGCCTCTATCCACTTGGTAAAATAACTAGTGGCCACCAAAATTTGACTGTGTCCTCCACTGGACTTCTTTGAGAACTCCCTAATGAAATCCATGCCCCACATAGCAAAAGGGGCCTCTGCAACCATTGGGTTTAACAACAAAGCACCTGAAAATTTTAGTTTCTTTGAAAACCTTTGTCATGATTCACATTTTTTGACATATGAGTGGGTATCTTTAAATAGGACTGGCCAGTAATATCCAGCTCTCAAAATTTTATATGTTGTGGACCTAGCTAAATAATGCCCTCCACACATCCCAGAGTGCATTTCTTTCAAGACCTTTTCAGATTGACATTTATCTAAGAAAAAGAGAAACAGTCCATCATTATCTTTCCAAAATAAATCCCCTTGTATCAAAACATACCTTTGAGCTTTCAACCTTAAACTCCTCTTCTGATTGTCATTCAAATCTTGCAGACAAGCAACATTTTTGAGAAAATGAACAATACTGGTATACCATGCTTGCATTTCTATACTAGTCATAGTTTCCTCACCAATGGCTACATTGTTCACTTGCACTAGGTCTGTGTTTTCTTCTATCATAAGCTTAGCTAGTCCCAGACCTCTCATAAGCTTGGTTATGTGGAGCTCAATGTCAAACTCTTGAATCCTATTGATCCATTTACACCTTTTCCTAGTAACCTCATTTTGACTCAAGATATCCTTCACTACTGCATGTGAAACATATGCATTTACTTTTGCACACACCAAATAAGGCCTAAAATCCTTAACCACCTTAACTAGTGCATATGCTTTCTTTTCCATCAACTCATAGTTAAGCTCAAGATATTGTAATGATTTACTAAAAAAAGCAATGGGGTGCTCAAACCCTTCTTCATCTTTCTATAGCAGGACAACTGCAATAGTATGAAAAGATGCAAAGGAAAATAGAGAGAAAGACTTTGAATAATTAGGGGAGATTCAAATAGGAGCCTCCTAAATTTCTTGTTTGATCTTATCAAAGGCCTGTTGAGCTTCACTGTTCCAATCAAACTTGACATCCTTTTTCAAAAGCTTTACAATGGGTTTGACCAATTCTGCAAAATTGGCAATAAATCTTCTGACAAAATTAATCTGTCCAAGAAAAGATTTCTTCAACTCTTTTTGGATCAATCCTAACCCACTCTTTGGACACTACATGACCAAGAAATTTTCCCTCAATTACAACAAATTGGCATTTCTTGGGATTTAGTGAAATGCCAAATTCCAAAGCCTTGACAATGACCTTCTCCAAATGTTTGCAATGGTCCTCAACTTTCTTAGAATAAGCGGTGAGGTCATCTTGATACACAACCATCAAGACATTAATCAATTCTTTAAATGCAATATCCATTGCTCTCTGAAATGTTGCTCCAACATTTTTTAGGCCAAAAGGCATTCAGACATAAACATAAGTTCCCCAAGGAGTAGTAAGTGTTGTTTTGAATTGCTCAGACTCCTTAACCAAAACCTAGTTGTACCTTGAAAACCCATCCATCATAGACAACAACTCATAGCTAGTTACCCTATGCAACATAGCTTCCATGTTAGGCAGTCCATAATTGTCCTTAAGTGATGCAACATTCAAATTCCTGAAATCAACACAGAGTCTAATGTCACCATTCTTTTTTCTCACTGGTACAAGGTTAGAGACCCAAGAAGAATACCTAATATGCTCAATGATACTAGCATCTCTTAATTTTTTCAATTCAGCTTGCATCTTTGTTGCTAATAGAGGGTTAATAGGTCTCTATTTTTGTCTAAATGGCTTGGTTTCCTCCTTTAAAGGGATCTCATGTTGCAACAAGTCAGCTCTATATGCCTTAAGAACATCATAGGACCAAGAAAAAACATGCTTGTATCTCTTCAGAAGTCTTATCAAGTTTCCTCTGATCTCTCTACTTAGTTTTTTTCCAATGTACACCGTCTGAGGGGAAGTTTCAGATCCTAAGTTTATTTCCTCTAAGTCTTCCATTTTAGTATTAGACTTTTGAGACAGATAACCATCATTTATTTTAAACATTCCTTCTAATTCCACTAGCCCCTTTGGTATGTGATTTGATGATAATTGCACAATCTCATTTCCCATAATGTACTCTTTCACCTTAACATATTGTTGTGCCTCACTGAAATCTATTTGTTGCCCATCATATTGATCTAGCCCTTGTAGAAACCTAAGGATATCACAATCATCCTCAAAAACTTGCCAATTATATACATTTTCGGGCACTATAGGCCTACTTTTTATTTCTAACATGGACACACCAGTGAGGGTAATATCATTGTTTTTGAGGGAAACATTAGCAAAAAAATCTACCATAATATTATTGGACCTTTCCACCCAAATGAGATTGAAAGCGTCAAAAAATTCTAGTTTGTCCCAGATAGCATGTTTGTACAACTTTAATCTCTCATCCTTGGTAGCATAACTAGACCTCACTTGGGCTATAATTAATTGGGAATCACCATGGACCTTTAAACATTTAATACCATGTTTATAGCAATGTCTAATCCCAATATTAAAGCCTCATACTCAAAAGTATTATTGGTGCATTCAAAAGTCAACAAGAAAGAGAATTTAAACATGATACCTGATGGGGAAATGAGCACTACTCCAACTCTTGATCCCTCCTTGGAACATCCACCAACAGAGAACATTTTCCAAAGTCCATTTTGCTACAATAGTAACTCATCTACTATTGGATCTGTATTTTTCATTTGAGGCACTATTTCTTCAATCATGAAATTATTCAAGTCAATATCCACAAAGCAATTCAAGTCCTTAGGTGCAACCATTTCAACCATGACTGAAGAGTGGGGCTCCCTAAAATAAATTACCTCAATCCCATTAATTGGGATAGTAGCATATGAGAGATCCAATTGCAACTTTCCACCAACTACTGTGACCCATTGTCTTGACAACAACATGCCATAATGGGGCTTTGTGTCAACAACTACCACATCCATTTTGTATGTGGCCTCTGGGAATGTAACAGTCTTTACCTCAATTCCAATCAGAGTTCCTATAATAGCTACTTCCCTGTTATCCATAACATAACACCTTCTATTAGATGTATCTATTAATATGATTTAGAAAAATAGAGAGCGGGGGTGAATCAGTTGTTCTCAGGTCCTGATGTATAAAATAACTTCAAAGACTTTTCCTTAAATTAGATCAAGAAACCAAAACAAAATCGGTTATCACTAATTCAATAATAGAAACATATAACACTGTAGTCCACTACCCAGTTGTAACTAACTTGTAAAACATAGAAATGTTTAAACCAAAACATTCACATAAGTATTGACACCAAGATTTATAGTGGAAACCCAATATGGGAAAAACCACTTTGTAACATGCTACTATTATTTTCACTCTTTTGAAGTGAGCTCGGTTAAAAGCCAACCCTGTCAAAGGTTACAATACACACTGTCAGGTGTGACCCGATTAAAGGATTTCAATCACCCTGTTAAAAGTGAGTCTTGTTAAAAGACTTACATACACTCCATTAGAATGCAACCTTGTTGAAAGGATTTAACATATGACTATTAGGTCAACCTCTATTAAAAGGATTTTGACTATTACAATGGTTAGAAATTAGCAGCAGTATTGATCTGAAAAACATACAACTCACTTTGCAAATATTAGATCCAATTCCATACACAAATGTTGGTTTACTGACTTTCAAACTTTTCCATCTCCATCTTTGATCTCCTCGGAACTTTTCTTCAATCAATCACCACACTTCTCCTTCAACCTTTTCTCTTATACAGTCAATAAAACTTACTGTTCTTCTAGCATCTACTTCACCCATGCATTCTCATACCTAATGTTTAGGTTCCCTTAATACTATTCTCTATTAGGTTAACTTATCTTTTGTCACTTAATGTCCTTCATAGATCTTAGGGTTAGGTTAGATTCATTGAATCTACCTGCTTCATGTTCTTTGTCTCCTCTTCTAAAATCATCTCAAATCTCATAAAGATTTACAATAAAATATTTTACAAAGCATTAAATGCTTCCATACAATCAATAAATAAAGTCAACACGTTTTACATAATCCAAGAATTGAATAATTCAGCTCCAAGTCTAAATTCTCTTAAAATATAAAAATGCTGATGCTTGGTCAATAATGTGATCATCCACTAGGTCTTCATGTAAAATGCTCAGTCACTACTAAAATTATTTCCTCAACATATACTGTCTTCCTCGACAATTAACTGATACTCGGTCTCCAACAATCTCCCTCTTTAGCATTGATGGAAACACCATATGATATCACCTAAATAACACATGGATTACCAACCAATCCAAAAAAAACTTATCACTCCATCAGAGAAAATTTATAATATCCTTAGCTTCATTCTGATTCAGAATCTATAAATCTCACTTCTATGATCGTCAGAAGTATCTGGATCTCCCTCTATCCTGATCTTTCATTTCTGTTCATCATCCCTACTCTTTAGTTCATGTGTTATAGTATCATTTTAGTTCAATCTCCCTCTTTGACAAAAATGCCAAAGCAACAACTAAAACTTACATCCAATAGATGTAGATATATCTGTGTAGCTCAGTGTTTCTCCCTCTGTCATCTTGCTTATAATTGATTTGTTGTCTTTGCTTCTTCTTCATAGCTCCAGGATAGTCCTAAAGTGTGACAATCTTCTGCATCAATTTGTCAATTATTCTATTGTAGCATATTTGATGCAGTGCTCCTAGCTTGACTAGGAAGCCTTAGTTAGGGGAAAGACCCCTAATTGACTTCTTAAATACTCATGAGCTTCTTTAGGTAAAGCTTTAGTAAATATGTCTGCCAATTGTTCTTTTGTATTCACATATTCCATTTGGACTTCTTTGTCTTGTACCAATTCCCTCAAATAGTGATACGTGATTGCTATATGCTTGGTCTTAGTGTGCATCATTGGATTCTTAGAAATATTGATGGAACTTGTGTTGTCATAGAAAATAACAATAGGTTCAGTGATTTCGTCTTTCATGCCTATCAACAACTATTTTATCCATATCAAATTTGAACAGTTTACTATAGCAGCAACATATTTGGCTTCAGTAGTAGATTGGGAAATGCAATTTTGTTTCTTACTTGTCCAGGAGACTAATCTTTGTCCAAGAAAGAAAGCTCCACCACTAGTGCTCTTTCTGTCATCTACATTTCCTGCCCAATTAGCATCAGTGTATACTCTAAGTTCAAATTTTTCATTCTTCTTGTAGTGTAACCCATAGTCAACAGTTCCTTTCAAGTATCTCATGATTCTTTTCACCGCCATCGTGTGTGTTTCCTTAGGATTGGCAGAGAATCTTGCCACAATCCCAATAGCTAGTGCAATATCTAGTCTACTATGTACAACATACTACAATTTCCCAATCATGGATCTATACAAAGTTTGGTTAACTTCTGCAGCATCATCATTCTTAGATAACTTTTGTCCAGTAACCATAGGAATTCCCACTGGTCTAGCATCTTCAATTCCAAAAGTTTTCAGTATTTCATTAACATACTTAGACTGTGTAATAAAAATTCCTTTCTTCATCTGATATACTTGTAAACCAATAGAGAATTTGATCTCACCAAACATACTCATTTCAAATTCAGTTTGCATTTCTTTTGAAAAAATTTTACACAATGCATCTTGTCCACCAAAAATAATGTCATCAACAAAAATTTTGGCCAATAGAATACCTTTACCTTCTACATCCTTCAAGTACAGATTGCTTGTGTCATTTGTTCTAGAAAATCCAATGTGCATCAAATAGTTATGCAACCTCTCATACCATGCTCTGGGAGCTTGTTTCAATCCATACAATGCTTTGTTTAGTTTTCATACCACGTGTCTTCTGTTTGGATCAATAAAACCTTCTAGTTGTTCTATGTAAACTTCTTCTTCTAGTACACCATTTAAAAATGTAGACTTGACATCCATTTGATATACCTTGAAATCTTTATAAGAAGCATATGCAAGTAGAGTTCTTACTCCTTCCAATCTAGCTATAGGGGAAAATGTCTCCCCATAATCTATTCCTTCTTCTTGTGTGTAGCCTTTGCATACCAGCCTAGCTTTGTTCCTAGTGATTTCACCTTTTTCATTCAACTTGTTTCAAAACACCCACTTTGTTCCTATAACATTCTTATCTATAGGTCTCGGCACCAGAGTCCAAGTTTCATTCTTCTCAATCTGGTCAATCTCTTCATTCATTGCTTGTATCCAGTCTTCATTTTCTAATGCCTCTTTAGTTGTCTTAGGTTCAAAATCACATAGGAAGCATGTTGGATCCTTGGTCTTTCTTTTGGTCTAAATTCTAGTGTCTTTATCTCTAATTATTTGTTTAGGCTTGTGATGTCTTCTTACATATTTTGCCAAAATAGGTTCAGCATTTTTCTCCTCTATTTCATCAGGTTCCCCAACAAGATTGTCAGATTCAGCTTCTAAATGCTCAGCAACCTCTTCCTGATACTTGGCAGCATTATCTTGTAGCATGGTATGTTCTTGTTCTCTCTTGACACTATTTTTCTAATGCTCGGAAATCATTTCCTATCGCTTGGCATTGCTTGCCTAAGACTCAGCATCAGGTTCAAGTTTGTTACATGCCTCTTCTATTTCCTCAATGTACACAAAAGATCTATAATCTCCTGGTTCTCTTTTGCTATCAGCTTCATTTGTTTCTGCATACTCATCAAATTTTATATTCATACTTTCCACAATTTTGTTAGTGTTAGAGTTCAAACACTTATAAGCTTTACTTTTTGTGGAGTAGCGTAGGAATATGCCTTCATCACTTTTGGCATCAAACTTTCCATTCCTATTGTCTTTCAATATGTAACACTTGCTTCCAAAGATTCTAAAGTATTTAACACTTGGTGCATGCCCATACCATAATTCATAGGGTGTCAGATTTGTACCTTTCTTGATCTGTACCTAGTTAAGAGTGTAAAGAACTATACTTATAGCTTCTTTCCAGTATTTTTGTGCCACATTCTTTTCAATCAATAATGTCCTTGCATAGTCCAAAATAGATCTGTTCCTTCTTTCTGCTATACCATTTTGTGGAGGTGTCCTAGGTGCAGACATCTGTCTTTTGATTCCTCTATCATTGCAAAATAGATTGAATTCATTTGATATAAATTCTCCACCTCAATCATATCTAAGACATTTCAAGTTCCTACTTGTCTCCTTCTCAACCTTAGCCAAATACCACTTAAAAGATTGAAAAGCATCAGATTTTTCTTTTAGAAACATTACATGCATCATCCTAGTATGATCATCAATGAACAAGATAAAATATCTAGCACCACAGCAAATTTGTATACCCATAGGTCCACAAAGGTCAGTATGAACCAAATCTAAAATGTGTTCAGAAGTAAAGGTTTTTCTCTTGAAACTTGACTTAGTCATTTTTCCTAACTGGCATTCTTTGCACATCACATTCTCAGGTTTCTTCATTCTAGGTAGGCCTCTTACTTTCTTCTTCTTACTTATCTCTACCAGATTGTCAAAGTTAACATGACATAGCCTCTTATGCCATAACCAAATGTCATCAAGTTGTTTAATCATACATATTTCTTCAAATAGGTCAAGATAGAACAAATTACCTCTAGTCTACTCACCACTTCCAATTAGTTCACTAGTAGCATCAAATATCTTAGCTTTCTTGTGATGAAATTCCACTTGGTAACTAATTCTGTTGAGCTGAGAAACACTTAGCAAATTATAATTCAATCCTTCAACCCAATAAGCATTTTCACAAGAGATTTTATCAGTTAGTTTAATCAATACTTTTCCTCTAACAGGACATGGTGCATCTTTACCAAATGTTACACTTTTAACTTTATAATGATGTAAGGTCTCAAACTTACTTTTGTCACCAGCCATGTGATGTGAACAACCACTATCTATAATCCATTTGTTATTCTTGTTCACATAGGAAATCAATGTAGTTTTCTCATCCTCATCGGATTCATATTTCATTGCAACATAGACTACCTCAATTTCAAAATCATCACTATCAGTGTCAGTCTCTTCTTCAGCAATGTAACAAGATTTCTTACCTTTTCCTTTGTAGTCTTTGTACCTTCGTTAGCCTTTGTCATCTATTCTATCTTTGTGTCTGCTATTTCTTTCTTCATCTTTATCCTTCTTGTCAAGACATCTAGCAGCTATATGGCTGACTTTATTACATGCAAAACATATAATAGGGAGTTTACCTTTATATTTTCCTTTTCCTCTTTTCAATCTTCTAGATCTTCAAGATCTTCATCAGAAGTGTCACTAACACTTTCGCTTTCGCTTTCACTTTCATTGGTGCATCTTTATTTTTCTTTCTTAGGCTTGTTCAGAACTAACTATGACTTAAAAGCAGATTCAACATTTCCAATACTACCAATAGTGAAATTATCATAATTAGACAGTTCAAAAGTAGTCAGTTTGCCAATCAAACCTTCCAAGGTAAGCACATTTCCAGAGTTACATCTAGATTCCTGAATAGATGAGATCCTAATAGCATATATAGGACACAGAGTTCTTAGCACTTTTCAAATTATGGTCTCATCATTAATAGTTCCATTTTCTCCTCTAATAGCATTCACAACTTCTTTTATTCTACCATAATATTGTGCAATGTTTTCATCTTCATTCATTCTCATTTCATCAAACTTACCTCTACGACTCTCGGCTTTAGCTTTCAGCACACATAGATCACCACCATAGATCTTTGCAAGAGTGTCCCACATATCTTTAGTAGTTGTGTAGTCCTTAATATCCTTAAATTCTGGATAGCTTAGGGTAGATGCAATTTCCAGCATTACCTGATTATGTTCTTGCTTAGCTCTCATTTCCTTGGTAGTCAAAGGTGCAACAGGTGTGATAGAGTCATGCTCAATGTAGTACTTTGTAGAATCACCAATACCGGCCAGATGCAGCTTCATCAAGCTTTGCCATGCAAGGAAGTTTTCCTTGTTTAGCTTCGGTACCTCCTTCTTATACATCTTGATCATTTGCTTCAAGCCCCTTTAAACTTGTTTTCTGTAGACACCAATAAGCAACACAACTCTGATACCAATTGTTAATATGAATTATAACAATAGAGAGGGGGGTTGAATCAGTTGTTCTTAGATCCTGATGTATAAAATAACTTCAAAAACTTTTCCTTAAATTAGATCAAGAAACCAAAACAAACTTGGTCATCACTGATTCAATAATAGGAACATATAACACTGCAGTCCACTACCCAGCTATAACTAACTTGTAAAACACACAAATGTTTAAACCAAAACATTCACACAAGTATTGACACCAGGATTTATAGTGGAAACCCAATATGGGAAAAACCACTTTGTAACATGCTACTATTATTTTCACTCTTCTGAAGTGAGCTTAGTTAAAAGCCAACCCTATCAAAGGTTACAATACACACTATTAGGTGTGACCTGGTTAGAGGATTTCAATCACCCTATTAAAAGTGAGCCTTGTTACAGGAGTTACATACAATCCATTAGAATGCAACCTTGTTCAAAGGATTTAACATATGACTATTAGGTCAACCTCTATTAAAAGGATTTTGACTGTTACAATGGTTAGAAAGTAGTAGCAATATTGATCTAAAAAACATACAACTCACTTTGCAAATATCAGATCCAATTCCATACACAAATGCTGGTTTACTGACTTTGAAACTTTGCCATCTCCATCTCTGATCTGCTCAAAACTTTTCTTCAAGTAATCACCAGACTTCTCCTTTAGCCTTTTCTCTTATATAGTTAATAAAAATTACTATTCTTTGAACATCTACTTCACCCATGCATTCTCATACCTAATGTTTAGGTTCCCTTAATAATTTTTTCTGTTAGATTAACTTATCTTTTTCCGCTTAATCTCCTTTGTAGATCTTAGGGTTAGGTCAGATTCATTGAATCTACCTGCTTCATGTTCTTCATCTCCTCTTCTAGAATCATCTCAAATCTCATAAAGATTTACAATAAAACATTTTACAAAGCATTAAATGCTTCCATAAAATCAATAAATAAAGTCGACACATTTTGCATAATCTAAGAATTCAACAATGTCGGCTCCAAATCTGAATTCTCTTCAAATATAAAAATGCTGATGCATGGTCAATACTGTGATCATCCACTCGGTCTTCATGTAAAATGCTCGGTCACTACTAAAACTATTTCCTTGGCATATACTATCTTCCTCAGCAATTAACTGATACTCGGTCGACACTAGATTTTTTCTCGGCATATACTAACTCAGTCGACACTAACATAACTTGGCTTAAACATGATTTCTTCTTTTTTTCTCTATTAAGCCTACCAGTTTAGTCTTCAATCTTACTAAGATAAACAATACATTGTCCCATCATTGTACAACATAGTCAAGTACACTTTGTAGTATCAAGATAACTCAACCTTTCCCTAGGTACTATTGTTACCATCCTTTCTTTCACTTCTCATTATAGATATAGTACTTTCCTAAGTAGAAATAGTCTTACTAGTTAAAGTTTGACATCAATGAAAATACAACAATTGCTTCAATTGCAGTTTCCAATAGTATCCACTTGCAACCCTAGATCTTTCATCACATGATAGGGCATTACAATTGTGGCAGGACCATAATCAATCATACAATTTTTTAGCAAATAGTTGTTCACTATTAGTTTAACATAAAATGGATCAATAGAAGAAGGTTCAAGAGTTACAATGTTCACTACACACACATCAGAAATGTTCTCAATTGAAATAGGCTCTTCTACTAAGATCCCTTTTTCTATCATATTAGGGACTATTCCTTGTTCACTTATGAGAGTCAGAGCTGTTGTCTTATGCTCCTCAATCTTCAACATTTCAAGAAAAGGGATGGAAAATTTCATTTGGGACAAAACATGTCTTACATCAAAGGTAAGGGGATTAGCAAAAATATTAGGAGAATCTTTTGGCCTACCGATTTTTCTTTTAACTTTGTCAGCAGTAATCTCCTCCCTCTTCTTTTTTTCATTCACAAGCCCTTCATTCTTACTATTTACAACATTGGGCTTTGGGGAGTCTTTATCTTGAAGGTTATCCTTGATAAATACTGACCTAGGGACTCCTTGACATTATCTACATTTCTATTCCTCAAATTATATGATGATTTGGCTTGAGTTATAGCAGCCACAGTTAGAGTTTTGATTTCTTCATCACTAGGCTTTCTCCATTACTTTTCACTTGGCCCTGATTCTACCATGTTATCTTTACAATTGTCATTATCAGACTCATCATGTTCAGAGTGAGTAAATACTTGTTGTTCATAATCAGAGAGAATCCTTCTTTTATGATCAACATCATGACAAACTTCTTCATCCTCTGAGGATAAAAAGTCCCCCATTATCTCGGTAGTAAACATGTTAATAGAAAGCTTTTCAAATTCTTCATAATCTCATGCGTATGAATTATTAGCCTCTTCTCCCTAGGCCTAAGCCATAGCACACTAGAATGGTGAGTGAGGCATATTACAAGCCACACACCAAGGGACATTTTCCACATTATGTACTATGTTTTTCTTCAAGGGATCTGGTGTATCTCTTCCCTTTTGGGGCTAATTGTTATTAGGGATAGGCCTCCCATCCTTCCAATTTGTTTTGTAAGGCGTATCTCATAAGTTAGGGGTTCTATCTTACCTCTGATAAGGTGGTCTAGTATCTTGAAAATTTCTACCACCCTTGTCAAACTTTGATGGGAAGTCTTTGGTAATACCAAATCCCTTATCCAATTTATCATCCTCTTTGGATAGCCTTGCAAGTTGTGGCCTAACATCCTTCCACAATCTACCCTCATCCCTCTTATACATTTGACTAGATGCCTTTCAGTTACTTTCAATGTTTATTTCCAATTTGAATGCATCCCTTAAGGTACAAGGGTTCTTATCTCTCAGAAGGTAAGACATCTTGCCATCCATAGAATTGAAGTATGTGGTTAAGTAGAATACATTATCTAATCTTAATACTTGGAATAGTTTATACATAACCTTTTGGAATCTGCCATTGAATTCTAACATGCTCTCATTGTAGTGCTTTTTGATATTGTTGAACTCATTGAGCATGTAGCTTGAATTCACATGTTCTACATATTTCTCCTTGAAGCATCTAACAAAATCATCCGATGATGTGATACTATTTTCTGGCAAACCCCATACCAATCTCTAGCATCCTCAACCAATGATTGAACAAAAAGTTTCATTATAACATCTTCATGCTCAATCTCATAATCATTAACTTTATCTGTGAAAAACTTCAAGTGCTCTTCACAAGTAATCACATTGTTTACAGTGAATAATGGAATTTTCTTTCTAATCTCATTAGGGATAGCATTGGGTTGACCAAGAATACCATCAAAGAATAAAGGTCTATACCTATCCAAATGAACAGGTCTCCTTTGGAAATTTGGTTGGGCCACAGGAGTTGCTCCATTATTTTGATTAGGTATAGTCCCCATTGTACCACTACCTATAAGAGGAACTTGGCCAACATTCAAATTTGATCCAGGTATATTTTTTCCAAGATGAAAGGCTTGGGAATTTGGAAGTGAGTTGGTAGGCCGATTGGGTGGGATCATTCCTAAAATAATAGGGATAGAGTTGTTGGCAGATGTGTTCATATGTGCATGTGGGAAAGCAATCTTTCTCTTCATCTCATCTACAGTAGCCTCTAATTCTAATCTCTCAAGCTGAAGTGCCAAATCCTCTTTAGCTTTTCTAGCTTTTTCCAAATCTATGCTAGCTTGAGAGGGTGCACTAGAAACAACAACAATTTTCATGGGCTCGCTAATATTTATGCCAACCATTTTTTGTTTTCCCTTATCAAGAATTTCTTTTGTGGCATTTTTAAGATCCTCATTCCTCTTTATTTCATATGGGTGTAATTGCCAGAGAACATGTCCTGTCACCTCAAATTCCTCATGATTAAGCTTAAATTCTTCAGCCTAATTTCTTAGAGTCTCCATATCACCAAACAAATCCTTATCTAAACCCTAAATATCTTGGTTTAGATCCTTAGCCTGGACCTCATTCTTCTTAGTTTTTCTTATTAAATCTTGCCTTTCCATGAGCAATTCATATATTTGTTGTTCTCTTGCTTTCCTTCTATTAGCAATCTCTAATAATTGCTCACACTCTTTTTTCCTTAGAGCAATCACTTCTTCCCTCAATTTTTTAGAATCATATCAGGCAATTTCAGTAGTAGAAGTTTCTTCTGGTAGCTCTAAGGTTTCTCTCACATGGAAATAACCTACCTCTGTGATTTCCACCTCATGTTGATGAACACTAGGCATGAATTTCTTAACATGTTCAGGATCATCAGAGGAAGAAGAAGCTTCATGGGGAAGTGGTGTAGGTATTCTATCTCTTAAAGGTCCTAGGGAGTTAGTAGTCATGTGATCTCTCCTAGACCACTTCTTTCTACCAGGTGTACAAAGCTCATCACCCATATTATTCTTAGGGTGGTCCTTGAAATAAGATCTTGTGAACCTCGTCTGAATCATAGCATGCCATAATAGGATATATCAAAAGTTTTCTACTACCAGCAACTGGTATACACAGATTTTTAGAGTCTCCACCCACTTATAAGTAGGAATTGAATGATTATAATTGGTCTATAGCACAACAACAAATACTCATCAAAACCCTAGCCCATCCATTGTGCACTATTTTCTTAGAAAGAAAAGGTCCCCAGTGGAGTCACCAGTTTTGTTAGCACTTAAACTTGCAGATGATTGAAATATTTAGAAAACTTACTAAATCAATGACTCATGCAATCCCAATAGATGCATCTAGCACAATTTAAATGCTAAGGTAATAAGGCCTTGTGCCTTCTTCACTTTGAGTATGAAACTCAGGCGGGTTTACCTACAATAATTAGTTATTCTCAGACATTCTAAATTGAGCTTCAAAATGTGAATCAGCTCCTTCACTATTATGCTATCCCCTTCAAGTTTAATTCAATATGACATTATGACTCTCAGTATAGCCCAAATTATCCTAATGCATAGCATTGTAATGAAGATTATGAATGAAATAACATGAAACAATGGTATAAGGATATTCATCCTTCTTCTTTTTATGAGTTTAAACCCAAGGAAGGATAAACTCTCCAAAGTGCTTCTTCAAAGCATTACAAAACTGATCTATGTACTTGACATAGCCAATATAGTTCATAAACATACAATTAAAAGTAAATGAATATAATATTTGATTAAATGATGGTGAACAACTACAAATCAAACTAAACCAGTGCCCTATCTATTGGGTAAGAGTCAAAATTGTAAATCTACAGAATCTTATCAATATAAAGATATTGAAATTCAAATAAATTGCCTAACAATTCATTCTCTGAATTTCAAACCCTGTCATGAAATTCATGTAAAAACTTTGAAATCTCAGAGACCTCCCTAAAGGTTTTACTCTATCCTTGAAAGAAACTCGAGTTTAGCCCCTACATTCACCTTGTGAACAATGCATCAAACTAGCCTTACTAATTAAATGCATGAAAATTCAAAGCATCCATACATAAAGACAACCAAAATTGGCAATGAAACTTGAGTATATTTGTATTAAGTTTCAACTATATCTATTACAACTTTGGCCAAAACATGAAAGAAAGTCAGAATCTATATTTAGTCTTCTTTACAAAAACTTTCACCACCCTCACAAAAGAGCCAAGACTTGCTACATATACCTCTAGCTATCTTGGAATCCTCAAAAGGATGCAAGAAGCTTTGGATGGCTAGGAAAATGACTTGCACTAAAGACAAAAAGTACAAACCAAAAAGTAGTGATTACATCAACAAAAAGTACTTCTTGCGGCCAATGAACAAAGTGCAATAGCTTGTGACTTTGAGTCATATCCACTCCCTCTGATCACATCATCAACGTGGACTTCATAAGACAAGTTTCCCTCTGGTTGCTTTCTAATCTAGTTAATGATAAAGGCAAAAGTCAAATCCCACCCAGGAGTCAGGAGCATGCCACTTGTTTTAACCATCTCTCTGGCTTCTTCAATAGAGATCTTCTTAAGGTTGGGATCATATGATTTTAAGGATTTCAAAGTTTCTTCACTTGGTTCCATACCTTGAGGTAGAGCTTTCTTTACTTCCTCATGTTTCCTCCAAATAAGGAATTCCATGAATTCCTTACTCTTAACAAACTGGTCATCACTGAGAAATTCTTCTTGATACAATTCTCTTTCATCCTATCCCAATACTAATGCCAAGTCCCTTGTTTCTTGAATCCATCATGGCCACCCTAGGAGGTACATATCTTGGAAGTAGGTGTGGAGGCTAAGGGCACCCATATACTCTAATAACTGTGGAGTTATTTCCCGGGTAAAAATCTCCCCAATTATGGTTTCTTGGCTACCTGTCCTCAAATTGCAATGGTCTTAAAATTCAAAACCTTAGTTGGCAATCTCACCACATTTGTACCTAACATTTCAAGCACTGGATGGACAAAGTAATTCTGAAAAATGGTGAAGTCACACTCATTGGATGTGATATTTGAAACCTTCATCCAATACTGCACTAGGCTAGGAGTGTCCTTAAAATGGGTCTTAATCTTCAACACCCTTGCATCAAAGTCATTAACGTGGTGGTATAGAGTCAAATGCATGAGAACAACGTAATGCATGAACTTAAAATTCCTTTTCTTCTCCTTGATAGACACAAATCCTTCATGCATCCTATCGATTAGATACTAGATATAATCATAATCAGTTGTTGTGTGGGTACTCTGAATGTCTAGGAGTATCATTAAAAGATTAGCAGGCAACCTATCATCATCCCCATCTATACCCAAAACCCTACACAACCCATGACATAAGAGCTTCATATAATGATTGAAGGATGTAAATGAATAAGGGACATTCATATTTGGTAGGAGAGGGGCTATGTACTTATCATGTTTAGGCATATGCTTGACTATTTGGTTTTTTACTAGCTCGATATTACTAGCATTTTTTTCCTTTTCCCTCCTTAAGTCAATTTCAGTAGAAGAGGAGGAATAAAAATTGAAAGCTCTCATGAAACACCCCCTATCTAGAGAAAGAAACATAGACTGGTCTTCACATCTAATGCATCTAGAAATAGGGTCATAGAACCTAGCCAGCTCAATGATTAAATCAACAT
The DNA here is from genome assembly GCA_027943335.1 of Chamaecyparis obtusa. Taxonomy (NCBI): domain Eukaryota; kingdom Viridiplantae; phylum Streptophyta; class Pinopsida; order Cupressales; family Cupressaceae; genus Chamaecyparis; species Chamaecyparis obtusa. The sequence goes on from BSBK01007515.1 coordinate 214,100, forward strand.
CTACAAACATATCAGGCACAATGAATTTTTCCATTCCCAACACCCAAGCATTGCATATAGGTATAGGTCTACTATTATTGTAAAAATATAATAACAAGGAAAAACCATAACCTGTAGAAGTAATGGGGTCCCTACACTTGTCCATGAGGTCCTCAAATGTCATGTCAATGGCTTTCTTATTTTGATTTGAACTAGGAAGTAGCTTGATGAACTCATTTGAGTAATTCGGCTTCCCTCTATCATCTCCACCCTGCTCTTTTGCTGCCCCACTGGATGACACTCCACTCACTACAAGATGACTCATCTTTGATGGAACATGAATTCCTTAGCTCTACAACTCCTCACACTATTCACTCACTGCTATAACAACACAATCTCAATTATCTCCAGAATGACTTTGAGCACAAAAAGTAATGCAATCCTATCTATATAGCTCAAAATTTGTGTGCATACAATTGCCAAATCATAGAAAATCCAACTTAAGTCACTTCTACATTCAATTCTGCATATTGCCAACCTTCAAATCAGAGCTAGCTGTGGCATGGATGCTGATAGCATGATTTAAAAAATCAAAAACATAGTGTGAGAGAAGTAATGCAGTCCTATCTATATAGCTCAAAATTCGTGTGCATACAATTGCCAAATCATAGAAAATCCAACTTAAGTCACTTCTACATTCAATTTTGCATATTGCCAACCTTCAAATCAGAGCTAGCTATGGCATGGATGCTGATAGGATGATTTAAAAAATCAAAAACATAGTGTGAGAGAAGTAATCATGGCTTTTTTGCATTAAAACCCTTGTTAAAACTTGATTAGATGACTTTCTACCCTTTTCTAGCTTGGCACGGTACTTGTTCCACATTGCAATGTCTCATAACACTTATGGCATGAAAACTCAACTAGACAAAATTCAGCGATCACATGAACAAAGGATCTCATGTTCTCTGAAAGAAAAGCTAACCTAAGGATGAGTCAGGAGATCATGTGACAAAGCAATTCACTTAATCTTGAAAGTACTTTGTAACTCATGGTTTTACTTTGAGACTCTGCGACCACCATTGATCCCAAAGATGATCAACAGTTCATGGGAAACCCTTCAAAACACATGCTAATCCATGCTCAACTTAGAGATTTAGAGACTAAAGACTTCACCAGTTCTCGGAACCACTTCTTTAACCCAACATTCACCTGGAGAAACAACAAACAAGGCTATCTCTCATTCTCAGGAAGGACTAGCTAACCATAGTCAAGCTTCAAGAATGAGAAAATGACATCTACCTTCAATTCACTGAACATTTTAAAACCAAAGGTTAGATTCTTAGATTACGTGCTGACCATTGATCTTCAACACTATCGGCAGTTGTCACTGAATTGTTTAAAGTCTTTGACCATAACTCTTTTATCACAAGAATCAACAACAATTTAAAAACATGCTTAACTTTTCCTTTGTTCACTAAGTCACTGAATCATTTGGGGCTTCACTAAAACCTCTAAGATCCCTTAAATACTACATTCACTTAATCAATATATGACTTAGGGCATGGCCACTTTTCTCTGAGATTATGCGATAAGTGAAAACTTAGCACTCTGCCAAATTAAGAGAGTATCAAACATGAGTTAGTCACTTGATCACCAAATGATTGTGAGTAAGACCTAGTCCTTGTGAAATTAAAACAAAACCACTAGATGAAAAGACAATCAATGGTGTTCACTAGTTTGCTGAGACATTTAGAACATAACCTCCTAATTGAGAGAACCAGAGAAAACTGCTACGCCAAGTTGCTGAAGGTTAACAGGAAACTACCATGAAATGAGTGAATTAGGGCAAGACACTTAAGTTGCCAAAAATTAACAACAAATCATAAGAATTAGGGCTAACTTAAGGGTATATACGAAGAAACAATATTTTTCAAGGACTCAACCCAGGGCAAGGGCTTTTCAAACTTGATTAGGGAAAATTTGATGAATTTCAAAAACCAAGACCCCAGAAAAATTTGCAAAATGAGAAAAATCATGACTTGGATAGGAAAATCTCAAAAACTTGAAAATACATCCAATAAGAGGTATAGCTTCAACCCATATATTAAAGCATTTTGTAGCAACAAGGATATACTTGTAGCCATTGGAATAATTAGGAAATATATTTTATACAATATAAAAACCTCATCATGAGAAGGGCCAGGGGGTGATGATGGCATGGATTTCTTGGGTGGTGGTGTGTATCAAATCACCATGTTGTTGACAGAGAACATATTTCTTCAAAAATTTATAGGCATCCTAATCTATAGTTGGCCAATAGTATCCAAGATGTAATAAATTCTTTCCTAATGTGAGTCAACTAGAGTGAAACACATAGATTCCTTTGTGTACCTTACGCACGACCATTTACACTAACTCTTTATTTATATATTTAAGAAGGGTTCCATGAAATTATATCTAGAAAAGTGTGTCATTGTGGATATTGTAGCGAGATATTCACCAAATGATGGATTTATGTTGATTAGTCAGAAGGGTAAGAAAAATCATCTCATCATGAAGGTACAAATGAATATCTTGGTACAAAGGGAAATCAGGACCTATGATTTCACACACCATCTTAGAATCTAGCTAGTCATAAGAAAGTACCATAAGATTCTCAACAAGAAACTAATACCTATGTCTATTCTTTGGCATAGCTATGAATGAGGCACTAGTAGCCATTGCATTAGCTACATTGTTATTATCTCTTGGAATCTATTAAAATGTGATCTCTATGAACTGTACTTTCAAATCCTCAACCAGTCAATGGTAAGAGAGCATCTTTTCATCCTTTGTTTGGTACTCATCATTAACTTTTTTGATAACCAACTAAGAGTCACCAAAGACAAGGTATTCTATAAAATATCTTAGTGATGTACTACTATCAAGGCCTTGTATTCTACAATATTATTTGTGAAAGGAAATATAAGCTTTTAAGACTTAGGAATAAGATCTCCTTGTGGTATCACAAACAAGAATCATGCCCCTGATCATTTTTGTGTGCAAGATCCATCAAAATATAGTTTCCATTTCATGCTAGAGGTGATTGTTATGATTGATTCATCTAGGAAATTTGTAATAATAGGGTGAGCATCATAAACATGGGCTTCTACTAACTAATCTATAATTACTTGAACTTTGATAGATTTTCGATCTACAGACAATGTTGATGTCACTAAGGATCATAACCCACTATGATGTGTGCCCAATAAGATAAGCTTTTGATAAGAGGTACTTAAGATGATCAACCTTAGTAGTGATTTGTGTCTTATTGTTAAGAAAGTAATGATGTAGCTTTTATATGCAAAAGGACCACAACCAAACATGATTTATAAATAGTATAATAAGTCAATTCATAACCAACAAGTGTTTTTCTAAGTTAATAGATTGCATGATCTTTTCTATTATCATCTAGCTATGCAAGGAGTGCACCTAATGAAAATAATGTAGATGATATATAGAGAATATGTGATTGACTTAAAATAGGTGGTACCAGTAGTGGTGGATTATCTAGATATTGTTTCAACTTCTCAAATCCCTTCTAACAGAGACAATCCCATGGGAACTTAGTATCTTTCCACAAGACATGTGAAAAAGGATGAACTATTTATGCCAACTGAGATATGAATCTATGGATAGACTAAAGTTGGCCTTATAGAATACAAAGTTTCTTCAATGTCTTTGGAAGTGGCATATCCAAGATGGATTTCACCTTCTTTGGATCTACCTCAATCCATCTTTGATAGATGATATAACCTAATAGTTTTCCTAATTTAACATCAAAGACATATTTCTTAGGATTTAACAATACTTTATACTTCTCCAAACCTTAAAAGATTGTGTTAAGGATGACTATATGTGACTCTCTTATCTTTGAATTTCTACAAAGATCATCCACATAATCTTCCATAATGACATGAAGGAGATCATGAAAGATTGTTTTCATAGATTGTTGATAAGTAGCCCCCGATTTCTTAAAACCAAAAGGAATTAATTAACAAAAAGATGTACCCCAAGGAGTAGTAAAATCCATTTTTTGTTGATCCTCCAATGTTATCTTAATTTAATTTTATCTAGAGAAACCATCCATAACAGAAAAAATATCATCTTTGGTAGTCAAATCTACTATAATATCAATGTTGAGAAGTGGAAAATCATCCTTAGGACATGCTAAGTTAAGATATGTAAAGTTAGTAAAAATTCTTATGCTCCAAGTAGGATTACCCATTGGTCCAATATTAGAGGCCCATTATAGATAATCTATAGGTTGTATGAACTAAGAAATTAGCATTCTCTATAATTATTCTTTCACTAGAAATGCAACTTGTGAATGCATCTTTCTTAAATTTTTCTTGACATGTTTGATTTTAGGATACACTATGAGGAGATGTACCACTAGATCTAGATCTAAACCATGCATTTCTTTAGAAGTCCATGAAAAATTTACCTGTTCCTTCCAAATAAATTTCATCTTTCCCTTCCATTCTTGCTCATTCAATGATGTTGCAATATATGTGATCTTGGGATTATCTGTAGTACCAAGATTGACAACTATTATATCATCAATCAGGATAGAATATGTTTTTGGTGTTATTGTAATAAAAGGAAAGTCAACTTCTCCATCCTCTAGTGCCTCAAAAATGTTTTCACTAGAAGATGCATCCTTTATTTTCACTTTTTCTTCACCCAAAGATGCCTCAAAGAGGTTTTCACTAGAGGGTACTTTATTTTTAGTTTCTTTTTCACTTTTTGGAGTAAGAGAGTTTACTTAGCTATGAAATTATGCTTTCTTAGTGTAGATTATGTTGTTCTTTTGAACTTTGAGATTCTTAAGTCTGAAAAGTGCATGTATTGCCTCATCTAAATTACATATGTCTAAAGCTAGTAGTCAATCTTGTTGGTCCTCATTTATAAGCTTAGTATTTTTTATGGGAAGGGTAGGAGATGAAAGGTCTATAGCTATGATGGCTAGGATATGGATAGATTCAATGAGATCATCTTGAATGTAATGGAAAGGGAATTCATAGAATTCCCCCTCATTGTCTTAATTAGTCTCAACTAAATAAAATCCCTTAGCAAAGGACACCTTAGTTTCTAGGAAACCCAATCCTTAGCCTTGAGGATACCCAGTTTCTTTAATGAGGGTATTTCTTACATCTTCATTTTCTGTTGAGCCTATTCAATGAAATCCCACACTTTCAAAAATGGGAGTGGCCTTCGTATATTTGTCCTTATGAATTTCTACTGGTTTTTCCTCATCATCATTGAAAAGGAAAGACATTATGTCATTCTATGTGTGTTCATTTAGAAGAGATCACCAGTGTTCAAAAGAAGTCTTCTTGCATGTCAAAGTTTCCTTATTGCCTTTGGTAAAAAAAAATTTAGGTTTACCAAAGGACCTTGGGGATAAGGGAAGTTTTCCAATGCATAATGGAATCTCAAATTTATATTATCCTATTCCTTAATCAGTAAAAATTACTTTCTTTTTTTATTAAAAAATCTTCATGTCAGTGACCTTACCTATTACGTTATCAGATACATTATCAACTTCTTCAATGAGCGGTTTTTGAGTAGGAGACCTAATGGAAGTCTCTTTTGCAATAGGTCTAGATAATTCATTCAAAGGGTTGTCTAGTAAGATTTACTTTCTTCCAAATTCTTGCATTACATAAATGGTTCTTGATCTCTAGGGATAGTGATTTCACATCCATAATGTGGTAATTTAAAAATTTGGAGCTATGTGGATGGTACACGTGTGATAGGGAGTATCCATGGCCATCCCAAAATTATGTTTTAAGGAAAATATAAATAAAGAACATGACATAAATTTTCAATTAGAGATGTTATCACCTATAAAGGAATCATCATCAATCCTTTAGATTCACTTTCCTTGTTAGCATAGGATTTTATGGTAAATCTCTTTTTCACATAAATGAAATCTTGTGGGATTCCTATATGTTGTGTCATCCTGATGGTAAAAATTTTAAAACCAGTTCTATTGACTATCAGGAATTATTTATTTTCATGTAAAGATGATGAGTTCAATGTGAAGTGTTAGGAATGGGAACACTGAGAGGGGGGGGGGGTGAATCAGTGTTCACTATATTTTAATTTTTCTCTATAATCTTTATTCTGAACTTAAATGCTTAAGCACTGAAATAAACATTCACATAAGCATGAAACATGAAATCAAAACATGACACCAATATGATTACAGGGAAAACCAAATAGGTAAAACCCCGGTGGGAATTGATACCCACTAATACTCTGCACTAGTGTTTTGTGATCCTTGTTAGAAGATTCTTTACCTTGTTAGGAGTAGCTTTACAATGCTTTAAGTACAATAAACCTTGTTAAGGGTCAGACCCTATTAGGAGTCTTTTAAAAATGTCCCTGTTAGGGGAGAGGACGCACTGTCCAAGAGCTCACTAGTCAAGTGGTGAAGGCTACAACCTTCTGATCTCAGATACACACTATATCTATAGGATGAACTGTCACTATGACACTACTTGTCAGATTAGTTCCTTTGATGTACTGATGCTTTGACCTCTAGAAAAGCTCTAATACATCTTCTAGTGTATTCACACACTTCTTCTCTACTTATTACAACTATTTATCAGCTTCCATACTGAATATAATGGACGCACCTTATATTTACATGCTCATACAAAATACACAATTAGGTCGGTCCTATAACTAATTACAAACAATGCTTCCAAATGAATTGGCTTAAGCATGCTTACAATTATACATATAAACATGTCAAAAACCTAAATAAAATGGGTGCATAGCCTTTACAATATTACATTACAATCGCAAACCAAAATATTGAATGTCGGCTCCATGCTCTATTCTCTACTGGCACACACTGGCTATGCAACTTCAACTGACTGTAACTTTCTCATCCTTGCACATCTGATCATGTGCTCATAGACTAATAAAGAATATAGTCTAACCAACTTAACTTCTAGGGTGCATACCATAATTCATCTGTACACATGTGCCATGATGCTCTGAGCTACAGGAACTCTATACACTATCCAGTCTTTAGCACTTAACCAAATTTTGATCTTTACATCAAGTGCACTGACTCCAAACTGCTTTATGACTTTGTTGCCATAATGACAACACTATATGATGTAGGAGCATCCTGGGTGTAAGAGCAATCTTGCATCACCCAAAAATATTTCTATTTTTGTATTCAATAAGGGCTATCTTGTGCAGAGCTGCTATTTATAAAAACTTGTTTTTAGTAAGTTGGTCATAAATCTTAGAATGTTCTGATTTTACATGTGGAGGTTCATCTCAGTCATATTAGCCTGCCAGTAAAGTTTCATGGCTAGATCAGGTCTAGTTTTGAAGATATTGAAGATTTTTGATATTGGGAGCAGGGTACAGAAACTTTGAACTCAGTTTTGAAGGCTTTAGAGGTCTCGAATGAGGTCAAAATTTTGGGTGATAGGTGCTTGCATGAGTCAAGCATATAGAGCACTCTGTGGCCTTTCTAAAATGGGGTTATAATAGTCCATCAGGTCAATTGGTCATGACTTATGGTCTCCAGAAGTCGGGTCACCTGAAATGGCAGAAAATAATTTTCTTTCAAAATTTTTGTTCGGGTTTCAAAAGTTATTTTGAGCTGACTTTGATGTAATAAATTGAAAAATAAAATAATTCTAAGTTTGGTTGGCCCTTAGGGTTAAATTTCTAGAACCTTCTCAAGCAGTGGAAACTGCTTATATAAAGAAGGCCCGTAGTGTTGTCTAGAGCAGTTCTGGGTAGTAGATCTGGGTATTGATTCGAGGCTTTGTCCTATAGAATATTGTAAGGGAATGCCCATGAGGCTTTGCATATTGTAATTCTGAAAGTTTGTAATTCCACATTTGTGGAGATAATAAGAAGCCAATTTTCTATTCTTGCATGTTGTTGTTGTTTCTCTATCTCTGTTATGTGTTTGTGGTATTAAGGGGAGCACCCTTCATCAAGTGGTATCAGAGTAGGAGTTCCTGAGTGTGTAAATAGATCACCGACTGTGAGGCATTTTGCACCAAGACCATAGTTAGGGTTTCAGTGTGCATCATGAAAATGTCTCCACAAAGGGAATGTGGTGGAAGAGCTGGTGTTGTAACACTTGAGGTTAGAGTGCTCCAGAGACAAGTGCGAGCATTGCAAGAGAAGATTCATAGAGGAATGAATCTTAATGTTAGAGACGAAAGCAAGGATGAAGCTGAAGAAGAAGATCAAGAAGGGGAAGTCGAAGTTGTGAACCAGGAGGAAGAAAGACTTTTTCTTGCTATTTCCAAGATTGGAAAAAGACCTAAGATTGAGGTTTCATTTTCAAGAAATCTTAACCCAGAGGAGTTGATTGACTACATTAATGAATGTGAAGAATATTTTGAGTATGAAGATATTGAGGATCCTGATAGGGTAAAATTCACAAAGGCCAGACTGAAAGGTCATGCGAAGATCTGGTGGCAAGAGATTCAATTGGAGTGAAATAGAAGAGGGAAAGATAAAATCACAAGATGGGATTAGATGGTCGATAAATTGAAGTGATAGTTCATCCCTGTTGATTATGAGCTTGACCTACTGAAGAAAATGCAAAGTTTGAAGCAAGCGAGATGATCTGTTTAGGAGTATACATAGGAGTTCTATCAAATCCTCATCAGAACAGGCCATGTGGAAGCTGATATTGAGAAATTTGCTCATTACCTTAATGGGTTGAGGCCCAGCATTCAGGAGGAGTTGAATTTGGTTCAAATGAATAGTATTGAAGAGGCATACCAGATTTCCCTAAAAGTAGAGGAAAAGTTGAACAAGAAGTTTGAGAGCAGACAAAATGGAAGAGATCGCAGTGGATGATTTGGTGGATGGTCATATGGAGGCCGAAATGAAGATCTGAAAAAGAAGGATGAGGATAGTAGCAGTCAAAATTAGAGAGGAAACAATTCCAATCATTTCCAAGATCAGAATAATAGAGATTAGAGAGGAAGAGGTAGAGGACAAGGTTTAGGAAGAGGAGGCTTCCATGGAACATGTTTTCACTATGGAGAAGAAGGTCATAGGGAATTTTAATGTCCTCAATGCCAAGGAAGGATGGATAGGAGGAATGAAGGCTAGGCCAGAGTGGCACATGTAGATGAAGATGCCAGATCCTCAAATTCTAAAGATGCTAAAAGAGGAGAAACATTGATCAACAGAAGAGTCCTGCTAAGTAGTGAGAATGAACCTAAACAAAGGAGGAACCCATTTCACACTAGATGCAAGTGTGAGGGTAAATGCTATGATGTGATTATCAATAGTGGAAGCACTGAAAATTTGGTGTTAGAAGAGATGGTGACAAAGTTGAACCTCAAGAGACAGAAACACCCACATCCATATCGAATTTCCTGGGTGTAGGATGACCACAAGGTCATGGTCAGTGAATAGTGCCTAGTAAAGTTGAAGATTGGCAGGTACCAAGATGAGGTACTCTGTGATATTATATCTATGGATGCATGTCATATGTTTTTGGGTAGACCATGGTAGTTTGATAGATGTGTTGTACACAATGGTCATGCAAATACCTATTCCCTGACAAAGGATGGAGTGCAACATAAGCTAAAGCCATTGAAGGAGACCAAAGAAAAGGTATGTGGTAATGAAAGAATAACATTTGTTGATGGAAAAAAATTCCTAGATGGTATGAGGCATGAGCATGTGTGTTTTGCTTTAACTCCAAAAGCTAGTAAAGAGGGAGCAGAGGATGTGCCTGTAGAGGTTGCAGATTTGTTGAATGAGTTTTAGGATATTGTATCTGATAATGTACTTGATGGATTACCATTGGTAAGGAAGATCAGTCATCAGATAGATTTGATTCCAGGAGCCAGTTTACCAAACAAGGCAATGCATAGAATGACACCAGCAGAAAGTGAAGAGTTGAATAGACAGGTACATGAGTTGTTATAGAAGGGATTGATTCGAGAGAGCTTGAGTCCATGTGCTGTACCAATAGTATTAGCACCAAAGAAGAATGCAGAATGGAGGATGTGTATAGATTCCAGAGAAATAAACAAGATCACAATCAAGTATAGGTTTCCATTGCCATGAATGGATGATATTATAGATTGTTTGAGTGGAGCTGTGTATTTCTCAAAGATAGATCTGAAGAGTGCATATCACCAGATTCAGATCAGAGAAGGAGATGAATGGAAGATTGCCTTCAAGACAAAGAAAGGACTGTATGAGTGGTTAGTCATACCTTTTGGGCTAACCAATGCACCGAGCACTTTTATGCGGCTCATGAACGAGGTTCTAAAAAAATTTCTAGGTAAGTTTGTCATTATGTAGCTAGATGACATTTTGATCTTTAGTAAGACATTGGAAGAGCATATGATGCATATTCATATGGTGTTTGAGAAGTTAAGAGATGAGAAATTATTCATTAATTTGAAGAAGTGCAGTTTTGTGAAGAAAGAGTTAGTGTATTTGGGATTTGTAGTTTCAGTAAAGGGTCTAAAAATGGACCTAGAGAAGGTACAGGCTATCCTTGAATGGCCTACTCCAAGGAGTGCTACTGAGGTAAGATCATTTCATGGTTTGGCTAGTTTTTATAGAAAGTTTATCAGAAATTTTAGCAGTATTTGTGGTCCCTTGACTGAAACAATGAGAGGGGATAGAAAAGAGTTTAAGTGGACTAATGGGGCAGAAAAGAGTTTTCAATTGTTGAAACAAAAAGTTATAGAACAACCTATTTTATCACTTCTAGATTTTAATAAGGTGTTTCAAGTAGATTTTGATGCTAGTGGTACTACAATAGGAGCTATTATGAGCCAAGAAGGTAAACCTATTGCTTATTTTAGTGAGAAGTTAAATGATGCCAAGAGAAAATATTTTTTTTATGATCAGGAATTTTATACTATAGTTCAGGCATTGAAGAAGTGGAGACACTATCTACTTCCTAAAGAGTTTGTTTTGTATACTGATCATCAAGCTTTGCAATATCTGAATAGTTAAGGAAAGTTGAATCAAAGGCATTTGAAATGGGTTGAGTTTTTGCAGAGTTATACATTTGTTTTAAAACACAGAAGTGGAAAGTCTAACAGGGTTGTAGATGCACTTAGTAGAAGGAAACTATTGTTGACAAAGATGTAGATTGAGGTGGTTGTGTTTAAAGAACTCAAGAATTTGTATCTAGAGGATCCTAATTTTGGTGAAGCTTGGAAAGCTTGTAAAGAACCTGTTAGTCTAGATAGAATGAAGTGGCTGGATTTCATCATTCAAGATGATATGCTATTCACAGGGAGTTAGTTGTGCATTCCAAGAAGTTCTATGAGGGAGAATCTCACCAAGGAGAAGCATAGCAGAGGATTGGCTAGACATTTTGGTCATGATAAAACCCTTGCTTTTCTTAGTGAGAATTATTATTGGCCACAGTTTTAGCAAGATGTCAAGAAGTTTGTATAGAGTTGTAGAGTATGTTAGATGGTGAAAGGAGTGAAGTAGAATACAGGGTTGTATCAGCCATTACCTATACCAGAGAAGCCTTGGGAGGATATCAGTATGGACTTTGTTCTTGGTTTACCAAGGACACAACGGGGACATGATTCAATATTTGTTGTGGTTGATAGATTTTTGAAGATGGCACATTTCATTCCTTGCAAGAAGACTAATGATGATGTTCATATAGTAAAATTGTTTTTCAGAGAAGTAGTGAGACTACATAGTTTGCCAAAGACCATAGTTTTAGATAGAGACACTAAGTTCATTGGGTATTTCTGGCATACATTGTGGAAGAAGTTGAAGATAGATTTGAAATTTAGTTCATCACATCATCCACAGATTGATGGATAGACAGAGGTGGTGAATAAGAGTTTGGGAAAATTACTGAGATGTTTAGTTGGAGATAAGCCAATAGGATGGGATTTGATTTTACCACAGGCAAAATTTGCATATAATAATTCTATCAACAGGAGCACTGGTAAATCACCATTCCAGATTTACATGGGAGTAGTCCCAGTCATGCATCTAAGTTGAGAAAGATAGATAAAGGAGAAATAAGTAGTGCTGAAGTTGAGGATTTTGTAGAACATTTGAAGAACATCCTTGAGGAGGTGAGGAAGCATATTACCAAGATGAATGCACAGTAGAAGGCTAAGGCAGATGAGAAAAGGAGGCATAAGGAATTTCAGGCTGGAGATGAAGTCATGGTTCATTTGCGGAAGGAGTGATTTCTGGTTGGTACATATAACAAGTTGAAAATGAAGAAGTTTGGGCCATGTAAGATACTGAAGAAGCATGATTCAGGGAATGCATATGAGGTAGAATTGCCTACTGAGCTGAATATTTCACCAGTGTTTAACATTTCAAATTTGATAGAGTATCATGAGGAATGTGTTGAAGATGAGGTTACAGCAGCACAGTGGAGTATTCCATCAACCAGTTCAGATATCAAGGAGATTAAAGACATACTAGATAGTTGTGTTGGCAGAAGCACAAGGAACATGACATATGAAGAGTATTTGGTCAAATGGAAAGCATGACCTATTGAAGATTCATCATGGCTAAAAAAGGAGGTTAACCATCTTGGTTTTCCTCTGCACACCTGATTCATTGTGGGGTCAGTCCTCAAATTACCCCAAGTGTCTAATGCAGGAGCATCCTAGGTGTAAGAGCAATCTTGCATCACCCAAAAATATTTCTATTTTTGTATTCAATAAGTGCTATCTTGTGCAAAGCTACTATTTATGGAAACTTGTTTTTAGTAAGTTGGTCATAAATCTTAGAATGTTCTGATTTTACATGTGGAGGTTCATCTCAGTCATATCAGCTTGCCAATAAAGTTTCATGGCTAGATCAGGTCTAGTTTTAAAGATATTGAAGATTTTCAGTATTGGCAGTAGGGTACAGAAACTTTGAACTCAGTTTTGAAGGCTTTAGAGGCCTCAGATGAGGCCAAAAATTTGGGTGACAAGCACTTGTACCAGTCAAACCTATAGAGTGCTTTGTGGCCTTTTCGAAATGGGGTTATAATAGTCCATTGGGCCAATTGGTGATGACTTATGGTCTCTGGAAGTCAGGTCACCTCAAATGGTGGAAAATAATTTTCCTTCAAAATTTATGTTCGGGTTTCAAAATTTATTTTCAGCTGACTTTGATGTAATAAATTGAAAAATAATATAATTCTAAGTTTGGTTGGCCCTTAGGGTTAAATTTCTAGAACCTTCTCAGGTAGTGGAAATTGCCTATATAAAGAAGGCCCATAGTGTTGTCTAGAGCAGTTCTAGGTAGTAGATCTAGGTATTGATTTGAGGCTTTGTCCTACAGCATATTGTAAGGGAATGCCCATGAGGCTTTGCATATTGTAATTCTAAAAGTTTGTAATTCCACATTTGTGGAGATAATAAGAAGCCAATTTTTTGTTCTTGCATGTTGTTGCTATTTCTTTGTTTCTGTTATGTGTTTGTGGTATTAAGGGGAGCACCCTTCATCACTATATGTAGTCATATACCTCAGTATAGTCAACTTTCCAACAATCTCCCCCTTTTTCATTGATGGCAACAAAGGAATATGGCCAAGTTGCTAACTATCCTTTAACACAAAAACTTTTGTCTTCTATATAATTTTATACATAATCTTATATCTCCCTATACATATTATACTCCATATTCTACACACAACTCCCCGTTTGAAATTAATGACAAAGGTGTAGTAAAAATTGTATCTACACATACTTACTTAGGGAAAACATCCAGATATGCTATTTGGACGTTCTGGATCTCCTTCTTCCAAAAAGTTATCAAGGAGTTAACTATATGGAGATGGGAACATAAAGCATATTGAAGCTTCTCCATTTTCTTCAAATTTGTGCTTGGACCTTGATCATAGGTTATCATTGTGGCATCAATCTCCTTTATGTTTTGATTGAGAATGTCTAGTGAGGGTGCAAGAGCTTTCCTCAACTGAGTCTGTCTAGACCTTATCTTTTCCATCTCTTTCTCCACCTTCTCAATTTTGTCCAACTGACCTTGGTAGACATTGTTGCACATGTTCACATCAATGGATGTGTCTTTTACTAAACTCTTTACCTATTCAATCATAGCTTCTACATCTTGAATTGTCTTACGATGGGCATTAGTAAGCTTATCCTGATCCATGCAGTCTGCAATGAATTTCCTTCCTTGATCAGAAAATTCTTTTAAGGATGTTTGTCCTATCTTGAGTGAATTCAAATCTAGTGCAAAGTTGCTCATCAACACATTTAATCTTTTCTTCAGGTAATTCTCTTTTGCAACTTTTGAAGCAGATTCTTCAAGGCTTGAAAAATTACTTTTGAACTATGAGATAACTATACTCACATCATCAATCAAGTGTACCTTATTCACTTTCATGTCTACAGGAAATAAACTATTTAGTATGTTCACTGATTCCACAAGGAGAGGATTTCTCATTACTTGTTTCTCCTTTGCCTTCTCCATAGCTAGGATGCTGAACTTAATCAAGTCTTCTTCTCTCCATGAGTCCAAACTAGATGTGTCAGGTGTCAAACTTGACAACAATGCTGAGGAGGGAGTGATGGGAGTGCTATCCATCACTTCTAGTTTTACCTTGGATAGATCAACAAAAGTTTCATCTTTCTCTTTTTTTCCTTCTTCTTATTTCTTTTCTTCCTCTTCCATTTTCTCTTCTTCTTTATCATCTCTTATATTTTCAATTACTACCTCTTCTTGATGAGTGGGAGGTGAGCTGCTGCATAAGATCTTAGCTTCTTGTGTGCTCACCAAAGCTTCCTCAAACTTGTCCAATTCTGTGTCAGTGGCTACCATGGCTATCTCCACACTATCAATGATAATGGTGTTGTCCTTGAGTGATTCTAATATGGGCACAGACTTATCCAACTCATTTTGTACTTCCATTGTAGGTGTTGAATCCTGAGGACCTATAGACTATACCTTGATGGTTTCTACTACAATGTCTTGCTTACTAGCTACTTGAGAGATGGGTGTAGACATAGGTTTCAAGCGATGTTCTAAGAATACCTTCCCAAAGGCCTTTTTTGTTTCCTTAGAGATCACCTCATAGTCTTTGTTCATGAGGTGCAGTGTTCTCATTTTTTACCTTAAATGTGGCTTCACCAAATTCGACAATAGTGACTTTTCTTCAACATAACATACTAGAAGAGTGGAATCAAGAATTTTTTCCCTTATTCTGAAGTCTTCTTCAGTGTTTTGTCTCTTCAAGGAATCCATTATCACCCAAAATTTATCTATAATTATTGTTTTCAATTCAAGTACTATCTTCTTGAACTTTATCATATGTTCGACAATCATATCATGTATTTCTAATTTTTCAATCTCACTGTAAGTTTCATAAAACTTCCCTACTTGATCAATTCTACCCTCGTCAACAATTCTTGTGCTCAATACTTTAAGGCTAGGTCTAAATCCTACCTTAGGAGGTTCTTTAATGTTTTTCTTTCTCCTAGTAGCTCATGAGGATGGATGACTAGTGCTGGTTTGTTTCTTCCTTTTAATTATTGGCTTATAGTCTAGAGGAGCACTAGGATCTTTGGGGGCTGATAGAAGTACCTGTTCATAAGCTTCAAGGACTTGTTCCTCTAGTTCATAACCAAGTGGATGAATCCACTTAGTTCTAGGCTCAAAAAATTCCATACAAGTAGTATAAGTTTCAACCATAAAGCATATTGTATCCTTATACTTTTCCACAATGTTCTCTAGAATTTTGTATCTCATCTACATCTTAACCCTAAAGGTCTTCAATTCCAATGTTACATAGTCTCTCAATGTACTTTCAGTGGATGCTTTGTTGGATATCTGAGGCATGGTTGGAATGGACTTGTCCAAATACATATCTAAAACTTTTACAACTGTATGAAGGTACATATAGATGATTAATGATCCAAACTTGAATATCTTTGTCTTGTCATGCTTCATAGCTTTGATGTTATCTATCAACTATGCATGCAAGATCTCACACAAGTTGAACTCTCCATCTTCCTTCACAAGTCTGATGGTAGCTAGAATAGTGCCCATAGACACACTATTCACCATTTTGGTGTGATGGAACCTATATCCTAATATCATTGACATCAATTTGATATATGCTTTCTCAATAGGTTCGATAGTCATACCGCACCTATCACTCCTAGACTTACAAGTCTGCTCAACTATTTTCCTGACATCCTTGCCCACATGAAGGATGATGCATGTCCTAGAAAGGCATGTCATCTCATTAATCAAGTCACTAGTGATTATAACTAGTACATCACCAATCGAAAACAAATCATCATGAATTCTACTCAATAAGATCTTTATCCATTCTCTCTCATACAATTCATATGCCATAGCATACTCAACAATAGGGTGATCATTCCATTTCACATATTCATCCATGAATGTCTTGTTAGGTTTTAGCATGGTATCCATGTGCACCCTTAACCTATCCATTCGAATTGGTTCCTTCTTACAGTAAATGTAAGCCCTAATGTCTTCTACATGCATGATGCCCATAGGCGTGTAGGATAAAGCTCCCTCTAAATCATCTAGGGTTGATTTAAATGAGTGCCTCTTGAAAAAATATCTTTTCTTCTCATCAACATCATAAACAATGGGAGTAGCCATGACTTATTTGTAAATGCTTTCAAACTGAGCTTCGGGATAATCTGAAGGCTTTCGAATCGGTAGAATGAGCTTAAGATTTTTGCAACCAACAAAATGCACTGCAAACACTGATAGATTAATCTCCAAGTCTTCAAAAAAAATTCCAAGGATCTTTCTTCTTTCCTATTGATTTGAATTTGAATGCAATGAGTAATTAGATAACTTTTGTGTACTTTAAAAGTGAAAATTCCATCATTAATGCAAGTCATGTAAACTAGGCTGTCACTTCAAAATTTGCAACTCAAGTTCTATTCACAATCAACATGTGCGCTCTAGTACATAGGTACCTTTATACTCCAAAAGCTTAAGTCCAAAGGTGCATACTCTAATGATGAGTATACCAGCCATGTAGGGGTCTAGAGCTAAATTAGCTCCCCGTATGACCCTGAGGGCCATTCATCCAGATGTATAGGGTGCATCCACTGCAGATGCATCTAATACATTCTCATTAGTCATGTCCTTTTTCTCTGACCAAATCATGCTCAAATCATCTGAGGCTTTGACAAAATTAACTTCTCCTATGGGATCCAAAACTAGTTCTTCGACCTTTTTAGGGCTTCCCTGACCTTGCGTCCTTGATCTAGAGAACCTTGAGATATGTCTAGCCTTGTTACAAGAGTGAAAAATGACTAGAGGTCTTATATTCCTCGGTGCATTGACATGAGTCACCATTCTACATTGTGTTATTGTGTGACCATTATAGTTACATATCTGGCATGTAACATTCTAAGAACTTCTTACATTTGTCTGATTCTGATTTCTTTGATCTTGCTGAATCCTATTCTTCTTGCTAGTCTTGCAATTCATATCTCTATGACCAAACTTGTTGCATGAATAATAGTAGCCATTAAAAGGTCTTACCTTTGTATAGTTCCTCGCAATGTTTCCATGCTTGTTACATGAAAAACAAGTGCATTCTACTTGCTTGTACTCATTCTTAGGTGGTCCACCATTGCCTTTGGTTTGATCTTCAGTCTTTTCAGCATCAGTAGAGTCCTTTTGTGAATCCTTTCTTGCTTGCATATTGTCAATCTAATTTTGTGCTTCATTGTATTCAATACAAATGGTGTCTCCTTTGGCTCTTCTTGCATACAAATGAGATTATACAAAATCAGAATTGGTGTGTAACTTTTCAATATGATTCTTTGCTACTTTCAATTTAGACTCCAAGCTTTCTTTGTTATTCCTTAACTCTAAGATTTCCATGTTTTCTTGCCTTAGTTCTTCATTCAGCTGAAGGTTCTCTTTGATCTGTTCATCACATACTTTCTGATTATTAGTCACCTTATCATCAACCTCTTCAAGTTGTTCTTTCAAGGATTTATTTTCTTCATTGAGCTTCTTGACCATTGTCCCTAGATCACTAGTAGAGCATTCTTTCAAATCTCTCCTTAGCTTTTTGATGACTAATTGAGCATCACTGAGTTTATCCTTTAGTTCTTTAGATTCTCTTTCTGACTTGTCCAGGTCTTCAAGAGAAGCTTCAAGCTTTCTTTTTAGATGTTTCATTTTAGCTTTTTCCATGATCTCCTCAAGTGGTTAAACTTCTATGCTAAGGACCATGACTCTGATACCAATTGTTAGGAATGGGAACACTGAGAGGGGGGTGAATCAGTGTTCACTATATTTTAATTTTTCTCGTTAATATTTATTTTGAACCTAAATGCTTAAGTACTAAAATAAACATTCACATAAGCGTGAAACATGAAATCAACACATGACACCAATATGATTATGGGGAAACCCAAATAGGTAAAACCCTGGTGGGAATTGATACCCACTAATATTTTGCACTAGTGTTTTTTGATCCTTGTTAGAAGATCCTTTACCTTGTTAGGAGTAGCTTTACAATGCTTTAAGTATAGTAGACCTTGTTAAGGGTTGGACCTTGTTAGGAGTCTTTTACAATTGTCCCTATTGGGGGAGAGGATGCACTGTCCAAGAGCTCACTGCTCAAGTGGTGAAGGCTACAACCTTCTGATCTTAGGTACACACTATATCTGTAGGATGAACTGTCATTGTGACACTGCTTTTCAGATCAGTTCCTTTGATGCACTAATTCTTTGACCTCTAGCAAAGCTCTACTACATCTTCTAGTGTCTTCACACACTTCTACTCTACTTATTAAAACTATCTATAAACATCCATACCGAATATAATGGGGGCACCTTATATTTATATGCTTATACAAAATACACAATTAGGTCAGCCCTATAACTAATTACAAACAATGCTTCCAAATGAATTGGCTTAAGTGTGCTTAAAATTATACATATAAACATGTCAACAAAAGAAATACAATGGGCACATAGCCTTTATAATATTACATTACAATCACAAACCAAAATACTGACTATCGGCTCCATGCTCTGTTATCTACTGGCACACACTAGCTGTGCAACTTCAACTCACTATAACTTTCTCATCCTTGCACATCTGATCATGTGCTCATAGACTAAGAAAAAATATAGTCTAACCAACTTAACTTCTAGGGCACATACCATAATTCATCTGTACACATGTGCGCTAATGCTTTGAGCTACAAGAACTCTATACACTGTCAGTCTTCAACACTTAACCAAATTCTGATCTTAACATCAAGTGCACTAACTCCAAACTACTATATGACTTTGTTTCCATAATGACAACACTATATCTAGTCATATACTTCAGTATAGTCAACTTGCCAACATGAAGAGCCTTATTATGATAAAGGTTAGAACCACAAAGATATTTTTATGTGAATACCAAGTATGATTGCGAGGCTAAATTCTTGATCATAGCTTGGAATTGGGAGGCATTGATGTTTTCAAGAACTTGGGAATCTGTAAGGGATTTATCAAGGAATTCCTTATGTATAGGGCATGTATGAGGAATCTCAAGTATGGATATATATGTGGGAGTCTTTGCCATTTTTTTTCCATGAGGTCATAGCGCAAACTAGGTCTAGTAGATTTGGATGGTGCAATAGTCATATTAGCAACATGAACACTAATTCATCCTCTTCTAATGGTAGCATTACAATCAGAAGATTTAAGATTGATGGTACACACATGGTTTTAAAACTATTTTATACAACCAAAAAGGGAGTAAAACCACAACAATCATTTTCTTGAATATTAGAGCCTTGGATATTATTGGTGGTGTAGTAACAAGGAGCATTTTGAGAAAACAAGGCATTATTTTGATCATATTTCTAGAATGGCTAATTGTAGATCTTACGTTGTGCATTAGATGAGGAAGGTGTATGAATTTCAAATTCAATTTTCTCATCATCAATAAGGTCTTGAACATAGTGTTTTATCATCATGCATTTCTTAGTATCACAACCTTTGATGCAATGATATTCACAGTATTCATTATCCTTATACCAAGTAGGTTTGGGTTGATTTCCATCATATGGTCTGGTGTTAGGATATATGATCATGTTTTGATAAAAAAAGTATTCAAAAGATAATGTCCAAGGGATTTGTGAGAGAAGTGAACTGTCATTGATGACGGGAAGTAGAATTATTCTTATTGTTACTGTGAGGGAGCAAATAGCCTTGATTGTGAGATTTTTGTTGAGAGGTGTTTTGATTCGACTCATTATGGTATTGATTTTGGTTTTTTATTTAATTATGATTATTTTTGAAATTACATTGGTTATATTCTTGAACATGTTTATTATTGGTCACTCCATCATTGACTACCCCTTTATTCTTAGTCCAAAAATTTTGTTTTTTATTGTTAGAGGAGGGAGTATAGTGCTTAATAGTTCCCTTTTGCAAGAGGCCATCTTCAATTATTATTCCCTCTTTTAAAAAGTAACTCAAAAATGTTAGGAGAAACTTTTTTCATTTGGAATGACATTTCAGGTACCATATTTCTATTAAATATTTGTATAAGATGATTATCTGGTATTTTCCAAGGCATTCTATGGCAATGCATCTCCAACTTTGAAGGAAGGTAGCCAAAGATTCCCCATTCCTTTTCTTATTATTGCATAAGTCACTTAAGGATTCTTTATGTTTGATATTGTACATGTATCATGAAAAAAAAATTCTATGAGATCAACAAAGGAAGATATGGATCCATGAGGTAGATTCATGAACCATTCAAGTTTCGGTCCTCCCATACTTCTAGTAAAGAGTATTTTAATGTAATCCTAATAATAGGAGACCTCTTGATAGGTGATGTAAATATCTTTGAGATGTTTCACAAGAAATATTTTTCCCTTATAATTTCAAATTTAGGGATCTCAAATTTTATAGCAAATGACATCAAGTTAATTAATTTATCTAATGGATAAGGAAAAATCTCCTGAAAGGAAAAGTACTCTTTACATTCTCTTTTCATGATTTGAACAAGGATTTTAAGTTTTCTAATTTGATTCACCAAGTTAGGAGCGTTGTGATGTGTAATATGTGAACCAAAAAATTTTCCTCCTCACAAATGTGATATTAAAAATATGCCTATTGTAAGTCTAAGTGTAGGAGGAGGTACATAATGATAGGCTTGTGATGTTTATAAGGTAGACATTTTCAGGACCCTAGAAGGAACTTTGAAGAGTGATGAAATATAGTTAACTGAATATTGAGGAGCTAATGTTTGTGGCAATGATGTTTATCCCATGTTCAAGACACTAGCGTCAAAAGGAGTAGATGTATTTTTCCTTGCATGAGTGCTAGTGTGTGGGGTTGTATTAGGTATAGCACTGGTGATTTTATTGATTTTTTTAGGTGTGAATTGAATTGTTAGTTATTTTTTTGATACATGTATCGATGTAGAAGGCCCACCAAAAATGGTCTTACCTTTGTCTTGAGATGATGTAGCATGAACCGTTGAAGTAGTTTTTGTGGAAGTCCTAGATTTAGTAACATTTTTATACAATAGTGATTCATCAAAATTATTAGGGATATTGAGATCATCATGGACAATGTTCATAAAGATTTATTTTTTTATTGGCTCCAATTATTTTCACCACCATTTGTAGGTTACATAGATCTTTGAAAAATTCATTGACTTGTGGAGCTAGATGTGTTTTAGTTTTCTCAGGTTGATCAACGTATTAAACATTGTACTCTACCTGAATATTTATGTCTAGAATTCTTATACCTCCAAGAGGTACAAAGGCATATGGATTTTGATTTCATGGAAAGTGTCGACTCGTCATCTTATCTTGTGAGCATGTTAAGACCATATAATTAGAAGAAAAGGATGAAGGGAGGTGAACTTAAGAGAACATGTTTGGACCTTGTTTTGATGGAAATGGTGGGGCCTCAAAGTCTAATTTGGTTTGAATTTTTGGGAAAAACTTAGTGAAAAAGAGATCCTTTGAAAAAAAAGCGATGAAACCTTTTTTCTACTTGTAGATAGATTAGTGATCACAAGAAAAGAAGGGGATAAGATTAATTAGATCAAACCACTTAAGACGGACTTAAGTTATCAAGTAATAGGATTTTATTTTGATTAAGTATGAGGATCCCAAAAGAACCTTAAAAAATATATCGACCTAGATTGATGATGAAGGTATGAAAGAAAACTTTGGATGTGTCTAGACGGTGTTTGATTGAGGTACAATCAATACAAAGGGTTGATTTAGGTCTAAGGAAATCATGTTCTTCTCCAAAGAAGGGAATGATAATGTAATTATATATTAGGAGGATGAAGGATGCATGAAAAGAGGAAGGTTTAATCATAGGTCTCAAAGTTTACAAAGGCTTGATTTAGACTGGGTTTACACAAGTAATTGGAAAGCTTGTTATTAAAGATAATTTTTTCAACTTCCTCTTGGTCTTGAATCTCTTGTTGGATAGACTTCATGATGTTTTGATACTTGCTATCTCTTTGATCTGTTTCTTTATTTTCTCTATATGTCAAAGGTTTTTGGATCCTAACTTTCTTATGCTTGATAGATTTGGACATAGCCTATAGAATTGATTATTTGGTTAAGCTATGTTTTTAAGGAAAATAACTAATTTTCACACTCAAAAAAGGTATTCACTATACTAAGTGTACCTTCATTCAAATAGGGAACAAACACATGTTGCAAAAAAATCTAACAAGGGATAAATAAACCTTGAGGGATAAAAGCAATTGTGACAGGTCTAACTAATAGGGAATTGTAATAGTGCAATGTGTATGTTCAAATGAAATTTTCAAGCCACTAATGTTTTCACTGGTCTAACACAATTCAAAGACACTCAATTAATATCTACCTAAGGAATTATCTTAGTGATCAAAACCTTTGTCTAGAACTAGGATATCTCATCGACTCACACAACCATGTCACCCCCTAAAGGGTTCCTATTTTGTTTTTCATTTTGTGAGAGATAAATAGAATATGGCTTAAAGGAGACTATGAAATGAGACTTAGAATTCCATATTAGCCTCCTCTAAATGCTCAAGGGGATACTTATGGTGATTATCCTTAAGAGAGATTCTTCTCACTCCTTACACAAAGATAATGACCACTTTCAGAGGTGACCCAGGTAGCTTCTATCATAAGGTGTTTAGTAAGGGATTTCATTCGTAAATATCCCCTTTATTGCCACAAGGATGATTTAGGCCTATAGCCCTATGAGTAATAGATATAACATAGTCCCTCACTCAAGATTGAGGCCTTATAGCCATATGAAAATCTAGTACTAAACATAACTACATCCTTTGAGACACTAATGTCAAAGAGGATTTTGATTATACTAGGTTGGAAGGGTTGGTTTTAGCCCTTTTCCCACTAGGATCATTCTCACAATATTTTATCCCTCAACGATAGGCCGTGTAAGGGTAAAGGGTATGTGTAAGATCATGGTATGCCAAACTAGGCCCTTAAGTGGCAATAAAAATTTAGAAAAACATGTTTAGGCAAGTTGACATAAAATTTTGAACAAGTTATAAATATTATATCAA
The DNA here is from genome assembly GCA_027943335.1 of Chamaecyparis obtusa. Classification (NCBI taxonomy): domain Eukaryota; kingdom Viridiplantae; phylum Streptophyta; class Pinopsida; order Cupressales; family Cupressaceae; genus Chamaecyparis; species Chamaecyparis obtusa. Next base: position 237,667 of record BSBK01007515.1, read on the forward strand.
AAATATGTAAGAAGAGAATCTGTAGAAAATTGAATTTAGTTTCTAAGATACTAGAAATTTTTTGAAAAATAATTATTCTATATGCTGAAAATTTCAAATTTCAACGTAGTAGTATGAAATTTTCAGGAAAAAAATAAGTAGGTGTATGTCTGAACACCTTAAATAAAATCAAATGATTATTATTTTTTATAGGATTCTAGATATAAGTAGTAGATTCATGTTTGGATGTGACACATATTTTTTATAATTTTTTTCAAGTAAATAATTAATTATGATTTTTCTTCTACAACTTTTCCAGAATACAAAAACTCTCGTGTCTGACCACATTAACTTAGTCTAAAATTTATCAAATTGAAAACTTTTTTAATTTTTCTTGTAGTAGGAAAAACATAGAATGTGACACATGTTTTGGATTTCAAAAATGTTATATAGTTTGAAAGTTATAGCCATTTTTTAATAAGTCTATCAATCAGGACTAGAAAGATAACAAGTAGGTGTATGTCTGACCACATTAAACAAAATGAATTGATAATTTCTTTTATAAGATTATAGATAAAATTAGTAGACTCATGTACTGATGTGATGTATAATTTTTTGTATTTTTTTTCCAAGTATAATTAATTATGATTTTTCTACTACAAATTTTTCTATATAAAAACTCTCATGTCTGACCACCTTAACATAGTCTAAACTTCATCAAATTGAAAGAATTGTTTATTATTATGGTATTAGGTGAAGGATAGAATGCGATGTATATTTTAGATTTCAAAAATGTTTTTTTTTTTTTTTATAATCAAAAGCAGAGAAGCCACCATATATATTATTAATAAATTGGTTCAAAGGGCTCCCCCGTAGAAGAACCAGAAAGAAACCCCAGGATCGTAGCCCTATACATACAATAGTATATGAGAAATTTTTACATGCTAATGAGTCTAAAAGAGCCAATGACCCAATAATTACAATCATATGTCGAGTTCAAAATTAAACCATCTAATCATGGGATTAGATATACCATGAACATCATGTAAGGGACTATCAAAACCAAATCTAAATATGACAATTTATAATTTGCACTCCATATACATATGGGTCATATTTGATGATTCACAAAATATTTCCATCTATGCAAAAGATATAATTGCCAAAAATTTCCCAAAATAAACCTCTATTCCTCCATGTCTTTGCAACAATCCCCTGAAAAACATCAATCCATCTCCCAGCTATTGGAAATATTCAAGACTATCTAGGTCACTGAGAGGGGAGGGGTGAATCAGTAACTTCAAAACTTTTAATAGATTCAGATCTTAATAATATTAGATTGATAATCTAACTGCATGCATGAGTAATAGAAAGAATAAAACATTCATAACACTTAGAACACAGAGATTTGGTGACCCAGAAACCTTCCAAGTAGAAAGTAAAACTGGGGTGGGGATGATACCCACAAAACTTTAATACTGCAGTATCAAGTTTGCCGGTTAAGGCTTACAATGATCACTTCTGATGATCTGCCCTGTTAGGAGCAATAAGGACTGCTAGGTCCAACTTGTTAGAGGTTTTACAAACATACAATGAAGTATGCACTCGGTTAAGAGATTTTTACAAAGACTGTTAAGTCTACCTAGTTAAAGGATTTCAAGCTGATTCACCTGTTAGGATGAAACAATAGATCTCTTACTTGCAACTGTACTTGCTGATTGAGATTCTCTGATGTACTGATCACCTTCTATGATGGATAGATCTTTGCTGCTTCTTATACTACTCTAGCCCTTTATAATTCGCTTATCTCTACCTTTCTCTCTCTTTTTTTATACTTCTCTATATCTTCCTTTTTTGATATGACATAAAACATTGTTTATATATCAATCTAAGTCAATTCCAAAATAATTACAAAGTTGGCTCTTAAACAAGTAAACAGAAATATTACTGAGTCGGCCCAAATATAGTTACACAGTTACTGCAAACTAACTTGGTGAGTTTCTGATACTCAGCATCCACTGCATTACTCGACATCATCATGCACTCGGTAGAAGTGGAAGCTCGGTCCATACTAACCACTCAATCGTAGTTTTGAACTTAGTAAATACTAGAGACTCGGTAGATAAAGTGTTACTCGGTAGAAACTAAAATTCTTGTTTAACCGTGCAACACTCAGTAAACACTGTGAAACTTTGTGAGCTCGGTATGCACTGTTCTGCTCAGTAAGCTCTATTCTACTCGATAAGCTCTGCTCTACTCGGTAAGCTCTGTTCTACTTGGTATGTACTATTCTTCTTAGTATGCACTATTCAAAATAAGTGTTGTCACTAATGACAATCATGCTTAATGCCAACAATCTCCCCCTTTGACATTAGTGACAAAAACACTTATTGCCAAAACTTATATACAAGAATCACGCTGAATCTTTTTTTTTTATTTTTCAAAATTTATCTTTGTCAAACTACTATTTATACATTTCATGACTCCCTTATATAGAGTACTTTCTCCCCCTTTCATATTACACACCTTAATCTTATACACTTTCTCCTATACATTTTCTCCCCCTTTTTGACAATAATGCCAAAGGTGTATATACAAGTATTTTACAGGGAGAATCTAAAATGTGAAAGAAAATTAGAATGTACCTTTATGATTAGTGCCAGAGTTTTGTCCCAATTCTCTTGCAGAATCTTGCATGTTTGGAGTGCAATTTGGACTTCTACAGAGAGTTCAATCATGTGATCTGCAATGGAAAATTGATTGTCATGGAGTAATGCTTTTGAGTGAACAATGTGCTTTTGCATTATGTCCATGATGGGAAGGATCATGTTCTAAATATCTAGCAGTGTTGACCGGATCTTTGTATCTTCTTTTAATAATTCCGACTACCTATTTGATAGGAATGTGATTTTCATATGATGTGCAAAGCTTGAACTAGGTTCAAGTTACAACTTCTGTACACTGTCCTTCAGATCCTCATCAATCTTATTCAATTTATCCTTGACTTCCTTAGTGAACTCAGCAACATTACATAGCTTAGCAACAAGTGAGGTAACATTGGAATAGGATGACTCAATATCTGTCAAAACTAAAGATAATTCGGCTTGATTAATAGCTATATGCTGAGCAACATGCTCAAGCACTTTATTGTCAAACTTCTTCTCGACTTTCTCAAGAATTTTTTCTGACATAGAGGAATCCTCATGGAACTTGTTTACTGCCTTAGCTAACTATAACAAAATATGTTGAGAGGAATCAACTTTAATACCTAATGCTTCTGACAAAATATCCTTTGCATCTTCAATAATTTTATATTCCTTGTTCCTTTCTTCTTTTAGTTTCTTCTGCTTTGCTTTCTTTTGGAGGAGTTCACCAATGTTTTGCATTTGGTTTGTTGAAAAGTTTGCAAAGTCTAATTTTGGAATCTCTATCTCCTCATCTAAGTCTATATCCTCTTCTACATTCTTACTCAAAAATATTGTACTCGATTGAGCCTTAGGATCAACTGTTATTGCACTTAATGCCTTTGTAGAAGTTATTGTAGACATTGTAGGACTAGCTGTGAAAAATGATAAACTACTGACTGGAATACTTGAAGAGCTCAAAACTGAAGTATTCACAATTGTAGAATAAAAAATTGAAATACTTACTGAAGTATCCAAAACTGAGGTACTTACTACTAAAAACTTGATATGGAAGTAGGTACTGAAGTAGATACAGGAGATTGCAACTTGGTAAAAGAGGTGGTAGTCATTTCTGTCGATGATACATTGAGTTGTGCTAGTGATGATTTGACATTTGATGTATCTGTGGAAGTTGTCACAATCATACTTGAAGTTATCTCCGTGCTAGGTGTAGCAACTTTTGGTGGAGAGTGAGGAAGTGAGGCAATGACTTCTGTAGCTATCCGAACAATATTATCTTCCTCATCACTTTTCTTGTCTACCTCGGTATCTTCTTCATGTTCATCACTATCATCATCAATATCCTTGGTTATCATAGTTTCGGCACTCGATTTATGAAGATTATAGATGTTTTTCCATGTGGCAGTGGTACTCTTCACAACCAACTCAATATCTTTGATCAAAATCAAACAACTATTGAATTTGAGTGTCAACTTATTTTCATTATCTATCAATGCCTTATTAATTTCAGCATTTTTCAAACTTGGCATTAATTGCCTCAAGGTTTGAGCATAGATGTCCTTGACAGTTTGTCTTGCATTGGACCATCTCAACTTAATTTTGTTCAGCAGAATTCTTGGGATTTGAGAAGCTATCTCTTTAGGTGAGTATTTCCATTTTCCTATTTTCTCAACAACAACATCTTCAATTTCATGCTACTCTTCCTCAAATCTGATTTCATATTTGAGAGATTTGAAGTTTGCAATTCTAGATTCTTCTCTCAAATCCTTGATCTTTTCTTTTAATGAAGGAGGAGGCCTTTTGAATACAATTTCTTCACTGTCTTTGCCTACCTTGCCTCTTGCACTCCTTGTAAATACTGCAGAGGGTTGCTTGGGTGCCTTGGTGATAATTACTTTTCCTTTCTTCTTTGCTGGTACTTGTTCTTCTTCCTCCTCATCCTTTTTCTCTTCTTCTTCTTCAAAGTCCTCTCCTTTTTCCTCGGTTGACATTAGAGGTGTGCTAGCTTGTATTTTGGCCATCCTCTTTCTTCCTTTGTTAACTGCCTGTGGAAGCTTTATACTAAGCTCAATTCTCTCCTTAGCTTCTTCATATGTCCCAAAATATGGTGCCTTTGGATTAACAGGTTGATTAATTAGGGCTTCAATAATATTCTTAGTTTCATCAATATTTACCTCATAGGGAAGAGGTTTCACATGTACAATCCTTGGTTTTGCTGCCTATATATACAGATTATCACAGTCCACCATGAAACAAATATCATCTTTGTAATCTTCCACCAATTTTTGTGGAATCTGAAATCTATTGTTCATTTTCTCTTTAAATGATTCAAAATAGTTATCCATTATGCTTTCAAAATTGTCACCCATTTCTGAAATGTATTCATTCATCTGATAAAGAACCAGCACATCTTTTCTCCATACTACCATGCCTTTTGATGGGAAAAAATTTTGAGCATAGAAAAATAAACAAACCAACAGTGAGACAAACTTACATGGATTGTTCTTTGAGGTTTGGATGCTCTCCATGTTCTTGTTGAACTATTTCAACAAAAGATCTGCTAGGTCAAATGACAGATTGTTCTTTACAATTTTATACGCTAGGTCAACTGCTGCACATGGAACACTATTCTGTCGACTTGAACTGTATATCTTGTGAGATAAAATATGTATACCAAACTTCAATTTTGCATCAGTAATTCTTCTTATCTTCATACCTCTACCATCCCACTCAGCTAAGGGTTTTCTCTTTGAGTTCTGTTTGACCTAGGGTTTTTGTAGATTTTGCCTTGTCGAGCATGGGAAGACCAGTGATTCAGTGAATCATCTTCTTCATAATCTCTACTGGTTTCTCAAGCCATATTTTACCTTCATGTACTTGGCTAAGGATATATCTGACCCATTTTATCTAAAAGCTTTGACGCAAGTGTGTGATGTAAACTAAACCCTTATCTTCCAAATGTTGATGCTCCAGTTTGAGAACACCATCTACACATAGTTCCTCATGAATAATATCTATCTCTAGGGTTCCAAGCTCTTCAATTGTACACTTAAAATGACTATGAATATCATTAATAAGGAGTACCTTAGGAGGGATCTGAGATTGAGCTCCACTCGGGTCTAGGGTTCTGGCAACTGCGGGCACAAGTTTGAAATCTGGTGCTTTCCATTCTCCATGAACCAACATTTCCAAACCTTTCTTCACTTTAGCACTGGATGATTCCATGGTAGCTCAGTGAACACAGTAAATTCTTCAAGGAAAGAGAATATCTTGCTGAAATATGCTTCGAAATGCTTGATTGCACTAGGAGACTTTTGTTCGCAGTGAATAGTGAACTTGATTTCACTCCTTTTGTTAAAACTTTGTCATTAATGTTCAGTATGAATTAGGGTATTGAATTAGATAGGCTATCATCCACTATGAATTAATTGCTCAGTGAAGACTCCGCAACTCAGTGATCATATGAATTCATACTTCTCCGACCTTACTTGGTAACCAAATGAAGTTAGGTTACTCCCGACCTTGCTCGGTGGTAACTGATACCGACCTTCTTGTGATCCTATTGTATCTTGCATACTGATTTGGATTTGTCTTCCTTTCAGTTCAGGAACTATTTTGGAATATGTCGATGAAGATACAGTTCCAGTGCTTTCTTGGAGACTAGTTAGAACTCATAGAGCCACTCCCTTCATTAGTGACTTCAGGATTGGTTTGCTCGGTAGGTTTAGGAATCCACTTCTGTCTCATCTACTTCCTAATGTTATTTTCTTTTGCTTTCTTTTCATCTTCAATTTTGCCTAAATTCATGCAGTTTTTAGCTATGTGACCAAGCTTAGTGCAATTATAACATCTTATGGTAGAATCCCTTTTTCTCAAGTGGTGCCTTACACAATTCATGCCAATGTGTCCATATTCTCCATAGTAATGACATCTACACCAAGTGTTGTAATCCCAACCAAACATTGCTTTCAAAATTTGTTCCACTAGATTGGGTGTTTTAGTTCTGCATTCTGATGCCTTATGACCTTGTTTGCTAGATTTGTGACATATGCCTTTAAATCTTAGTTTCTCCTTGCATTCATTTGCTTTATGACCAAGCTGATTGCAATTGTAGCATTTTCCATTGAATTTTTCTTTTCCATTTCTCCAACATTTGTTTGAAGTATGACCAATTTTGCCACAGTGATTATAGGTAGGTTTTTTATTCTTTTGAGTACCTTGTTTGGAGGATTCACCTTCCTCTTTGTATCCAAGTCCTGCTTTTCCTTTTTGCCTATGAAGGTTTCGTTCATACACCTGATTCATATCTTCTTGAGATTTCAACATTATCTCATTGATTTGCCTTTCAGCATCTAGCTCACTCATCACTCTTAAATTGATTTGCTTTTCAGATCTCAGCTCTTCTCTCATATTTTCATTTTCTGATCTTAGAGTCAAGATTTCTTCATTTGCATTGGAGATTTGATCAATAAGATTTTCTAGTTGAAGATTTTTATTCTGGATTTCATTATTCTTTCCATCTATTTCATCTTTTATCTTGTTTCTTTGTTCCAAGACTTCACAGAATCTTGTTGACTGAATTTCCTGTTCTATTTTCAATTTTCTCACTTCTTCTTGCAGAGATCCACTCTTTTCTAGAAGTTCTTTCATTGCATTGTTTGCTTCATCTAAGCTACTTGAAGGGAAAAAGTATTCAATATTTTCTTCAACATACTGGTGGTCATTGATCTGATTTGCAAGTTCCTTCCTTCTTTTTAGGGAAAGGGAAAGATGCTCTCTTGCTTCTTTGAGTTGAGTTATGGCCATTTCCAGATCTAGCTTTTCATTCTCAATTACTTTGTTCAGTCTGAATATCTCCATTGTCTTGAATCTTTTCTCAAGCTGTCAAACTTTATTCTAAGATCCACTGAGCTCTGATACCAATTGTTGGAAATATTCAAGACTATCTAGGTTACTGAGAGGGGAGGGGTGAATCAGTAACTTCAAAACTTTTAACAGATTCAGATCTTAATAATATTAGATTGATAATCTGACTGCATGCATGAGTAACAAAAAGAATAAAACATTCATAACACTTAGAACATAGAGATTTGGTGACCCAGAAACCTTCCAAGTAGAAAGTAAAATTGGGGTGGGGATGATACCCACAAAACTTTAATACTACAGTATCAAGTTTGTTGGTTAAGGCTTACAATGATCACTTCTGATGATCTACCCTGTTAGGAGCAATAAGGACTGCTAGGTCCACCTTGTTAGAGGTTTTACAAACATACAATGAAGTATGCACTCGGTTAAGAGATTTTTACAAAGACTGTTAAGTCTACTCGGTTAAAGGATTTCAAGTTGATTCACCTATTAGGATGAAATAGTAGATCTCTTACTTGCAACTGTACTTGCTGATTGAGATTCTCTGATGTACTGATCACCTTCTGTGATGGATAGATCTTTTCTACTTCTTATACTGTTGTAGCCCTTTGTAATTCGCTTATCTCTGCCTTTCTCTCTTTTTTTTTATACTTCTCTATATCTTCCTTTTTTGATATGACATAAAACATTGTTTATATATCAATCTAAGTCAATTCCAAAATAATTATAAAGTTAGCTCTTAAACAAGTAAGCACAAATATTACTGAGTCAGCCCAAATATAGTTACACGGTTACTGCAAACTAAGTCGGTGACTTTCTGATACTCGGTGTCCATTGCGTTACTCGACATCATCATGCACTCGATAGAAGTGGAAGCTCAGTCCATACTAACCACTCGGTCATAGTTTCAAACACGGTAAATACTGGAGACTCGGTAGATAAAGTGTTACTTGGTAGAAACTAAATTTCCTGTTTAACCGTGCTGCACTTGGTAAACACTGTGAAACTTTGCGAGCTCAGTATGCATTGTTCTACTTAGTAAGCTCTATTCTGCTTGGTAAGCTCTGCTCAGTAAGCTCTGCTCTACTCGGTAAGCTCTGTTCTACTTGGTATGTACTATTCTTCTCGGTATGCACTATTTAGAATAAGTGTTGTCACTAATGACAATCATGCTTAATGCAAACACTAGCCACCAGGAGGAACTGGTTCTTCGATAGACACCCAACCATCATTATCTGATTGCCACTGATGGGATACTTGGTGCAAAAAATGTGTAGACCGATTATGGAAGTTTCATGTAGATTGGACACACACCGAAGTAGGAAGATTTAAATCCAAAGCCAGTGTAGGGGTTGCAGAATGAGGAGCTGCCAGAGCATTTTTGAAATTTTTCTAATCCCTTGAAGGAGGAGTAGAAAATTCATGTGCCTCGAGCAGGTTTAATAGGGCATTCATTAAACTTCAGAATGAAGTTTCTAACATACGACCAAGGACCAGTGACACCAGCTGCAAAGTGTTTTTAAAAATCCTGTAACTATGTCGTTCAAGGGCTTTTTTGGTAGAATTAAAGATGAGCATGTGTTCATGGGAGGCCATTAACAGATTACGGGGAAATAAGCCATCTACGAAGGCTTCTCCATTCCATAGATCATAGTCTTGTATGGCCCTCATGAGTTTATCTTCTCCTATAAACTGTCGACGAATTACCCTATTCGCTAATATCATCAAAAGATCCACTGATTGCATCATATCAAGAGAATTGGACAAGAATATTGAGACCAACTAAGAAGGGAAGAGAATTTGTGCAAATTTCAGAGAAAGAACATTCTCACCAATAACTCTCTAGATAGCTCTTTGAATCCTTAGGGAAAGAGTAATGAAAACTGCATCCAAACTGGCATCATCAACATATGCAGGGAGGGGCCACTCCATAATTGTTGGTAGAATGAACACTCTATAGTTCCTCGGTAGTAGCTCTTCATGAAATAAATTGCAGGATGAGCATCTCGGACATTTCACGATTGGAGATTCCATTATGTAGAAGACAATGCAGAGTGTGGAGATACAAAAGATGGGCTGGTGTTTAATGAAATCTGGGAAGAAAATTAAATAGTTGTTTCAATTCCTCCTACACATTCGACATCATATCAAGTTTCTCCAAGTTGTGGTGTTCGCACAAATGGGCATTAATCACATAAAAACCATGCTCTTTCTCATGCTCGAAAAGTATGATGTGTGAACTACTGTATACTCAAGATGCCAGAATCACAATTTCATGACCAAAATATGAGTAAAAAAGTACTTGGTTGTAGATGCCATCATCAAAGGATCAAGATATGGTAGCCACCAAATGCCCAATTGAGGGATATATCAGTTATTTCCCTTGCTCTATAATGATTGCTCCTAACTATCATGAAGTACTGCGCATCTAACTATTGATGATGACATAATTTATTATCTTGTGCAATAACTTTTTGAAGATTTCCATTCGTACTAATGACGTGAATCAGCTCAAATTCATTAACAGTGCAACCTTCACAACCCATATTTGCTAGACAATCAGCAAGAGCATTCCCTTCCCGCAGGGTATGTGAGATTAGTACTTGCTCAAATGAATCAAGTAGCTACTAGATTTGTGTTAAGATATAAGTCAGTCACCAATTATGTGGCACTCTCTTAATGCATGCCGAAATGATAACCATTGAGTCACCTTCCACTTAAATAAATTGGTATCCTCCTTGTTTTGCTAGAACCAGCCCGTTATATTGTTTGACAGTTATAATTGTTTTTCAAAGAGTCTATCAATCAGGACTTCTTTTTCACATTGCCACTTTTTAGCATACCATGATCTTGCACATACCCTAAAATAAAAATATAAAATATTCAATAACCAATAAAGGTCTACATTTCTGATTTTCCTCATGGGAGAAGAGAATACTCTCCTACTCCATAGCCTCTTGCAAACACATCTAAAACATGTTCATTTACATAAGATCCTTTCGTAAATGATAAATCAAGTAGCTCTAGGTTTTTTATTACCTCTAAAGAGGTAAGAGTATACTTCCCTACTACTCAAAAAATTATAAGGAATGAACCTTCCTAGTTAAGCTAGATGCCTAGAAAATCAATCTAAAGAAGACACAATGTTTTCTTGAATCTCCAAGGAAACCTAAAAAAAAAATGTGAGTAGTTTTTAGATTTTTCAAGTCTTCAACAAAGTCCAACAAAAAAAATGGATTAGTAGTCTTAATGTTTTGTCTTGGCCAAATGTTCAATAAAACCACTTGTTAAAAGACCAAAAATATCAAAAGCTATAAGAAAAACCCACTTAGTAACCTTAGAAATCCAAAATGATAGAAAATGATACTCAAAATGCGGAGACACAACTATAATAACAAAGACACTAATCTATAATAGAGAAAAAAAAAAGACTAAAAAAATAAGATTAGAGAAAATATACATACAAGAAGAGATATTAATTCTAGGGGGGATATCCCAATGCAAAGATGTCAATTCACAGAGACACCAACCTAGAGATGAAAATTCATAGCCATAGATGCAAATATAGACCAGAAAGAAAATAAAGACCTCTAAGGCACTGTAAAATCAAACACTTAACAACATCCAATCTCCAAATAAGTTGTCTACTATCAAAAATCAAAAAGCATGAGACTCTATAAACCCTAGAATATGTAAACAAGACCCTAAAACGAAGATGCAATACATGAAAAGATATCCTTCCAGTCAAAGATGCCAATGCCATAGTGGACATGCCCATGTCGAGACTCCAATCAAAAGCGATACCAATGTAAAGATGAAGATCGATAGGAAGAGACACAAATGTATACAAGAAAGAAAATAGCCAACTAGGGTTTGTAAAATTAAAAATCTAATCAACAAGAAAGTTCACAAATAGCCTCTAGTGTCAGAAAGAAGTAAGTAACAACCCTAGAAATATCATAAAATCTAGATAGGAGACCTAAAATGAAGATCCAAAATGCAAAAAAATCTTCTAGTTGGAGATGCTAATGCTAGGGCGGAGATGCCAATGTGGAGAAGCCAATCTATGGAGATGAAAATGTAGAGACACAAATGTACATATGTAAATATGGAGACACCTATGTATATGTGGAGATGCTGATATGGTAGTTTGACTAAAAAATATAAAAAATTTCAAGGGAAACAAGATAAATCACGATGTGGGTCCTATTGAGCAAGCCAAAATGTATGAGGTAAAAATTCAACCAGCGTGCTACAAACTAAAAATATGCAAGATTAGGAAAAATCAAGATTGAACCTAAACTAAACATTTTCAAAATAAACATGCAACAACACAAGAAATCTTCACCACAACCTCTAATGAGCTAAAAAAAGGTACCCAATGATCCTTGTTTGATTTTGTCTTAGAGAATTTTGTGGGTGTTCTCTCCCAACACAATAAAATAATCCTACTATGAATCTTGCATGAAAAAGAATAGGAAATCTTAAGATGCAAGATATGATGAGTGAATTGATTGTGAACAAGTATGAAGAACTTTTCCTAAGTTTCACCAAATGATGATGCACATACAAGATCTATTCCTAATAATACAAATGAAAGAGATTAACAACTAGATTCAAATGAAAGAACTAAACTACATTTTGATAACATGTTTTCTTTTTATAAACTTTGGCACATGGATGATTTCTATTATAACCATATCTAGAACTGCATTTTGTCTTTTGCCTTGCTGTGTATGGATTTTTAAATGTTGTAATGTTTGGACTATAGTCATGGCTTAAGCATTGTTTTTATTAAACTTTAAGTCTTTTTCCTTTTAAGATATTGCTTTTATATTCCTACCTTTTTTGCCATAAAACTGCGTAAGATTTTGAGTTTTTTTACCAAGCTTCTTACATTGGTGAATGACGTATTTGCACTTCATTTATAAATGTAGATTTTGGCAAGGTTGTGATTGTTGTTCTCAACTTCATTCCAGCATATTACTTGTTGTCTTTTCTTCGTTAATAAGAAGATCGTCTTGTCATGGCTGAACATTGGTTCCCTTAAAAACTTAACTCTCCTTCAAGTCCTTGGTTGTCGCTGCCTCGTTGCAGCGCTTTGGGCTTTTTTTTAAGCTTCATGCAAGGTGTTTGGTCTGCCTTTTGGCTACCTTTCTTAATTGGAAGGTTGGATCCTTTTTATGTCATGAGTTTGGTTTGTTTATTTATTTATTAAAATTGAAGTCCTTTCCTTTTAATGATAATTTTATGATATCGTTGCCTATAACATCACAACTTAAGTTGAATGAAAACGGATTAGTATGTTGTTAAATTATCAGTAATATTATTTAGTTAGTTTAGCTTCTTTATAATCAAGTATTAGCATTACTAGTTATTAATTAAATAATTCATTAAAGAGGATTAGTTAGTGATCTTAGTAATATTAGTGGTTAGTTTTAATTACTTAAAATTTGTTAATTTAATAAGGAGTAGCTTATTTTAATGATATTAGTTAAATCTCTTATTTATGTAAATGAATTAATTAATAATTACATATATTTAGGTTATGTTTATTTAAGTTAAAAATGTTAATAGAAATGATATTTCTCTTTTCTTTTGATATGGAATATTAGGAAAATAATTCTTATGAGAAATGTGGTTAACAAATGTGTTAAACAATTGTATGTGAGCTTTTTATATTCCATAAAGTTTTTTGAACATGTATAATACCTTTGAGACATGCAATGTAATCCAAGGTTTTTAATTTCATTATATTAGAGGCTTCAATAAATTTTTTTTAAACAAAAGTGGACTGACCACTATATATATATATATATATATATATATATATATATATATATATATATATATATATATATATATATATATATATATATATATATATATATATATATATATATATATATTATTAAAACTTTGATTCAAAGACTCATTTGGTAAAGAATCAAGAAAGAAAACTCAGAATCATTGGCATTACATATATTTGATTAGAGGACAACCTCCTATTACAATTTTATGATAGTAAAAGCTACATGAACAATAGAATTACACAATTATCTCCCAACCAAAAAGATAATCACATGTACATTCAAGGTTGCAAACAAACAAGTCCCAAAATTCAAAATGTGGAGCTCCACAATAGAGTGTCAATCCTCCATATCTACCATATCCAACACTAGAGTGTCATTCCTCCATATCTACCAAATCAGGCAATCGATTGACCGAAGAGCCACAAGAAGGGAACTGATCATCTTCCCAACCATTTGGAGGGCCAAATGGAGAAAAATAGTCCCACCCATAATTATCAGTTTTCCAATGTTTAGGGAGCTGGGAATGTGAAACCACTATTAGATCAAGCAAGTCCATGATTGATTACCCACCAGAGCGGGCAAGTTAAGATCCGGAACAGGAGACACTGAATGTGAAGTGTCTGTGCAAATGATAGGAGCCAACAACAACCGAGAAGGATGAGGAGGAATATTGGGAGTGCCCAACAAATCGAGCAAAACATTGATGGTTCTTCTAATGGAGGCCTCAAGCTCCCTGCCCAGAATATTTACCATGATTTGCAGAGTATTTTTAAAGATCTTGTAAGATTTATAATCTTCTTTTTTGGAGTCATTATGTAAATGGTGTTATGATCTCATCCTTGGTGTCAAATGATAATTTCACATGTTTCATAAATGCATTTGGAAACTTACTATGATTATTATGGCCATATAAATGCCAGTGAGCTTCTAGAGTGGAAAGGAATCAAAATATGATTCCAAGCATCTTATCATGATGATGTTTACTATTTGAGTATTATAACAGGTTAGCTAGGTATATCATAGGGGAGTGGCTTGAAATGGGGTCTAGGGAACTAAAATGGGCAGTTCAGAGTAATGTGAGTTGTAGAAAGTGATAACAAAAATTATAAAATTTAGCGATGATATTATTTAAAAGATTAGTTTTGATTGCTTCATGCATGCCTTGAGCACTTATCAAGGTTAAAGATGGCAACAATATGAAACCTTGTGAGAACCTATGATTATATTTCCTCATCTTCACAAGAGGATATTCGAGGTCTGCATGAGTCTTACTTGAGAATTCAAGGTCTTAGAGTGACTAGTCAAAGCTAACTCAAGTTGAAGGCCATGTGATGACTCTTCCCTTGCATGTATCCTAGGTCTCTTTCATAGGTTTTTTTGTTGTCTCTGTTATCTATTAGTCACATCTCTACTATTCTTTTCATAAACCCTTATGTTACCTTATGTTTTGAGTTACATATCATCCTTGTAGCCACGTGCTATTGTATGTGTGTGTGGGGCCTAGTATCTATCTCCTCAAGCCAATGGGGTGGGCCTATGGCTTCCACATGGTCAAGTGGTAGTGATTATTCTACCATCAAGGCCCAATATTCATGTTCATGCATGTGGATAGTTCATTTCTTTGTTATCATATCTTCTTATTGGAGATAGTTCTTCATACTTGTACCATGATTTGTAATTGTAATATTTTATTATTTTGTGTATTGAGATAATTCTATTAGAAAAGTTGTAATTGTATTTTTGGAAATTTTAGTTATATTTCATGATTCTTATCATATAAATCATAAAGAGAAGTTGTAAAGTGCACATATATATGTTAGAAAGTAGAGTCCACCAAGATAACTAAGAGGGGGGGGGGGGGGGGGGGGGGTGAACCATTTATCAGATAAATACAACTTTTATCACCTTTAATAGATTTTAACCATGTAAGAAATGTAATAAACAACCATAGAAAGATATACATACACAATAACACAATAAAACAAGATATGTTGACTAGGGAGCCTCTTGATCAAAGAGTAAATCCCGGTGGGAATGATGCCTACAAAAGATAAAGTAATATGAAAATTCCTTGTGAGAGGATGGACTCTGTGAGGAGCCTTATGAAATACATTCATTACATATGAATCTCTATTAGGAGACTTTGAATCCCTGTTAAAATATTCAAACCTAGTTAGGAGTTATGGAAGAAAGAAGGACCCACTATCCAAATAGCTTCAAGGGAAAGATCATTGAACACATTGTCCAAATGATCTTTGTACTACTCAACAAAATAATACCAAAAGATTACTAATCCTAACAACTTATCACTTCTCCTATGACCGTTCCAAACTACACCAACTGCTTCACCAGATCTCTACAATTCGCATATCCTCTACAACAACTATTGTACAATTCCGCAATTCACTTTCATACCATGTCTCATGTACATTAAAACAATAAATAAAATCAATTCTTCATTTATACCACACTCAAAAAATTAAAAATGAGTTGGCATACAATATACAAACTAAAATCTTCAACACATTACACAATATTTCATAATTACATAAAACTGTCGGCTTCCAATCAAGATAATTCTTCACTCCTGCAACCTCTGAACTTGCTGTCATGTCCACATCACTATCATCATGTCTTCATCATTTGTACAACCTCAAATGCTCAGATTCTATCCCAATTAGGAGATATCATCTGATTTCCACAAGTCGCTTCTCAGGAACACTACCTGAATACTACTTCCACTGAATTACACATAACTTTTATGAATAGATGAATTTTTGAATGCGCTCTTGACCATGATCTCAGTAAACATCATAGATTAAGTCCTCAAATCTACATAGCTTGATCTGCAATATCTGACATGTGCTAATACAAACACTGTCTGCTTCTCTACTAATCTTCAGTACATCACTGTGTTGACATCAATGACAATTAAAGTTATGAATGAAACAACAAATGCTATAGAATGGCTGCAAATACTCCCCCATAGGATATATTTACCATTCATTCCTAACAATCTCCCCCATTGGCATTTATGGCAACATAGATGAAAATACATCTAAATTCCATGAATACCAACACTAGGGGTTCTATTGTGGGGGGCCCTACTATTCACCAGGGCGGAGGTAGATGCCACCCAACACTACTGCTCTAAAATGTTTTCACATCCTCTTCATAGATCAAATCTTGCTTCGTTTTCCTACTCACTTCTTTTTTTAGTTTTCCATTTTATATTTCTTGTATCCTTCTCCCTCAAGTTATCTTTAATAGATGATTTTTCATGTATCCTTCTCCCCCATTGACATCAATGACAGATAGTGCATCACTATGTCAACAACAACTTCAATGTCAAAAGACACTTTTCAAAAAAATAGATTCACTATAGTCCTCATGACTCAGCTCAAAAATACATACTCCCCGATAGAGGAAGTAGCAACATCGAGTCTAGAAAAAGATAAAGCTCATATACCACTGGACTGATGCAACAATCTGCATCACTTCTTGAAAGTAGGCTAGGGCATAACCCCAAGCATACCTCTCAGATACTCAAATGTATCCTTAGGCAAAGGCTTTGTAAATATATATGCAATCTTCTCTTTTGTACTTATATACTCAAGTCTAACTTCTTTCTATGCAACTTTCTCTCTTCCTACATGATACTTTATTTCTATATGTTTTTTCTTAGAATGTAGTATAGGATTCTTAGACATACTAATTGTACTGGTGTTATCATGGTGTATAACAATAGGCTCATTAAATTTTATTGCAATATCCTTCAACATTTGTTTCATCCATATTATCTCGTTACAATGTTTTCTTGTTGCTACATATTCTTCTTCTGATGTGCTCTTTGAAATACAATATTGTTTCTTACTTAGGCAAGAAACCAATCTTCCTCCAACGAAAAATGTTTTATCACTTATGCTCTTTTTGTCATCAACACTACCTCCCTAATCTATATCTGTATATGCACATAGGGTAAAGTGATCAGATTTTTAATACCACAATCCATATTCAATTGTGCCTTTCAAGTACCTCAGTATCCTTTTTACTACTGCATAATGTGATTGTTTAGGATCAACTTGAAATCTTGCAATGATTCCAACCACATGTGATATGTTTGGTCTTGTATGAGTTATATATTTCAATCCTCCAATCATAGATTTGTACCTTTTTTTTCAACTACAGGAGTCTCATATGTGCTAGATAACTTGTGTCCAGTTACCATAGGTGTGCCAACTAGCTTGCAATTCTACATTCCAAATATCTTCAATAAGTCATTCGAGTACTTTGTTTGACTTAAGAAGATACCATCACTATTTTGTGTTATCTACAATCAAAAAAAATCATCTCACCAATCATACTCATTTCAAATTCTATCTTCATTTCATCTGCAAATTTTTCACTGGCTTCATCTTCTCCTCCAAAGATAATATAATCAACAAAAATAACTACAACCAACAAACCATTTTCAATTTCTTTCATATACAAGTTACCATATGTTGTGCCTTTAGTAAATCCTAATTTTATCAAATACTTATCCAATCTAGCATACCAAGTTCTAGGTGCTTGCTTAAGTCCATATAAAGCTTTGTTCAATTTACATACCATGTCTCCTTCATGAGTTAAGGGAAAAACTTTAGGCTTCTCAATGTAAACTTCTTCTAATTCTCCATTCAAAAATATTGAATTCACATCCATCTGATATACTTGAAATTTCTTATAAGCTGCATAAGTGAAAAACATTCTTACAGCTTCAATTCTTCCTATAGGTGTGAAAGTTTCTTCATAGTCAATTCCTTCTTGCTGTGAGTATCCTTTACATACCAATCTTGCTTTATTCCTTACAACTTCTCCTTGTTCATTCATCTTGTTCTTGAATACCCATTTAGTTCCTATAACATTATTATCTTTAGGTATAGGCACCGACTCTCAAGTCTTGTTCTTTTCAATTTGATCTAGTTCTTCCTTCATTATTTTAATCCATTTTTCATCTTCACAAGATTCACTCATAGATTTAGGTTCAATTTGATAAATTAAACACAATTGTTCTTGTACCTTATTTTGTGTCATAAATCCTCTTTCTATGCTCCCAATAATCTTCTCAACAAGATGATTTCTTATTAGATTCTTGTTAGGTGTCACTGTCTCAGTTCTTGCTTCAACTGTAGGTTCTTCTCTGATTTCCTTAATGTAGCTTTCATTTTGCAAATCACTGTCAGTTTCATAGAATAATTCAATATTTTCTTGATCAATTCTAGGATGAGTTCCTTCATTTGATTCATAATCAAGCATTCTTTCCTGAATTTTGAATTTTTCCTCAACTTTAACATTTGTGCTATCAACAATAGTTTTAGTTATTTTATTGAAACATCTATAAGCTTTCCTTTTCAATGGATAACCAAGAAATATACCTTCATCACTTCTAGGGTCAAACTTTCCAATTTCATCATCTCTCTTAATATAGCATTTACTTCCAAAAATTCTGAAATACTTAACTGATGGTGCATGTCCAAACCATAGTTCATAAGGTGTCTTGTTTGTGTCTTCTCTGATCTGTACTCTATTCATTGTATATACTAATGTATACACTACTTCTCTCCAGAATATCTTTGCCAAGTCATTTTCAAATAGCATGGCTCTTGCTACTTCAGTCACTAACTTGTTTCTTCTTTCTGCAATACCATTTTGTTTAGGTGTTCTAGGGGCTAAAAACTGTCTCTTAATGCCATTCACTTCACAAAAAGTGTTAAATTATTTTGAAGTAAATTTTCCACCTCTATCTGATCTCAAACATTTAATCTTCATTCCAGATTCATTCTCAACTTTGTTCTTAATTACTCTAAACTTATCAAATGCCTCAAACTTTTCTTTAAGAAATGCAATCCACATCATTCTTGTAAAATCATCAACAAGAATCATAAAATACATTTCACCATAGAATCATCTAGTCTTTGTGGGACCGCTCAAATCTGTATGAACAATTTCCAACTTCTTTGTTCTTGTAAACTTCTTGCTAGGAAATGAGCTTCTCTTTTTTTTAGCCATAACACATTCTTTGCAAATCATGTTAGTAGGTTTCATAATCTTGGAAAAATCTCTTACTGCAACTGTAGTACTCACTTTCACAATGTTATCAAAGTTTATATGACAAAATCTTATGTGCCATAGCCAACTGTCATCAATCATAGTAATAAAGCATGCCATCTTAGTAGGATTCAACTGAAATACATCACCTCTAGTTCTTGATCCAATTCCAATCAAATTTCCATCCTTGTCTTTGATAACACATGTTCTCTTAGTAAACCAACCTTGATATCCCTTATCAACTAGTTGTCCAACACTCAAAATATTATATTTCAATCCATCCACAAAGTAAACATCATTAGTGTTGGTCTTTCCATCAAGAGTAATAGATCCTATTCCTTTTATCAAACAAGGTATATTGTTTCCAACTGTAAAAATTCCTCCATCATAATTGTTAAAATTTATGAATTTCTTCATATCTCCAATCATATGTGTTAGGAATGGGAACATTGAGCGGGTGGGGGGCCGAATCAATGTTCTATTTATTAATACTTTTTCTTTACGCTTGAAACTTAACTTAATTGCTTATGTACTAAAATGAATATCAATACAAGAAAAATAAACAACCATAACACATAAAACCAAATATGATTATGAGGAAAACCAAATAGGTAAAAAACCTGGTGGGAATTGACACCCACTAAGAATTACACTAATGTTTTATGATCCCTATTAGAAGATCTTGCAACCCTGTTAGGAGTTGTTCTTTACATTGCTTCAGTATAGTGACTTGGTCAAGGGTCAGACCCTATTAGGAGTCTTTTACAATTAACCCTATTAGGGGTGGGGACACATTGTCCTAGATCTCACTACTCAAGTGGTGAAGGCTACAACCTTCTGGATCTCAGATACGTACTATATCTGCAAGGTGAACTATTGCTATGACACTACTTGTCTAATCAGTTCCTTTTGTGTGCTTATGCTTTAGCCTCTTGTAAAGCACTACAACATTCTAACTTCTCTTCTCATACCTCTTCTCTTCTCTTACCAAATTCTATATATCATGCCATATCTAATTACAAGGGTGCATGTCTTATTTATATAGGCATACAAAACTCTTCATCAAGTCAACCTATAACTAATTACATACAATGCTTACAATTGAATTGTCTCAAGTGTGATTACATAAAATAATATTAACATGTCTATGACCAAAATACAATAGGCACATATCCTTTGCAAAACAATATTACAAGCGCTAATCAAAATACAAATAGTTGGCCGAGTACTATCTTCTATTTTGTTGCTTATTGACTATGACTCTTCAACTAGTTGTATCTTCATCATACTTACTCATCTGATCATGCTCTCTTAGACTTAGCATGATTACATATCAACAAGATTATCTTCAAGGGTGCATACCATAACTCAGTCATACACACATGTGCTAATGCTTTGTTCACCTGGTACTCTTCTAACTATCTAGTCTTCCATACTTAGCAAATTTCGGATGTTCTAACTACTTGCACTAACTTCATACCATCAAATGACTTTGTTGCCATAATTAAAACACTAAATATAGTCATATACATTAGTATAGTCAACTTTATAGCAATCTCCCCCTTTTTCATTAATGGAAACAAAGGAATATGGCAAAGTTATTGACTGTATCCTTGTACAAAATTTTCTAATACATACTCTAACTTATATCTCCCCTTTCATTATGTACTATACTTCCTCTTACATCATATACAAAAATCCATATTCTCTCTTCTATATTCTATACTCCCCCTTTGACATTAATGACAAAGGTGTTTAAAAAATTATATCCACAAGTACTTACATAGTTAATACATCTGGGTAGGCTATCTGAAGGTTTGCATTCTCATTCTGCCAAAACTTCTTCAATGTGTCTATTGTCTGAAGATGGGTGCACAAAGCATAAGTTAATTTCTCAATCTTCTCCAAATCTTTACTCAAACCTTGATCATATGTCACCATAGTGGCATCAATATCCTTGATGTTTTGGTTCAGTACATTTAATGAGGGCACAAGAGCATTTCTTAGTTGTGTTTGCCTTGCCCTTATCTTGGACATTTCTTTCTCTTCTTTCTCTATTTTGTCCACTTGTCCTTCATACACATTATTACACATGTTTACATCTATAGAAGGGGTCTTCTATTGATTTCCTCACTTTTTCTATCATAGCTTCTGCTTCCTAAATTTTCTTGTAGAGGTCTGCAGTCGGCTTTTCTTGGTTCATGCAATCTGCTATGATTTTCCTTCCTTCTGCTACAATTTCTTTCAATGAAGCTTGACCAATCTTCACAGATTGAAGGTCAAGTGCAAAATTTTTAGTTCTTTCATTCAATCTCTTCTTGAAATACTTGCCTTCTGCTAGCTTAGCTGTTGATTCTTCTAGGCAAGAAAAGTTTGCTTTGAAGCTTGTTAGTGTTGTACTGACATCATCCACATAATGCACTTTTGTTACCTTCATCTCTACTGGTAGTAGACTATTCAAGATATTTAATGACTCAACAAATAAATGATTTCTCATCACTTGTTTCTCCTTGGCCTTGTCCATAATAAGGACACTAATCTTGATCAGGTCTTATTCTCCCCAAGAGTCCAAGCTTGTAGTGTCAGGAGCCAAACTTGACAACAATAATGTTGATGGAGTGAGAGGTGTGCTAACTATCACATCTTTTATGGGTACTTCAATAGATGGATTATCTATTGGCTCATTTTCCTTCTTCTCTTCTTCTTCTTTCTCTTTTTATTTTTCTTTTTCCTCTTCTTTTTCTTGTCCTGTTATATCCTCAATTAGCACATCTTCTTGGTGCTTTGGTGAATTATCACCACATAGTATTTCTACCTCTTGAGTACTCGCAAAGGCTTCCTCAAAATTTTCCAAGTCTTTTTCAGTGGCCTCCATTGATATTTCCACGTTATTAATCATTATTGTGTCTTTCTTGACTTCAGGCATGGGAGCAGATGCCATTACCTCTTGGGGGGGGGGGGGGGGGGTGTGAACCAGTTATCAGATAAATACAACTTTTATCACCTTTAATAGATTTTAACCATGTAAGAAATGTAATAAAAAACCATAGAAAGATATACATACACAATAACACAATAAAACAAGATATGTTGACTAGGGAACCTCTTGATCAAAGAGTAAACCCCGATGGGAATGATGCCTACAAAAGATGCAGTAATATAAAAATTCCTTGTGAGAGGATGGAATCTGTGAGGAGCCTTATGAAATACATTCATTACATATGAATCTCTGTTAGGAGACTTTGAATTCCTGTTAAAATATTCTAACCTAGTTAGGAGTTATGGAAGATAGAAGGACCCACTGTCCAAACAACTTCAAGGGAAAGATCATTGAACACACTGTCCAAATGATCTTTGTACTACTCAACAAAATAATACCAAAATATTACTAATCTTAACAACTTATCACTTCTCCTATGACCGTTCCAAACTACACCAACTGCTTCACCAGATCTCTACAATTCGCATATCCTCTACAACAACTATTATACAATTCCACAATTCACTTTCATACCATGTCTCATGTACATTAAAACAATAAATAAACTCAATTCTTCATTTATACCACACTCAAATAATTAAAAATGAGTTCGCATACAATATACAAACTAAAATCTTCAACACATTACACAATATTTCATAATTACATAAAACTGTCAGCTTCCAATCAAGATAATTCTTCAGTCCTGCAACCTCTGAACTTGCTGTCATGTCCACATCACTATCATCATGTCTTCATCATTTGTACAACCTCAAATGCTTAGATTCTATCCCAATTAGGAGATATCATCATATTTCCACAAGCCACTTCTCAGGAACACTACCTGAATACTGCTTCCACTGAATTACACATAACTTTTATGAATAGATGAATTTTTTTATGCGCTCTTGACCATGATCTTAGTAAACATCATAGATTAAGTCCTCAAATCTACATAGCTTGATCTGCAATATCTGACATGTGCTAATACAAACACTGTCTGCTTCTCTACTAATCTTCAGTACATCACTGTGTTGAAATCAATGACAATTACAGTCATGACTGAAACAACAAATGCTATAGAATGGCTGCAAATACTCCCCCATAGGATATATTTACCATTCATTCCTAAAAATCTCCCCCATTGGCATTTATGGCAACATATATGAAAATACATCTAAATTCCATGAATACCAACACTGGGGGTTCTATTGTGGGGGGCCCTACTATTCGCCAGGGCGGAGGTAGATGCCACCCAACACTACTACTCTGAAATGTTTTCACATCCTCTTCATATATCAAATCTTGCTTCATTTTCCTACTCAATTCTTTTTTTAGTTTTCCATTTTATATTTCGTGTATCCTTCTCCCTCAAGTTATCTTTAATAGATGATTTTTCATGTATCCTTCTCCCCCATTGACATCAATGACAGATAATGCATCACTATGTCAACAACAACTTCAATGTCAAAAGACACTTTTCAAAAAAATACCTTCACTATAGTCCTCATGACTCAGCTCAAAAATACATACTCCCCGATAGAGGAAGTAGCAACATCGAGTCTAGAAAAAGATAAAGCTCATATACCACTGGACTGATGTAACAATCTGCATCACTTCTTGAAAGTAGGCTGGGGCATAACCCCAAGCATACCTCTCAGATACTCAAATGTATCCTTAGGCAAAGGCTTTGTAAATATATATGCAATCTTCTCTTTTGTACTTATATACTCAAGTCTAACTTCTTTCTATGCAACTTTCTCTCTTACTACATGATACTTTATTTCTATATGTTTTTTCTTAGAATGTAGTATAGGATTCTTAGACATACTAATTGTACTGGTGTTATCACAGTGTATAACAATAGGCTCATTAAATTTTATTGCAATATCCTTCAACATTTGTTTCATCCATATTATCTAGTTACAATGTTTTGTTGTTGCTACATATTCTGCTTCTGATGTGCTCTTTGAAATACAATTTTGTTTCTTACTTAGCCAAGAAACAAATCTTCCTCCAATGAAAAATGCTTTACCACTTATGCTCTTTTTTTCATCAACACTACCTCCCTAATCTACATCGGTATATGCACATAGGGTAAAGTCATCAGATTTTTAACACCGCAATCCATATTCAATTGTGCCTTTCAAGTACCTCAGTATCCTTTTTACTACTGCATAATGTGATTGTTTAGGATCAACTTGAAATCTTGCAATGATTCCAACCACATGTGATATGCTTGGTCTTATATGAGTTAAATATTACAATCCTCCAATAATAGATTTGTACCTTTTTGTTCAACTACAGGAGTCTCATATGCGCTAGATAACTTGTGTCCAGTTACCATAGGTGTGCCAACTAGCTTGCAATTCTACATTCCAAATATCTTCAATAAGTCATTCGAGTACTTTGTTTGACTTAAGAAGATACCATCACTATTTTGTGTTATCTACAATCCAAAAAAAATCATCTCACCAATCATACTCATTTCAAATTCTATCTTCATTTCATCTGCAAATTTTTCACTGGCTTCATCTTCTCCTCCAAAGATAATATAATCAACAAAAATAACTACAACCAACAAACCATTTTCAATTTCTTTCATATACAAGTTACCATATGTTGTGCCTTTAGTAAATCCTAATTTTATCAAATACTTATCCAATCTAGCATACCAAGTTCTAGGTGCTTGCTTAAGTCCATATAAAGCTTTGTTCAATTTACATACCATGTCTCCTTCATGAGTTAAGGGAAAAAATTTAGGCTTCTCAATGTAAACTTCTTCTAATTCTCCATTCAAAAATATTGAATTCACATCCATCTGATATACTTGAAATTTCTTATAAGCTGCATAAGTGAAAAACATTCTTACTGCTTCAATTCTTGCTACAGGTGTGAAAGTTTCTTCATAGTCAATTCCTTCTTGCTGTGAGTATCCTTTACATACCAATCTTGCTTTATTCCTTACAACTTCTCCTTGTTCATTCATCTTGTTCTTGAATACCCATTTAGTTCCTATAACATTATTATCTTTAGGTATAGGAACCGACTCTCAAGTCTTGTTCTTTTCAATTTGATCTAGTTCTTCCTTCATTATTTTAATCCATTTTTCATCTTCACAAGATTCACTCATAGATTTAGGTTCAATTTGATAAATTAAACACAATTGTTCTTGTACCTTATTTTGTGTCATAACTCCTCTTTCTATGCTCCCAATAATCTTCTCAACAAGATGATTTCTTATTACATTCTTGTTAGGTGTCACTGTCTCAGTTCTTGCTTCAACTGTAGGTTCTTCTCTGATTTCCTTAATGTAGCTTTCATTTTGCAAATCGCTATCAGTTTCATAGAATAATTCAATATTTTCTTGATCAATTCTAGGATGAGTTCCTTCATTTGATTCATAATCAAGCATCCTTTCCTGAATTTTGAACTTTTCCTCAACTTTAACATTTGTGCTATCAACAATAGTTTTAGTTATTTTATTGAAACATCTATAAGCTTGCCTTTTCAATGGATAACCAAGAAATATACCTTCATCACTTCTAGGGTCAAACTTTCCAATTTCATCATCTCTCTTAATATAGCATTTACTTCCAAAAACTTTGAAATACTTTACTGATGGTGCATGTCCAAACCATAGTTCATAAGGTGTCTTGTTTGTGTCTTCTCTGATCTGTACTCTATTCATTGTATATACTAATGTATACACTACTTCTCTCCAGAATATCTTTGCCAAGTCATTTTCAAATAGCATTTCTCTTGCTACTTCAGTCGCTAACTTGTTTCTTCTTTCTGCAATACCATTTTGTTTAGGTGTTCTAGGGGCTGAAAATTGTCTCTTAATGCCATTCACTTCACAAAAAGTGTTAAATTCTTTTGAAGTAAATTATCCACCTCTATCTGATCTCAAACATTTAATCTTCATTCCAGACTCATTCTCAACTTTGTTCTTAATTACTCTAAACTTATCAAATGCCTCAAACTTTTCTTTAAGAAATGCAATCTACATCATTCTTGTAAAATCATCAACAAGAATCTTAAAATACCTTTCACCATAAAATCATCTAGTCTTTGTGGGACCGCTGAAATCTGTATGAACAATTTCCAACTTCTTTGTTCTTGTAAACTTCTTGCTAGGAAATGAGCTTCTCTTTTTTTTAGCCATAACACATTCTTTGCAAATCATGTTAGTAGGTTTCATAATCTTGGAAAAATCTCTTACTGCAACTGTAGTACTCACTTTCACAATGTTATCAAAGTTTATATGACAAAATCTTATGTGCCATAACCAACTGTCATCAATCACAGTAATAAAGCATGTCATCTTAGTAGGATTCAACTGAAATACATCACCTCTGGTTCTTGATCCAATTCCAATCAAATTTACATCCTTGTCTTTGATCACACAAGTTCTCTTAGTAAACCAACCTTGATATCCCTTATCAACTAGTTGTCCAACACTCAAAATATTATATTTCAATCCATCCACAAAGTAAACATCATTAGTGTTAGTCTTTCCATCAAGAGTAATAGATCCTATTCCTTTTATCAAACAAGGTATATTGTTTCCAACTGTAAAAATTCCTCCATCATAATTGTTAAAATTTATGAATTTCTTCATATCTCCAGTCATATGTGTTAGGAATGGGAACATTGAGAGAGGGGGAGGGGGGTGGGGTGGGGGGGCGAATCAATGTTCTATTTATTAATACTTTTTCTTTACTCTTGAAGCTTAACTTAATTGCTTATGTACTAAAATGAATATCAATACAAGAAAAATAAACAACCATAACACATAAAACCAAATATGATTACGAGGAAAACCAAATAGGTAAAAAACTTGGTGGGAATTGACACCCACTAAGAACTGCACTAATGTTTTATGATCCCTATTAGAAGATCTTGCAACCCTGTTAGGAGTTGTTCTTTACATTGCTTTAGTATAGTGACTTGGTCAAAGGTCAGACCCTATTAGGAGTCTTTTACAATTAACCCTATTAGGGGTGGGGACACATTGTCCTAGATCTCACTACTCAAGTGGTGAAGGCTACAATCTTCTGGATCTCAGATACATACTATATCTACAAGGTGAACTATTGCTATGACACTACTTGTCTAATTAGTTCCTTTTGTGTGCTTATGCTTTAGCCTCTTGTAAAGCACTACAACATTCTAACTTCTCTTCTCATACCTCTTCTCTTCTCTTACCAAATTCTATATATCATGCCATATCTAATTACAAGGGTGCATGTCTTATTTATATAGGCATACAAAACTCTTCATCAAGTCAACCTATAACTAATTACATACAATGCTTCCAATTGAATTGTCTCAAGTGTGATTACATAAAATAATATTAACATGTCTATGACCAAAATACAATAGGCACATATCCTTTGCAAAACAATATTACAAGCGCTAATCAAAATACAAATAGTTGGCCCAGTACTTTCTTCTATTTTGTTGCTTACTGACTATGACTCTTCAACTGGTTGTATCTTCATCATACTTACTCATCTGATCATGCTCTCTTAGACTTAGCATGATTACATATCAACAAGATTATCTTCAAGGGTGCATACCATAACTCAGTCATACACACATGTGCTAATGCTTTGTTCACTTGGTACTCTTCTAACTATCTAGTCTTCCATACTTAGCAAATTTTGGATGTTCTAACTACTTGCACTAACTTCATACAATCATATGACTTTTTTTCCATAATTAAAACACTAAATATAGTCATATACATTAGTTTAGTCAACTTTCTAGCAATCTCCCCCTTTGTCATTAATGGAAACAAAGGAATATGGCAAAGTTATTGACTGTATCCTTGTACAAAATTTTCTAATACATACTCTAACTTATATCTCCCCTTTCATTATGTACTATACTTCCTCTTACATCATATACAAAACTCCATATTCTCTCTTCTATATTCTATAGTCCCCCTTTGACATTAATGACAAAGGTGTTTAAAAAATTATATTCACAAGTACTTACATAGTTAATACATCTGGGTAGGCTATCTGAAGGTTTGCAATCTCATTCTGCCAAAACTTCTTCAATGTGTCTATTGTCTGAAGATGGGTGCACAAAGCATAAGTCAATTTCTCAATCTTCTCCAAATCTTTACTCAAACCTTGATCATATGTCACCATAGTGGCATCAATATCCTTGATGTTCTGGTTCAGTACATTTAATGAGGGCACAAGTGCATTTCTTAGTTGTGTTTGCCTTGTTCTTATCTTGGACATTTCTTTCTCTTCTTTCTCTATTTTGTCCACTTTTCCTTCATACACATTATTACACATGTTTACATCTATAGAAGGGGTCTTCTACTGATTTCCTCACTTTTTCTATCATAGCTTCTGCTTCCTAAATTTTCTTGTAGAGGTCTGCAGTCAGCTTTTCTTCGTTCATGCAATGTGCTATGATTTTCCTTCCTTTTGCTACAATTTCTTTCAATGAAGCTTGACCAATCTTCAGAGAGTGAAGGTCAAGTGCAAAATTTTTAGTTCTCTCATTCAATCTCTTCTTGAGATACTTCCCTTCTGCTAGCTTAGCTGTTGATTCTTCTAGGCAAGAAAAGTTTGCTTTGAAGCTTGTTAGTGTTGTACTGACATCATCCACATAATGCACTTTTGGTACCTTCTTCTCTACTAGTAGTAGACTATTCAAGATATTTACTGACTCAACAAATAAATGATTTCTCATCACTTTTTTCTCCTTGGCCTTGTCCATAATAAGGATGCTAATCTTGATCAGGTCTTATTCTCCCCAAGAGTCCAAGCTTGTAATGTTAGGAGCCAAACTTGACAACAATGATGTTGATGGAGTGAGAGGTGTGCTAACTATCACATCTTTTATGGGTACTTCAATAGATGGATTATCTATTGGCTCATTTTCCTTCTTCTCTTCTTCTTCTTTCTCTTTTTATTTTTCTTTTTCCTCTTCTTTTTCTTGTCCTATTATATCCTCAATCAGCACATCTTCTTGGTGCTTTGGTGAATTATCACCACACAGTATTTCTACCTCTTGAGTACTCACAAAGGCTTCCTCAAATTTTTCCAAGTCTTTGTCAATGGCCTCCATTGATATTTCCACATTATTAATCATTATTGTGTCTTTCTTGACTTCAGGCATGGGAGCAGTTGCCATTACCTCTTTTGGTGTCATGTCTCATGGACCTATCATAGGTGCATTTGTGACCTCAGATTCTCTAGTTTTTTCAACAGGGGCATGAGTGATGGGCACAGATGCAGGTTGCATGCAATTTTCAAGGAACACTTTTTCAAAGGATTTTTCTATTTCCTTAGCTATCAGTTCATAATCCTTGTTCATTATGTGCAATGTTCTCATTTTTGTTCTAAGGTGCAGCTTCACCAAATCCATTAACAAGTCTTTTTCTTCATTTGAACACACTGGTAGATTGTCATCCAATATTTTTTCTCTTATTCTGATGTCTTCTTCAGTAGCTTGTCTTTTCAAAGTATCCAAGATATCCCATACTTTATCTGGGATGACTGTCTTTAGTTCTAACACAATCCTCTTAAACTTGATCATGTGTTTGATCAACATCTCATGGATCTCAGACTTGTCAATTTCATGATATCTATCATAAAACTTAGATATCTGATCAAGTCTATCTTCATCAACCACTCTAGTTCTCAACACTTGTAAACTTGGTACGAATCCTACCTCAAAAGGTGGTTGCACATTTTTGCTTCTTCTTCTTATGGTTCTTGTTGATGGATGGCTTGTGGCTATTTTCTTCTTTTGCTTAGGCATCTTAGATGCTTTAGTGGACTCCAAGTCAATTGTGTCTATGGGCGCAGGATTGATATCATCTTTCTTTCTCTCCTTTTCCTTTAGATTATATGTTTTTTCAATCTTTACTTTCTTCATCTTAGGATCATCATTCTTCTCTATCTTGGCTTCCAAAGAGGATGCACTCTCAATTTTCATAGCAATCTTAGCTTCTCTAGCTTTATCCAGGTCTGCTTGGGTCATCATGGATCTTCAAAACCTCAAAAGTGACTTTGGTGGCTTTCCTCTTAGTTGCAACACTGTTTAGGACTGCATCAACCTGTCCGGTCTTTTCCTCATATGTTCCCCATCTTGGCTCATTGGGATCTTTGGGTGCTGATAGTAAAAAATTGTGCATAAGCTTCCAAAACTTTCAACTCCACTTCATAGCCAAGTGGATGAATCCACTTAGTTCTAGGCTCAATAGCCTCCATGCAAGTAATGTTTGTTTCCACCATAAAACAAATATTGTCCTTGTATTTCTTAACAATGCTTTCAGGTATCCTATACCTCATCTGCATCATTATCCTAAATGTTTTTAACTCTAACTCTATATAATCCTTCAGAGTACCCTCAGTTGATGCCTTAAGAGATACTTGTGGCATTGTAGGTAAACTTTTATCTAGGTATAAGTCTGATACTTTTCCAACTATATGAAAGTACATATATATTATCAAAGGCCCAAACCTAAATATCTTACTCTTGTCATTCTTGATTTCCCTGATGTTGTCCATCAACTATGCATGTAAGATCTCACACAAGTTGAATTCTCCATTTTCTCTCACCAATCTGATGGCTGCAAGAATGGTGGCTATGAATACACAATTGACCCTATTTGCATGTTGAAATATGTATCCAAGTATCATAGACATCAATTTGATGTCTTTCTCCACAATTGGTTCAATTGTCATCCCACGCTTATCACTTTGGGATTTGTAGGCTTTCTCAACCAATTTTATAACATCTTTACCAACTGGAAGAATGGCATTTGTCTTTGATAAACCTGTCATATCATAAATGAGATCAACAGTGATTTTAACTAGAACTTTACCTATCGAAAATAGGTCATCATGTATCCTGCTCAACAAGATCTTAATCCATTTGGATTCATAAAACTCATATGCAGTAGCATACTCAATGATAGGGCGATTCCCAAGGTGCACAAACTCTTCAGTGAATGTTTTCTCTAGATTCATCATGGTTTCAAGGTGCAACCTAATTCTGTCCAAACCAACTGGTTCCTTTTTGCAATACACATATGTGCATATGTCTTCTATGTGCATAATGCCCATTGGGGTTCTAGAAAAGGCTCCTTCTAGGTCATCTAGGGTGGAATTGAAAGGATGCTTCTTAAACACACATCTTTTCCTTTCAGTGATATCAAAAACAATTGGTGTAGCCATGACTTACTTGATTTATTTCTTCATAGAGGTTTCCAAGGGTTTCTTGATCATTGCGTTTGAACTAGGGCTTTCAAAAATCAATCTTCCTTCTTCGCTGATAAATTCAACTACAACGCTTCACAACTCAACTGCTAGTGCTCTTGTGATCTCCAAATGCTTAATCTTGATTTAAAATGAGTGATTAGTGAATTTAAGGTTACTATAAAGTATATTTCTACCATTAATGCTTGTCGCATAAACACAGAATGCAACTGAGAATTTTGTTCTTTGTCTCTGCTAACAATCAGGTAGTGTGCACTTGCATACTACATCACATAGTCTCTAAATAGTTGTAGTCCAAGGTGCATACTCTGAGAGTGATTATACTAGCCGTGCAGGGGTCTAGAGATAATCTAGCTCCCCCTATGACTAT
The DNA here is from genome assembly GCA_027943335.1 of Chamaecyparis obtusa. Taxonomy (NCBI): domain Eukaryota; kingdom Viridiplantae; phylum Streptophyta; class Pinopsida; order Cupressales; family Cupressaceae; genus Chamaecyparis; species Chamaecyparis obtusa. The sequence goes on from BSBK01007515.1 coordinate 269,664, forward strand.
GGAGGTCATTTAACCATAAATAGGAGGTGTGTCCATTGCAGATGCATCCTCAATTATTTCATCAACATTATGCTTCTTTCCTTCCTTCCAAATCAAGCTTGCATCTTCTGAAGCTTGCATAAATTTGACTTCTCTTGCATCTTCCAAAATTGATCCTTCTGAATTTTTAGGGATTTCTTTTCTTTGTGCTCTTGTTTTGTAGAACTTTGAGATGTGTTTATTAGGAATGGGAACACTGAGAGGGGGGGGGAGGCGGTGAATCAGTGTTCATGATATTTTATCTTTTCACTTAATCTTTAAACTAAACTTAAATGCTTAAGTACTGAAATGAACATCCACATAAACATGAAATCAACACATAACATGAATATGCTTATGGGGAAACCCAAATAGGTAAAAACCCTATTGGGAATTGACACCCATTTATATTGTGTACTAGTGGTTTATGATCCTTGTTAGAAGATCCTTAACCCTATTAGGAGTTTCTTTACAATGTATTAAGTACATTAGACCTTGTCAAGGGTCAAACCCTATTAGGAGTCTTTTACAATAAATCCTATTAGGGGTGTGGACGCACTGTCCTAGAGCTCACTGCTCAAGTGGTGAAGGCTACAACCTTCTGATCTTAGATACACACTATATCTGTTGGATGAATTGTTACTGTGATAGTGCTTGTCTGATCAGTTCCCTTTATGTGCTGAAGCTTTGACCTCTTGCAAAGCTCTAATACATCTTATGGACTCTTTGCACACTTCTTTTCTTCTTATCTAAACTCTATTATAACTTCCATGATAATTACAATGGGTGCATCTCAGATTTATATGCGCATACAAAACAAATAACTAGGTCGGCCCTTTAACTGATTACATACAACACTTCCAATTAAATTAGCTCAAGTGTGTTTACAAAAAAACATATTTACATGTTGGAAACCTAATTACAATAGGCACATGGCCTTTACAACATTAGAATATAACCACAAATCAAAATGCTAATAGTCGGCTACTTACTTTGTTCTTCTTTGGCACACACTAGCTGTGTAACTTCAACTGTCTATAACTTTGTCATACTTGCATATCTGTTCATGCACTCATAGACTAAGTATGGATATAGTCTAACCAACTTATATTCTAGGGTACACACCATACCTTATTCATATGCATGTGCACTGATGCTCTGAACTTCAAGTACTTTGTACACTATCTAGTCTTCAACACTTAACCAATTTCTAATCTTCTCATCAAGTGCACTGAATCCAAACTACTATAGGACATTATTTACATAATAAAAACACTATACTAAGTCATATACGATAGTATAGCCAACTTTCCAACAATCTCTCCCTTTGTCCTTGATGGAAACAAAGGAATATGGCCAAGTTGCTAACTATTCCTTAATATAAAAAACTTTTGTCTTATATCTCCCTATACATATCTTTCTATCTTATATCTCCCTTATATATATCTATAACCATATTTTGTACATACTCCCCCTTTGACATTAATGAAAAAGGTTCTTCAAAACTATATATACAACAACTTACTGTGAGAGAACATTCAGATATTCTATCTACAAGTTTTGGATCTCTTTCCTTCCAAAATGTGATTAGTGAATTAACAATCTGTAGATGGGCACATAATGCATACTGTAGCTTCTCCATCATCTCCAAATTTGTACTAGGACCTTGATCATATGTCACCATTGTGGCATCGATCTCCTTGATATTCTGATTAAGTATATCTAATGAGTGTGCAAGAGCATTCCTTAGTTGAGTCTGCCTAGCCCTTATCTTGGACATCTCATGTTCTGCCTTCTCAATTTTATCTATCTATTCTTGGTAGACATTGCTACTCATGTTCACATCAATGGATGGATCATCTATTAACTTCCTTATGCTATCTATCATAGCTTTTTCTTCTTGTATCTTCTTATATAGATCACTAGTCAACTTTTATGGGTTCATACAGTCAGCAATAATCTTTCTTCCTTTTGTTGAAAACTCCTTCAGGGATGTGTTGGTGTTCAAAATGGACGCTTATGCTCTTAGGCTACCAATATACCCTCAAATAGATTTTAGGAATGGTTAGTTCCAAAATGTATATGGATCTTAGGGTAACTGGACCAACTATAGGGACAAGACTTCCCTCTTCACTTTTGGCTCTATAAAACCAAGGCAGGTGCACCTAACCCAATGAAAAATACACTTCACACACCAAAGACTAGATCTAGAGAACAGATTGATAGTAAGAAAGTGCTAAATGCTAACCCCACATTGATTAACTCTCCATTACTATACGGTGACAAAACCACACAACCAACTACTTAAAGCTTAAAAAGGTCATTGATTTCAATATTTTTGGGATGCAATATCTTCAACTAGTGTATGTTAAGAAGAGGAATACTCATTTAGGCCAATGCCTCATCCATTGGGCAAGAGTCCTTAGACACAAAGACACACAAATTTAAGAATACTTGAGAATTCATAGCCATAAATATATTTATCCTAATCTTTATTGCTTAGAAGACATCCTTACATAGACAAGGGAAAACCCATATCCCACCTAGAGCATAATTTAATCCAATCCTAGATTAGAACTCAAGAATGAAGATACATACATACAAACAATATGTAATGAGCCAGAAAACTCAAAGCTTACTTGACTTGAGACAAAGGAGAGATAAGAACTAGATATTTGTATTAAGTATTATGAATTCCTTCTATGTATACAATGAACCACAAGGCACCCTACTTGCAAACTATAGCTTAGACCTGCAAATTTCTTCTTTCATTAACAAATACTAAGTCAAAAAACTATTACAAAACCTTGGGACTAGAAACTCAGGACTGAGTTTGAACTTCGAAACTAGAACCCCTACAAAATAAAAAAATTCAACATTATATTGTTGGCATTAAGCAGGATTGCCACTAGTGAAAAAACTTATTTGCATTCTCAGTGCAAACTGAGCAAAACAGTGCAAACTGAGCAGAACAGTGCAAACCAAGTAGAATAGTGCAAACCAAGCAGGACAGTGTAAACCGAGTAACACTATGTCTACCGAGTCACCAGTATTTACTGAGTTCAAAACCTACCGAGAGGTCAGTATGAACCGAGCTTTCACTTCTACCGAGTGCATGACGATGCCGAGTAATGCAGTGGATGCCGAGTATCAGAAAGTCACCGAGTCAGTTTGCAGGAACCGTGTAACCATACTTGGGCTGACTTAGTAGCACTTATGTTTATTTGTCAAGCCGACTTTGTAATTGTAATTGTAATTAATTGATTAGACTTGTATATAAACAATGTTGTAAAATACCAAGATGTATTGAAATGAGAATGAATGTGAAAAAGAAAGAAAGGTAGAGATAAGCGAATTACAAAAGGCTACAACAATATAAGGAACAGCAAAGACAAATTCGTCACAGAAGGTGATCAGTACATCAATGAATCTCATTCAACAATCCAGTTGCAAAGCAAGAGATCTACTATTTCATCCTAACAGGTGAATCAGTACTAAAATCCTTTAACCAGGTAGACTTAATAGTCTTTGTAAAATCTCTTTACCGAGTACATACTTCTTTTGTAAGTTTGTAAAAATCCTCTAACAAGGTGGACCTAGCAGTCCTTATTGCTCCTAGGAGGGCAGATCATTAGAAGTGATCAATTGTAAGCCTTAACCAGCCAACTTTATACTGCAGTACTAAAGCTTTGTGGGTTTCATCCCCACCCTAGTTTTACTTTCTTTTGGAAGGTTTCTGGGTAACCAAATCTATGTGTCATTGTTGTGAATGCTTTTAAGTTTCATGCTTTCAATATGCATAAGGATAAAGTGAACTATATGTTAATACATCTGTAATTGAAAAAAAATTTGGAGTTACTGATTCACCCCTCCCCTCTCAGTAACTTGGTTGATTCCTAAATATTTCCAACAATTGGAATTAGAGCTGTATTGGTTCTCAAGATAAAGCTTAACTAGCTTAAGCAAAGAGCCAGGACAATGGAGGTATTCAAACTGAACAAGGTGATTGAAAATGAAAAGCTAGATCTGGAAGTGGCCATAGCCAAACTTAAAGAAGCAAAAGAACATCTTTCCCAATCCCTAAGAAGAAGGAAGGAACTTGCAAATCAGATGAATGATCAGAATTACATTGAAGAAAAGATTGAAGATCTTTTTCCCTCAGATAGCTCAGATGAAGCAAACAATGCTGTCAAAGAACTCCTAGAAAAGAATGGGTCTCTGCAGGGAGAAGTGAGAAAATTAAAAAGAGAACAAGAGCTACACTCAACAAGATTTTGTGAGATCTTAGAACAAAGAAACAAGTTGAAAGATGAATTAGATGGAAGGAACAATGAAGTCCAAAATAAAACCCTTCAGCTAGAAAACCTAATTGATCAAATCTCCCATACAAATGAGGAAATTTTGAATCTAAGATCAGAAATAGAAAGCACTAGAGAAGAACTAAGATCTGAAAAGGAAATCAATCTAAGATTGGTGGATGACCTAAACACCAAAAAAAAAATCAATGAAAGAATGCTGAAAAGACAAGAAGACCTAGATCAGCTGTATAATTGAAATCTTCATAGGAAAAAAGGAAAAGCAGGACTTGGATAAAAAATAGAAGGTGAATCTTCTAAGCAAGGTACTCAGAGAAATCAGAAACCTACTTGTAATCATTGTGGAAAAATAGGACATACTTCAAATAAATGTTGGAGCAATGAAAAAGTAGAATTCAATGGAAAATGCTACAACTGCAATCAGCATAGTCACAAAGCAAATGAATGCAGGGAAAAACCAAGATTCAAAGGTAATTGCCACAAATGCAACAAACAAGGTCACAAGGCATCCGAGTGCAGATCCAAAACATTCAATCCAGCAGAACAAATTATGAAAGCAATGTTTGGATGGGATTACAAAACCTGGTGTAGATGTCATTACTGTGGAGAATATGGACACATTGGCATGAACTGCATAAAACATCATCTAAGGAAAAGAGATACTACTGTAAGATGATTCAAATGCACTAAACTCGGTCACATAGCCAGAAATTGCATGAATGCTAGCGAAGTTGAAGATGGAAAGAAGAATGAAGCAACTAAGGTCAGGAAACAAGTAAGACAAAAGTGGATTCCTAAATCTACCGTGCAAACTAGTCCAAGTAATGGAATGGGTGGCTCTACCGACTCAAACTAAATTCCCAAGAGAGCACTGGAACTGTATTCTCATAGACAAATTTCAAGCAGTTCTAGAGCTAAATTAAAAGAAAGATCTAAATTGGTATACAAAGATGCAACAAGATCATAGGAAGGTCGGTATCAGTCTTTACCGAGCAAGGTCGGGAGCGGTCTAATATGATTATCGAGTGAGGTCGGAGCAATATGAATTCTCAAGTTCACCGAGTTGCGAAGTCTTTACCAAGCAATTAATTCAGAGTGGGTGACAGTCTGTCAGAATTCATACCCTAATTCATACTGAGCATTAATGATAGAATTGTAAACAAAAGGCAAGAAATCAAACTCATTCTTCACCGTGAACCTTTAGCACTTTGAGAGCAGAAAATTTCAAGAGTAATCCAGTGATTCAAACACTTTTGCGAAAAGAATTTTCTATGAGCTACCATGGCATCATCCAGCACTTTAGGGAAGAAAAGATTAGAAATGTTAGTCCAAGGGGAATGGAGCGCACCAGATTTTAAGCTCGTGCCCACAATTGCAGTAGCCCTAGATCCGAACAGAGCTCAATCTCAGATTCCTCCTAAGGTACTACTTGTTAATGATATTCACAATCATTTCAATTGTGCAATTCAAGAAATAGGAAACCTAGAGCTAGATATTGTATGTGAGGAATTGTGTGTGGATGGTATTCTAAAACCTGAGCACAAACATCTGGAAGACAAGGGATTAGTTCACATTGCACATTTACCTTGAAACTTTCGGGAGAAATGGGTTAGATACATTCTCAGCCGTGTACATGAAGGCAAGATTTGGTTTGAGCAACCCATAGAGATCACTAAGAAGATGATTCATCAAATCACTAGTCTTCCCATGTTAAACAAAGCAAAATCTACCAAAACCCTAGGTCGGCCGGAACTGGAGAAGAAAACCCTAGCCGAGTGGGACGGTAGAGGCATGAAAGTAAGCAACATTACTGATGCTGAACTAAAGTTTGGTACACACATAATTGCCCATAAGATATACAGTTCAAGTCGATAGAATAGTGTCTCCTGTGAAGCCATTGACCTAGCATACAAAGTGGTCAAGAATAACTTATCATTTGACCTTACAGATTTGTTGTTAAAATAGTTTAACAAGAACATGGAAAGCATTCAAACTTCCAAAAACAATCCATGTAAGTTTGGATCTCTACTAGTCTATTTATTCTTCTATGTTAAGAAATTCTTCCCTTCCAAAGGAAAAGTAGTATGGAGAAAAGATGTGCTAGTTCTTTATGAGATAAATGAATATATTTCAGAAATGGGTGAAAATTTTGAGAGCATCATGGATAGTTATTTTGAGTCTTTCAAGGAGAAAATGAATGACAGATTCCGGATTCCACATAAGTTGGTTGAGGATTATAAGGATGATATTTGTTTCATGGTGGACTATGACAGAGTATACATTCAAGCTTCTAAACTGAGGATTGTACATGTAAAACCTCTTCCTTATGAGGTAAACATTGATGAAACAAAGAATATCATTGAAGCCCTTCTTAATCAGCCTGTTAATCCCAAAGCTCCATATTTTGGAACATATGATGAAGCTAAGGTAAGAATTGAATTAAGCATAAAGCTTCTATAGGCAGTAAATAAAGGAAAGAAGAGGATAGCCAAAATGCAAATGCTAATTGAGGACAAAGGAGAAGACACTGAAGAAGAAAAGGAAAAGGATGAGAAAATAGAGGAACCAGAACCTGCAAAGAAGAAAGGAAAGGTATTCATCACTAAGGCACCTAAGCCTCCCACTACTGTATTTATAAGGAGAAGTGCAAGAGGTAAAGCAGACAAGGCAGACAAAGATATAATATTCAAAAGGCCTCCTCTAACCCTTCAAGAGAAGATCAAACTTTTTAGAGAAGGATCAGGATCTGGAGTAAGTAATATAAAATCTTTTAAATATGAAACCAGATCAGAAATAGAACAAAAGGAAATAGAAGATGCTATCATTGAAAAGATGGGACAGTGGAAATACTCTCTTGATGAAATAGCCCCGCAGGTTCCAGCAGCTTTATTAGATCCAATAAAAATAAGATGGAGCAATGCCAAGCAAACTGTAAAAGACATATTTGATCAAACCCTGAGATAGTTAATGCCGAGTTTGAAAAATGATGAAATAAAGAAGGCATTGAAGGAGAATGAAAATAAGATGACACTAAAGTTCAATACTTGTTTGATTCTGATTAACAATATTGAATCGGTTGTGAAGGCTGCAAATGCCACATGGAAGAACATATACCATCTTCACCAACCGAGTATTGAAATAGTTATAATAAAAGACATTGAAGATGACAGTGATGAGCAGGAAGAAGCCACTGAGGTAGATGATACTATAAGGATAGTGGCAGAAATCATTGCATCACTTCCTACCTCTCCAGTAAAAGTTACTTCATCTAGCCCGGAGACACCTTCAAGCATGGTTGTGACAACTTCAACATTTGTCCAATCACCTATTGCAACAACAGAAGCAACTACCATTTCTTCTACCGAGTTGCAGTTTCCTACTTCATCAAGTTTTCCAGTAGTAAGTATTCCAGTTTTTGATTCTACATGTGTAAATACTTCAAGTTCTCCAATAGACAGTATACCAGTCTCTATAGCCAGTCCTACTATGTCTACTATTACTACTACTAAGGCATTAAGTACAGATAAGCCTAAGGCTCAACTGAGTATAAGATTTTTGGGTAAGAATATAGTAGAGGATATAGACCTAGATGAGGAAATAGAAATTCCAACTTTGGATTTTGCAAATCTATCAGCGGACCAAATGCAAAATATAGGTGAAATCCTCCAAAGGAAAGTGAAGCAAAAGAAACTTAAAGAGGAGAGAGACAAGGAATATCAAATCATTAAGGATGCTAAGGACATTTTGTCTGAAGCATTAGGTATTAAAGTAGACTCCTCTCAACATGTTTTGTTACAATTAGCAGAAGTAGTAAACAAATACAATGAGGATTCATCTGGGACATAAAAGTTAGTTGAAAAAGATGAGAAGAGATTCAACAATAAAGTGCTTGAGCACATTGCTCAGCACATAGCTATTAATCAAGTGGAATTGACTTTAGTTTTGTCAAACATTGAATCTTCCTATTCGAATGTTACCTCTCTTTTGGCCAGACTATGCAATGTTGCCGAGTTCACAAAGGATGTCAAGGATAAAATGAATAAAATTGATGAGGATTTGAAGATTAGCATACAGAAGCTACAACTTGAACCAAGTTCAAGCTCTACTCATCACATGAAAATCTCATACCTATCAAATACGCAGTCAGAACTACTGAAAGAAGACACAAGGATCTGATCCACACTGCTAGACATTCAGAACATGATCCTTCCCATCATGAATACAATGTACAAGCACATTGAACATTCCAAAACATTGATTCATGACAATCAGTTCTCAATAGCAGATCACATGATTGAACTCTTTGCAAAAGTCCAAATTGCAATCCAAACATGCAAGATTCTGCAAGAAAATTGGGACAGAACCCTGGCACTGATAATGAAGGTACATTCTAATTTTCTATCAAATTTTGGATTCTCTCTGTAAATCACTTGTATATACACCTTTGGCATTATCATCAAAAAGGGGGAGATATGTATAGAAGGAGATATGTATAGAAGAAAAGAAGAAAAAGTTAGCACATTGAAAGGGGGAGATAATTTACAAAGACAAATTTTGAAAAATCAAAATAAATCTCAGCATGGTTCATGTATATAAGTTTTGGACAATAAGTGTTTTTGTCACTAATGCCAAAGGGGGAGATTGTTGGCATTAAGTAGGATTGCCACTAGTGAGAACACTTATTTGCATTCTCAGTGCAAACCGAGCAGAATAGTGCAAATCAAGCAGAACAGTGCAAACTGAGCAGAACAGTGCAAACTGAGCAGGATAGTGTAAACTGAGTAACACTATGTCTACCGAGTCACCAGTATTTACCGAGTTCAAAACCTACCGAGTGGTTAGTATGAACTGAGCTTTCACTTCTACCGAGTGCATGATGATGCCGAGTAATGCAGTGGACGCTGAGTATCAGAAACTCACCGGGTCAGTTTGCAAGAACCGTGTAACCATACTTGGGCCGACTTAGTAGCACTTATGTTTATTTGTCAAGCTGACTGTTGGGTATCCTAAAAGTTTTTTGAGGTTTGCATCCAATTCTTGGTTTAAGTCTCCATGCAAGTGTTATACCTAGACTAGGGTTTGTAAAGTGTCGTGAAAATGGTTTTTGACATGTTCAGAAAAACCCTTACCCTAGGTCTTGTCTTTCAAAATGTTTCCAATTCATTTCTAAACTTCATGTGGCCCTCTTGTTTCTTTTTCTTGGTTACCTTTAAGTCACTTAAGTTGCTATTTGTGTATATGCTTATTTTCCCCAAGTGTTCACCGAATTGGGAAGTGTCTTATCAAATTTCAAAACAATCTGGTGATTCAGCGAATGAGTCAAATTCATGTTCACTATTAATATCAGTTGCCAGTTCTCTAGATCTTCCAGCGGTTATCCCAAACATCCAGCAAATTGGCGAATGCATTAAAGCCACACTTTTTGATTACTTTGTTCACTAAGTCTCCAAGTGCTTTGGCAGTTTCATTTTCCTTTCCGAGAACTAGCGAATGAGGGTTATCTCCAGTTCTCGCAATCTTTGGTGGTCTTGTGAAACAATCTAGCGATTCAGGGAACACTTTGTTCGCTTATTCTCAGAATCTGGCAGTCAAGGGTCATGTCAACTAGAGAATTAGCGAATACCATGGATTGTTTTCATGATCAATGGCCTTGTTTTAATCTCAAAATATCTGTGGGTCCTGCATATTTGATCTGGTGAATGAGCGACTAAATACTTATAGTGCTATCCTCTAAATTTGGCAGTTCTGATGGTTTGCCCAAAAGATTTCAATGGAGATAAGTTTTCTCACATTCACTTATTCTCAGAATAAGTTGGTGACATACTAAACAATTTAGCGATTCAGTGAAGCCAGTGGTCGCCAGTTCTCTTAATAAAAGGATAAAGGTTAAAACAATCTGGTGAATAAGCGAATCAATGGATGATAATTTTTAAGGTCTCAGTCGCTTATTCTCAAAATGAAATTTTCAATGATATGGAGTATTTGGAGAACTAGCGAATGCTCTTTGTTCGCTGATTCTCAGAATTAAATGGTTAAGGTTTTTGTTATTTAGAGAACTAGCGATAGCCATCGATTGATGAAGATCAACGGTTAATCTGGAATCCTAGTATAAAGTGATGATTAAGGAAAGATTCAGTGAATCAGAGATTAAAGGGGTTCGCCAGTTCTCTAGACAATCAAGCGGTTAAGTATATCTTTAAGCGAATGTTCGAACCCTTTGTTCGCTAGATCTCCAAGAAAATTGACCGTCAGTCATAATATTAAGAGAATGGGAGGTGGCTTTGTTCGCTAGTTCACCAAATGGTAATTGCAGTTAACTATTTAAGTGGGAGCCCTTTGTTCGCTGATTCGTGAAATGCATGGGTGGTTAAGGATAGGATTCCGAGAACCCGCAAAGCTAGTAGTCGCTAGTTCTCCAAATTTGAACCAGGATTAAACAGGGATTCAGAGAACTTGTGAAGCCAGTGGTCACCAGTTCTCCAGTTGCTAGCTAGGGTTAGCATTATATTCAGCGACCAAGAGAAGCCAATAGTCACCGGTTCACTAAATGGGCTCAGATGGAAAAGGTCATACAGGGAAAAGAAAAGGAACCGTTGCCACATAGATAAAGTACTTTGTCGATCTAGACATGAAACCAGTAAGCCATCAAATCAGCTTCAAGAAGAAAGATTGCATGACGCAAATAGTTTTAAAGTACAGAATCATGATCATTGCCTCTTCACCTCATTTTCAAGTAGTTTAATCTATCTATCAACATCCGGACATGGTGAGCTCGAAATTTGAAATCTGAAGGTACATAAAATTGAATATGGGATCAATTAAGGAGATTTGCATTAATTATGGTAGTTGCACACCTTGGATTCATATCGATAAATAAGTTGAAGCTCATTGTTTATTTGTTCAGTCTCAGTTGTTAAGAGTTTTTGTTTGTCTAGAGAATTTCCGAGCATAAAGCATTTGAGATACAGAGAATTGAAGGTGTTTCTGTAGCAAGGATGAGTCAACCTGAGAAGAGTGCAGCGTCTTCTAGTAGTGAGGCCAAGTCCAAAACTGGCGAGGACAAGAATAAACCAAATTTTTCAGATGAATTCTTGAAACTGTTGCCGGGCTCCAGTCAGAACAAGAGGGTTGTTGATGACGTGTTTGAAGATCTTTTGGGACGGTGTAGAGACCCAATCACTCCAGAATTCTCAGGTTACACTATTTTCAACTTCTTTTACAGTAATAAAAATAAGCATGTTCCTGTCTGTAATGGTTGGGTGTTAGGATTGGGAAAAATGGTTGTCCTTGATGTTTTCCTAGATGTTGATTTAATTGTTTCCCTAGCCAGAAATTATGACCCTATCTCAAGGACAATTAGAAAAGAAGACCAATCACCCTTAGTTACTCTTGATAGGGGATCTTTTATGAAAGCTTTTGGTCTATACACGTCCTTTTCAACTGAGATTGATTTGAACAAAGAAAAGGCAAGATACAGAAGCAATATAGGGTCAGTAAAAGACCAGTTGGTTAAACATATGCCAAAACAGGATAAATATATAGCCCCCCTTCCTGCTAACATGAATGCCCCATACCAGTTCAAATCCCTCCATCATTATATGAGATATACTTGCTATGCGTTATGTAGAGTTTTGGTAATTGATGGGGATGCAGAGTTTTTACCAGCTGACTTGCTGATGATTATCTTGGATATTCAAAATTCCTTGGTAAACACTGACTATGATTACATTCAGTATGTGATTTATAGGATACATCAAGGGCTGATGTCTGTCAAAGAAAGTAAAAGTCCTATTGAGTTCATGCATTATTCTTTATTAATGCATTTGATTCTATTTTTCAACATCAACAGTTTTGATTTAAACATGTTAAAACCAAGGTTCACTTTCAAGGATCAGCACAATCCAGTGCAGTTGTGGGTGAGAATATGGAATTCTACCTCCAATGAAGCAGATTTTTGTGTTTTTCAGAATTTCATTGTCTTTCCAATTATCAAGATGCTAGGCATAAATGTCACCAGGCTATCTCCTAGAGTCCTTAGGGTTTTAAGACCACTGCAGTATGTGGATAAGTGGGATGGAAATCATAATTGGGGTGACTTCTACTTAGGAGATAATTCCACAATTATCAGAGTTTATGGTTGTCCCCAACCCCCACATTTATTACCGAAGTATGTGCCTCCGAGAGTGGCTTGTTTGGAATTTGTTTGGCAATTGATGTGTACAGATAGAGAGCTTCTGGCCCCTCACAGAAAGGGTACATTCACACCCAGGTAATTCAGGATAGGTGACTTCCTAATAGGAAAGAGGGATTTTCCTCAAATTAGTGCATGGCTACAATAATTCAAAATGGTTACTGGTGCTTGTAGGCACATAGATCCTGAGGGCTTCATCAAGATTGCCAGGATGACTTACATCCCAAACATTGGTGTGATCAAGGAGCATGAGGGTTTAGATGAAGAAGATGTGATTAGAAACATTTTAGATGAAGATGAGGTTAAGAGGAGATGGTACAGATTCTTTGATTTAGTAGATTTGTCCAAACAATTGAAAGCATCTCAGATTCCTTTTGATGGTTTTTTCCCTGATCATCCTTATTTGAAGAAGATTGATGGGATGATTGAAAAATATGATACCTTGGCGAATCAATTGGAAAGCCTGATTGATCAGAATAAGCCAGAGAAGAAGAAAAAGAAAGATTATTCATCTTCTGATGAGGAAGAATTCACTGATGAGTCACAAGAAGAAGATAGTCCTCCACAGGTTGACGGACCACCAGTTGTTGATCTCACTCAAGATCAACCAGAAATAAAGGATATCTCAGAGCCACCATTGAAGAAACAGAGGCTTGAGGAAGGTGAACCTTCAAGGCATGAAAAACAAAGAAAGGAAATTGATAGAGCATCTGCTCTTGTACCAGGTGATAGGCCATATCATCATCAATTGAGGAAAGTAATAAGAGCAGGCAAGAAAATGGCCATTGAGAAAGAAAGCAGAGAAAAGTCCTTGTGGTTGGAGAAGGATATCAGAGAGGTCTATCAGGAGGAATTCTTGAGGGATGATCAATTTATTAAGACTGATGAGTTTAAGAGTTTTCTCATTTGGAACAAGCAGCAAGAAGTAAAGAAAGCTCTGCCTGAAGGTATGGAGCCAAGTGAAGAAACTTTGAGAGCTCTTGCTTCATATGATCCTAGCTTTGATCCTATAATAGTGGACGAAGCCAGAGAATTGGTTAAATCAAGTGGAATGTTGTTAACCCCAGGATGGGATCTGACTTCTGCATTCCTCATTGATCAATTGAGAAAGCAACCAGAGGGTAGCCTATCATATGAGGTTCACATTGGTGACATGATAAGAGGAAGTGGCTATGACCCTAAGTCCCAAGCTATTGCAATGTGGTCTATGGCCCCCAAAACCCAAAAGCCATCTCTATTGAGTATAGAGGATAAGATGGAGGGGAATAAGATTATATGGACTATACAAAATACAACAGACCTTGAAGTCTCCAAGGCAGTAACTCATTGGGCTAATCTGAATGAAGCCAAGACAGCTTAGCTGTCAGAAAGATATGCTAAATTGTTTGAAAGTTCAAGCATGGTAGCCAAGGACAGAGATTTGAAAATGATGAAGATCAAACAATTAGAAGATGAGCTAGCAGAAATAAAGGTCAAACTTGAAGAAGCCTCAAAAATAATTCCTCCTCCTCCTTTGCAAGTTGAGGTACCTGTTTAGATAAATTTGGAAGCACCTACGGGACCTATTGAAGACTTGGAAAAGGTGAAATTGGATGCATCCCTGGACACTATAGCCAAAATAGTGCAGTACAGGCAAGACAAAATAAAGGACAAGATGGATGTAGTTCATAAATTAGTCAGCCTATTACATCAGACCAATCAAAAGGTGAATGACTATTTAGCCACCTTGGAGCCACTCTATAGTATTTGGTCTGGGAGGAATTTGTTGTTTGATAAACTTGACAGTTTACAAGAACACAGGCCTGATATCCCAAAAGTAGTGACTGATGTATTTGAAAGGATTGGCCTAATAAGTGCTGCGTCAAAGTTTTTCAAAGGAAAGTCAAACCAAGTAAAGGCTAGGTTAGCCATGTTTAATAAAGACTACAACAAGTATTTTCCCCTGGTATATGATGACAATGGAAATGTGGTCAAGCTGGAAGATTGGAAGTTGTCAATGGGTCAGTTGGTAATCAAGTAAGATGCCTTCCTAAAAGATAATAAGGCTTTCGATGTGGAAAGAACTAACAATATAATTGATAATTTATTCAAAGTTGAAAGTGACTGTATTAAGTTTATAGAAAAAGTTAAAAATGTGACTGATTCTACATGGGAACGGCAAGTCAACTTATTACAGGAGCTGCAGAGTTACGACTGGCCATCTGATGATGATGTGGCAGCTTGGGAAAAGCTAATAACAAAGAAGAAGAAAAAACTGGTTATCCAGCTGATAGAGGAGGAAGAAGAATAGATTGCACTTGGCACCTGATCCAAAATTTGAGGGAGAGCGTGTTCAAATAGAGAATGATGTAAATTAACTTGTAATGGCGGTCATCATTCATATAAAAAACTTGGTAACTGCTCTGAAAATATCTACAAACAAAGGTGCCAACTGCGGAAGTTGTTTAGAATTGAAAAAATATGCCTTGCTGTCTTTATCAAATATCTTTCTGTTTGTATTTTCTTTTGTTTTCTAGTGCAAATTTCTATCATCCATCCAAAGCTTGTTGCATCCTTTCGAGGATTCCAGAATGGTTGATTAGTATAAATGGCCAGTTATTATTGAAGATAGAGGTTGGAAAATGTTTTTTGTAAAGGAGAGGTCCGGAATATAGAACCTTATTTTCTTGAAATCAAGGAAGACTGTATCAATGCATTTGATCAATTAATACAATACACTGGAGCTTTGTTACTATCATTTGATTGTCTTTACATTTGGAGTGTTTTAGTTTCCTTATGTATTTAGATTGTAAGACAGTTTAAGTACATCTTTCACAAGGTGAATGTAGGGGTTGAGCTTAAGTTTCTTTCAAGGAAAGAGTAAAATCTTAGGGGAGGTCTCTAGGAATTAAATATCTATATGTGGATTTGATGACAGGTGTAGGAATGGGAACAATGATATGTTAGGCATGTCATTTGAGTTTCATTGTATTTGTTTTAATAGATATATGTGAAGGTAGAGTTCGACTCTGATGCCCAACGGATAAGGGACTGGTTTTAGATCCATTTACATTGGTTTACCATCCAAGATATAATTGACTAAAATTTTACTTTATATGCATAATTTCCAGACTTGAGACATTTTATGACAAGTTCATAAATATGTATTTCAATGCTTTGAAGAAGCAATAAATGAGGTTAACCCTTCCCTGAGTTTAACTCTAAAAGGAAGAAGGATGAATATCCTTAAGCCATTGTTTCATGTTGCTGTTTATATAGTCCATATCATGATGTTGTGTATCAGCATAATTTGGGTTATACTCAGAGTTTTAGCAATTTATTGAGTTGAATTTTGAAGGCAGTAACAAAGCAGTGAAGGAGCAAGTTCTCAATTCAGAGCTCAGTTGAACATTGAATTGATAGAGGTACACCCGCCTGAGTATATATTACTCAAAGTGAAGAAGGTCTTAACCTTAATACCTTAGTAGTTTGTAACTTGCTAGGTTATAGCCATTGGGATTATTTGAGTAATTGACTAATCTGCAGGTTCAAACACTAACACTGACTTTGTAATTGTAATTGTAATTAATTGATTAGACTTGTATATAAACAATGTTGTAAAATACCAAGATGTATTGAAATGAGAATGAATGTGAAAAAGAAAGAAAGGCAGAGATAAGTGAATTACAAAAGGCTACAGTAGTATAAGGAACAGAAAAGACAAATTCATCATAGAAGGTGATCAGTACATCAATGAATCTCATTCAGCAATCCAATTGCAAAGCAAGAGATCTACTGTTTCATCCTAACAGGTGAATCAGTACTAAAATCCTTTAACTGGGTAGACTTAACAGTCTTTGTAAAATCTCTTTACCGAGTACATACTTCTTTTGTAAGTTTGTAAAAATCCTCTAACAAGGTGGACCTAGCAGTCCTTATTGCTCCTAGCAGGGCAGATCATCAGAAGTGATCAATTGTAAGCCTTAACTGGCCAACTTTATACTGCACTACTAAATCTTTGTGGGTTTCATCCCCACCCCAGTTTTACTTTCTTTTGGAAGGTTTCTGGGTAACCAAATCTATGTGTCATTGTTGTGAATGCTTTTAAGTTTCATGCTTTCAATATGCATAAGGATAAAGTGAACTATATGTTAATACATTTGTAATTGAAAGAAAATTTGGAGTTACTAATTCACCCCTCCCCTCTCAGTAACTTGGTTAATTCCTCAATATTTCCAACATATATACCACTGGTTACCTTGGAATCCCAAAATAAGTTAGGATGCAACAAGCTATGGATAACTAGGGTAAGGGATAGGGTTTCCACCCACCATACAATTCAAACAGATCAGAAATTAATACACTGGGAGGGAAAACCAAGCAACACTGAGCAAATCAGATCCAAAATCCAATCTTCACTTATGGTAAATCCTCTAGAAATGTACTGAAGATCAAGAAACTCTTCCAAATTCATTCTAATTTGACTCTTGAAACACACCTCGAGCACTATCATTCATTCTCCCCATGGCATAAAACTCCCTAGAGTCAATCATCATACTCACTGGACCACACTGCAACAATCGACCCTACCAAACTAATCAAATCCGACCGTGAAAGCATTAAAAACCATTCTTTTCTATCACTGGAAACCCTCTGGAAATTTGAATTCAAACTAAAATGGTTACTTTATGGCTCAAGTAGCAAATCGACGGTCAATATTTAAACTAAGATCAACTTTATATCGTGACCGTCCGATCTTGATATTTTGTAGGTCTTATGATTTTAACCTTATAGGAATCTTGGTTTACATTTAACGACCACGTAACAAAGCCAATCCCATTCTCAAAATGAAACCCCCAACTCATGTTTAACTTTAGCAAATCAACAAACAAAGGAAAACACTTAAACTCAGTTCATAATTGGCAAACGGGCGACTGAAGGAATTTTGCTAGTTTGCTAAACATTTTCCTCTACTAGTTTATTTAGCTACTACATGAACACTTGTTCAACAAATCACCAGAACATTAAGAGAACTACCATTTTATTGTGCAAAAGAGTGAAACCTTTGGACTTTGTCGGTGCTGCTAACCCTTTATCAGATCCACCAAAAAGACTGAGAGATTCACCGGGCCCACATCAAGAAGATCGACGGTTGTTTGAAGTTTGCATTGAACCAAAAGATTCCATCAGATTATAAGACAACCATTTGATGGAGAATCTCTCCCTACCCTAACAAACCTCTGACAAGATATGAAATCAATGGCGGGGGTAAGATCTCAAGTGTCAAAGAAAACCCTTAAGATCATACACTGGTTGTCGATGCTCTGACACTATCAAAACCCACTGAACTTGGAAATCTTGGCCCTACTGACATGTCTGCATACTTGTAATCCATGGCCAATCAAAACATGACATCTCAACAACACATGGAAATTGGTCCCACTATTCTCAACAATCACTTAACCCTTTGACCACCTGCCCAATACGCGACTACAGGGACACTCCAAGACATAGAAAATATTACTTAACCCATGTTAGATCAAATGATTCAGTGAACAAAGGTTTTCATTGAATCGCAAAGTCATTTCATAACCTTGGGTTACTCTTCATGAACTGGTGAATACATAAAAAAGATGAGGGCCCACTGATGATCTAGTGAATTAGCGACCAAAGAGATTTCACCAATTCGCAGCAAAATTTGAAACACCGCTACTTTATCTAGAGATTCAGTGAATACACCTATTCACCCATTCGCTGAAAGTTTAGAACTCTGCCAAATAATTATGAGAATGCATGAACACCAAATATTTATTAAGACTACCAAAGATTTAACTGTTCTACCAAAACCTTAGACTAGAAACTGGGCCTGTCTAAAGAGAGATCAACAATTGTCGCAAAAGCGCATACCTCCAACAAATTCTATCATATATTACAACAACCATTGGATCAAATTTTTATAGTGCTCTACAGATTCTCTGACATGGGACCCTCTGACAAAAGTCAATTCAGCACCTCGTGGACCAATCAGATACCACCAAATCTGCACACCTAGCATGTGGACCCGCTTGAAAGGAAAAGCCACGTCACAATAGGAGATCAACGACAGGTGCAAGATCTTATGAGCTAGAAAGATTCTATCCACTTATAAGACAACCATCGATTTAGAATATCACTACAAGGCACTTCCATTTTATGAATGAGCAATCATGGGAAAAAGATATCAATGTTCACCAGGTCATTGGATAAAAAGATAAGACCGCTAGGCATTTAGAGATTACGTGAACACTCTTCACTGAACTGCCGAAAAGTTTATAAGGCATGAAAAAGTATTAGCCAATTCAGAAAACACCAAGAGAGAAAAATAACTATGTGCACTAAGGGATTCTTAAGTGGTACAAAAAGGTAACATAAAATTAGAATAGGGTGAGACAAAACAAGGGTTTTTTCGTGGCAACGGCTAGATTTTTTGAATTTTTCCCTAGGGTTTTGCCAGAAAATAGGGGAAAAAGGATGCAAAGGCCAGGAAAAAGGGGATGCATCTATGAAATTTTTTTACCAGTGCTAACAGTGGCTCATACTCGGGGATGTGTATCTCCTACAAATGCAACAAGCAAGCTAGAATCTCCTGGAAGAGCAGACAAACTCAAAATTTTGACCCAAAAAGCAAAAATAGACGACTGTACAGGGGAAAAATCTAAACTACTATTCATGGAAAAGATACTTCAGGACAAGTAAAACTTTAGGAATTGTCCATGAATAGGAAATTCCAAAGTACCACCAGTTAAATCCTTTAGGACATAAGAGTTTGTCCCCCATTTGCTTTCAATAAGATAAGGGCCCAACCAAATTGGATCAAATTTTCCATGCTTCCCCTTATCTTCTAACCTCGCATTCCACATCAAGACAAGGTCATCTACTTCAAAACTCCTCTGAGTAGTCCTCCTATCAAATAAATTCTTACATTGTATCTGCAATGTCTCATTCTTTTTATGTGCATCTCTCCTTACCTCCTCCAAATGGATCAGTTCATCCATTCTTACTCTCATCTCATCATTCAAATCTTCATCATATTCTTAGATGAACCTATACATTTGCAATAAATTATTTTGAGGCAATCTAGCACTTATTCCATACACCAAATCAAATGGAGCACAACCTATGGCTTTCTTAATAGTTACCCTGTCAGCCCATAGTGCCCACTATAACTTTGAGTCCCAGGCTTTCTTATTTTTGTCCAACACCCTCTTGAGAATCTTGATTAGACTTTTATTACTGGACTCATCTTGACCATTTCCTTGTGGATGATATGGGGAAGAAAATGAAATGTGTATCCCATATTGTTGACAAAAATTACTAAATTCATGTGATCTAAAACACATTACATTATCAACCATAATAACCTCTGGGCAACCAAAACTGGTAAGGATGTTCTGCATCATAAAATCTATCACAACTTTGCTAGTAGCCTTTCTAGTGGGGATAGCTTCAACCCACTTAGTAAAATAGTCTATTTCCACTAGTATGTAAGAATAATAAAATCAATACCCCATTTCTAGAAAGGATCCTGAACTGCAACAGGTCCAAGTGGAAAATTCCCATTAAATTTCAACTTTCTAGTAAATCTTTGACATGCATCACACCTTCTTACAAACTGATGTGTATCTTTAAAAGTTTTAAGCCACCAAAATCTAGACCTAAGGATCTTGTGAGCCGTGGTCTTTGCCATATAGTGTCCTCCACATACACCTTGGTGCATTTCCTTCAGCAGAGATTCATACCTCTCATGGTCTATGCAGTTTAGCAATACTCCTTCATTGCTTCTCCACCATAACTTACCATGTATAATGGCATACCTTGCAGATTGTAACTTCATATTTCTCCTTCTATTTTCATCCATCTCAGGGGGAAGGACCAATTTCTACAAGTAACCAATAATATCTTTGTACCAATCACAACAATCCATATGACAAAAATATGGCCTTTGTTCTTCTTCTAACACATTCACATGATTTTCAATTAAATTACTTTGTACCATTAATTTTGCAAGACCTAAGCCTCTTACCAACTTTGTAATCTGGATATCAATATTGAATTCTTGGATCCTATTGATCCATCTACATCTTTTCCCTAAAACTTCTTGTTGCACCAATACATCCTTAACTACAACACTAGGAACATAAGCAACCACCTTAGCTCCTACAAGATAACATCTAAAAGCCTTGACTGCTTTAACTAAGGCATAAGCCTGTTTGTCAGTAATATCATAATTCAATTTTGTTTCTTGTAGGGATTTACTAAAAAATGATATGGGTTGTTCATATCCATCTGAATTCTTTTGTAATAACATTGTTGCAACTGTATGGAAAGAAGCAAAAGAAAATATCTTTATGGGATTATCGTAATTAGGTGTCCTTAAAATTGGAGCATCCTTGATGGCCCTTTTGATACTTCTGAAAGATTCATCTGCTTCTTCATTCCATTCAATCTTTTCTTCTTTTTTCAACATTCTAGAGACAGGGAGACTGATTTCTGCAAAATTTGTAACAAATCTCCTTAGAAAATTTACTTGCCCAAAGAAAGATTGTATTCCTTTGACATTTCTAGGTGGTGAAAGTTTATCTATAGCCATAACCCTTTTAGGGTCAATTCTCACTCCATCCTTGGACACAATATGTCCTAAGAGCTTGCCTTCCACAACACCAAAAGAACACTTCTTTGGATTCAAAGAAATCCCATACTCCAAAGCCCTAATAAAAATCTTCTCAAGATGCTCACAATGTTGATCTTCCTTTTCTGAATATGCTGTAAGATCATCCTGATATACCACTAGAAATTTATTTATGAATTTTGAAAAGGCCACATCCATAGCTCTCTGAAAAGTAGCTCCTACATTTGTCAGGCCAAAATGAACTCTAACATAAACATATGTTCCCCAAGGGGTAGTGAATGTAGTCTTGAACTGTTCTGACTCCTCGACCATGACCTGATTATATCCAAAGAAACCATCCATCATGGACATTAACTCTGATCTAGTAACCTTCTATAGCATATTCTCCATATTAGGCAAACCATAATTGTCCTTCAAAGAATTGACATTCAAATTCCTAAAATCAACACATAACCTAATGTCACCATTCTTTTTTCTGACTGAAACTAAGTTTGACACCCAAGTAGAATGTCTGACAAGCTTGATGATGCCAGCATCCATCATCTTTTTGAGTTCATCTTGCATTTTTGGTGCCAAGGTAGGGTTCACAGGCCTTAAATTTTTCCTAAAAGGTTTAGTTCCCTCCTTCAATGGTATTTCATGCTAGAATAGATCTTCTCTATAGGCTTTCAAATCATCATAAGACCATGCAAAGACATGTCTAAATCTTTTGAGCAGATCAATCAAATTGTTCCTAGTTTTTTTGGACAAACATTTACCTATGTAAACATTTTTGGGTACTTGACTTGTTCCTAAATTTATTTCCTCTAAATCATTTATCTTATCAACAAATTTAGGAAAAAAAGTCCTTTCTTTATCATCAAATGCCCTCTCAAGAGAAACCAATCCCCTTGGGATCCTATTTGACTTTAGTTGAAAAAATTCCTTCCCAAGGACATTTTCTTTTCCATCTCTGATGTCAACATAAGTGCTGAAATCCATCTCTTGACCATCAAAATGAGATTCACACTGCAAAAACCTTAGTATATCTTGATCATTAGAAAATACTTGCCAATTCTCAACATTGTATGGGATAGAAGGCCTAGACTTACACTCAACCCTAGATATCCCTGCAAAGGTATTATCTTCTGGCCTTAATGCTATGTTTGCTAGTAAGTTAGCCATCTTGTTTTGGCTTCTATCCACCCAATCAATACCAAAGGCACTGAAACCTTCAATTTCATCCCAAATAGCATTTCTATATTGTTTCAGCCTTTGATTCTTAGATGCATACTTTGATCTAATCTGAGAAACTATTAACTCAGAGTCACCAATCACCCTAAGATGTTTGATCCCATGTTTTGATGCTTGTCTCAAACCAATCAGTAGGGCCTCATATTCAGCAACATTATTTTTGCAAGGGAACAAGAGAGTGAACAAAAACTTGCAAGTCTTACCACTTGCAGATATCAATAGCACTCCTCCTCCAGAACCTTCCTTAGAACTTGCTCCATCAAAATACAGAGTCCATAAGATATTACCTTCTGCCATGTTATTTTCATCATTAGCTAGAAGGATAGGCTTGGCCTTTTCTTGCATCTCTTTCTCCTAAACTTGGAAAGAACCAATGTCAGTGTCAAGAAAGTAATTCATATTGTCCTCCTCATTCTCCTCAATCATATGTGGAGTTTTAGCTTCCCTTGAAACTTTCACACTTTCTCCTTCAATGTTAAAAGTAGCAAAAGACAAGTGACATTGAATACTTCCTCCCATAGAGGCACTCCATTTTCTAGATAATAACATTCCATATTGAGGGGGGATATCAACTACAAGAACAGTCATAGTTAGTAGTTTATCAAGAAATGCTACTAATTTATAAAGCAAAGCCTTAATGGCACCAATAACTAGAACTTCTCTTGAGTCCATAGTTTGGCATCTCCCATGAGGTGTATCTACCTTTAGTCCTAATGACTTCATGATCTCTGTAGGCATGACAGTGTTTGATGCTCCTGAATTGATCATGCAATTCTTCAACAATTTTCCATTTATCATAAGGGACAAGAAAAAAGGATCCACTATCCCTGATGCAGTATTTACAATGTTTGCATCCAAATACCTCTGAGGAATCTTAGAGACAATTTCCTCATTTTTATTATCAAGTGTGTCTTCTAAAGAAGCCACATGCTTATCACCTCTATTCACTTCTTGGATCTTTATAGAAGAGACACCATTTACCCAATCCAAGGCCTCGACCTTGTTCTCTTCTATCCTCATCATTTCTAACAATGGAACATTGACAATTATTTGTGAAAGCAATTTAGTCATATCTATGGGAACATATGTATGGTTGCCCATATCTTCCCTAATCTCAGTGACATCTTTATCTTCTTTGTGGATAGTCAAATCAGATTTACCTTTGTGTAGAAACTCATAATCCTTCTAAGGTATGGGAACAACTATCTTTGATGTCTTTGCTTTACCTTGAGGTATTGCAATAGGTCCCATCTTCTTTTTTACTTTAACCTTAGTGACAACACCAACATCTTTCTCCTTTTCCTCATGTTGTTGTGTACTTTTTTCTAATTTCTTGATAAACATGCTACTAGGTCTACCATTTGTGCTTCCAACTATCCTATTTCTCAAATTAAATTGCTCCTGGCTTGAGTGACCATGTCTACAGAGATTTGAGAAATTTCCTCATCAGAGGGTCTCCTTAAGGAAACATGTTCCTCACACTTCACTGTACCAAATCCAACATCATCAAATTCCTCTTCCTCTTCATCAATAGAGTCAACCTCATCCCATGCATGTGAAGAAGCCATTGCATAACCACTCTGATCATATTGTTCATCCTGTTCTTGATTCTCAGATAAATTCAAAGCAATAACAAAATGTTCTGGACTATGAGGAGATTGACAAGAAGCACACCATGGGACATCATCATTCATGTTAACTAATTTGTTTTTGTAAAGGATCAGGCATCCTATCATCAGGCCTATCCCTTTTAATTGGAAAAATGGGCTTCCCATCCTTCCATTGAGTATTGTATGGATAATTCTGCATTCTTGGTTGCCTGCTGAAGCTACTTGAAACATGTTAGTCATTTGTTACAACCATATTGTTTCTTTTTTCATCAGGCTTTAGATCCTCTAAAGAACTTAGAATCTTCTTTAGATTATCCTCCTCCTTTGGCTTAAAATTAGTAGACCTTCCCATCTCTTTCTTATTTTGCACTTGAGGCCTATAATCATCTCTTCTCCCTAATTTTCTTGATATTCTTCTATTACTTTCTATGTTGATAGCCAACTTGTAAGCCTCCCCAAGATTTCTAGGGTTCTTATCCCTTAAGAGGTAACCCATCTTTGCATCAAAAGCATTTAAGTATGTCACAAGACACACTCTGTCATCTAACTTGATAACTTGTAGGAGCCTATGCATAGCCTTTTGGAATCTTATATTAAATTCAAGGACCTCTTCATTCTAATTTTTCTTTATGTTATTGAATTCATTCAAAATAAAACCCTCATTCATTTTATCTCCATAATGTTCCTTGAAACAATTCTTAAATTTATTCCAAGATCCTATAGTAGCATGGGGCAATCATCTAAACCAATCCCTAGCATCCTCAGTTAGAGATTGTACAAATAACATCATTACAACATCATCAGGCTCAACATTATAATCATCTATTACATCCATATAATTTTTTAGATGTTCCTCACATGTAATGATATTGTTTCGAGTAAACTTAGGGAGCTTCTTTCTAATTTCATCAGGAATTACATTAGGATAACCAAGAATACCAAAAAGGATAAGTTTTTTGTACCTTTCATGAATAGGAACTCCATGTGGTGGATCCATTCCTTGAGATGTGGATGTCCTTGTGTTTGAACCAGTAGGAATCTTGGCAACACTCGGAATGCCACTTGTCTGAGTTGCAAGGTTACCATGATAACCACCTTGCCCCAAAAAGGAAGTAGAAACATTTGAAGGTCCTGAGGTATGCTTGAGAAAATTGATCTTCTTCCTCATTTCTATAGCAGTGGCCTCCAACTCTGCCTTCTCCAATTCCTTAGCCCACATTTCTTTTTCCTTTCTAGACTTGTCAAGGTCTGCATCTAATCTCAACCCCTGCTCTAATGGGTTTTCCACATGAACTTGTTCATGGATCTAAACTCCAATAGTTTTCTATTTTCCTTTATATCTAGGCCTAGTTATCTCATGTTTTTTATACACAATAGGTTATTCCTCTACTCTTTCAGGCTTTGGGATAAAATTAATTGCCTCCAAATCTAACAACTGCCTCTTTAGCTGATCAACCCTTATCATGGCTTGTCTTACTCTATCTTCTTTGTCCTTTTCTCTTTATTGTCTGATAGCAACTTGTTCTTGGACTCTTCTTTCCAATTCATAGACCTCCTCAAAGATCTCATCTGATTTCAGGAGAGTAGTCTCAGACTCATCATCTCCCACTTGAAATTCATCCTCATACTAGTTTAGTCCCAAATCAATAGCCTCTTCATATTCTAAAATATTTTCTTCTTGACTAGGCTTGGTTTGAGTTTCTTATCTTGTATCCTTTTTATTTCTCCAAGTATGAGAAACATTTCTTTTCTTCTTTCCTCCCCTTGTCTGACTAGGCCTGGAAGTGCCTAGAATACCTTCTTCCATTATGTTTTCAGGATTCTCCTTTATCTAGGACCTAGTACCTCTGGAACTCATTTGTAAAAAATCTACTAACTAGCACTGTTGCAAAAATGTTTGAGTCACCACCCAAGTATATTGGGAATCTTACAATACAACTTCCTCACTTAACAAATATCCAAATGAGTTGACAAGACAAGGGACAAGAATAACCCTATTTTTTCCAATGATGACCTACTACTTATTATAGAATTTTATAGCATTTCCCCAGTATAGTCACCATCTTGTTGGTGTTCAAAATGGATGCTTATGCTCTTAGGCTACGAATATACCCTCAGATAGATTTTATGAATGGTTAGTTCCAAAATATATACAGATCTTAGGGTAACTAGACCAACTATAGGGACAAGACTGCCCTCTTCACTTTTGGCTATGCAAAACCAAGGTGGGTGCACCTAACCCAGTGAAAAATACACTTCACATACCAAAGACTAGGTCTAGACAAAATATTGTTAGTAAGAAAGTGCTAAATGCTAACCCAACATTCATTGACTCTCCATTACTATATGGTGACAAAACCACACAACCAACTACTTAAAGCTTAAAAAGGTCATTGATTTCAATATTTTTGGGATGCAATAACTTCAAATAGTGTATGTTAACAAGACGAATACTCATTTAGGCCAGTGCCTCATCCATTGGGCAAGAGTCCTTAGACACAAAGACACACAGATTTGAGAATACTTGAGAATTAATAGCCATAAATACATTTATCCTAATCTTTACTGCTTACAAGACATCCTTACATAGACAAGGGCAAACCCATATCCCACCTAGAGCATAATTTAATCCAATCCTAGATTAGAACTCAAGAATGAAGATACATACATACAAAAAATATGTAATGAGCTAGAAAACTCAAAGCTTACTTGACTTGACACAAAGGAGAGATAAGAACCAG
Source organism: Chamaecyparis obtusa (assembly GCA_027943335.1). NCBI lineage: Eukaryota > Viridiplantae > Streptophyta > Pinopsida > Cupressales > Cupressaceae > Chamaecyparis > Chamaecyparis obtusa. Next base: position 296,420 of record BSBK01007515.1, read on the forward strand.
ATATTTGTATTAAGTATGATGAATTCCTTCTATGTATAGAATGAACCACAAGGAACCCTACTTGAAAACTACAACTTAGACCTACAACTTTCTTCTTTCATTAACAAACACTGAGTCAAAAAATTATTACAAAACCTTGGGACCAAAAACTCAGGACTGAGTTTGAACTTCAAAACTGGAGCCCCTACAAAATAAAAAATTCAACATTATATACCACTGGTTACCTTGGAATCCCAAAACAAGTTAGGATGCAACAAGCTACGGATAACTAGGGTAAGGGTTAGGGTTTCCACCCACCATACAATTCAAACAGATCATAAATTAATACACTAGGAGGGAAAACCAAGCAACCCCAAGAAAATCAGATCCAAAATCCAATCTTCACTTATGGTAAATCCTTTGGAAATGTACTGAAGATCAAGAAAATATTGCAAATTCATTATGATTTGACTCCTTCAACATGCCTTGAGCACCGTCATTCATTCTCCCCATGGCATAAAACTCCCTACAGTCAATCATCATACTCACTGGACCACATTGCAATAATTGACACTACCAAACTAATCAAATCTGGCTATGAAAGCATTAAAAATGAGTCCTTTCTATCACTAGAAACTGTCTGGAAATTTGAATTCAAATTGCAATGGTTACTTTATGGCTCAAATAAAAAATTGACAGTCAATATTTAAACTGAGATCAACTTTATATCGTGACCATCCGATCTTGATATTCTACGGGTCTTATGATTTTAACCTTATAGGAATCCTGGTTTAGATTTAGCGACCACACGACAAAGCCAATCTCATTCATGAAATGAAACCCCCAACTCATGTTTAACTTCAGTGACTCAGTGAATAAAGGAAAACACTTAACCTCAGTTCATAATTGGTGAATGGGGGACTGAAGGAATTTTGCCAGTTCGCTAAACCATTTTCCTCTTTGCCAATTTATTTAGCTACTACATGAACACTTGTTCGCCAAATCACCAGAACATTAAGAGCACTGCCATTTTATTGCATGAAAGAGTGAAACCTTTGGACTTTATCGGCACTGCTAACCCTTTATTAGATCCACCAAAAAGACTGAGAGATTCACCGGGCCCACATTAAGAAGATCGATGGTTGTCTGAAGTTCACATTAAACAAAAAGATTCCATCAGATTATAAGACAGCCGTCAGATGGAGAATATCTCCCTGCCCTGACAACCCTTTGACAATATATGAAATCAATGGCAGGCGTAAGATCTCAATTGTTAGAGAAAACCCTTAAGATCATATGCTGGTCGTCAATGCTCTGACATTGTTAGAACCCACTGAACTTGGAAATCCTGGCCCCCCTGACATGTCTACATACCTGTAATCCATGGCTAATCAAAACATGACACCTTAGAAACACATGGCAATTGGTCCCACCATTCTCAACAATCACTTAACCCTTTGACCACCTAGTGAATACACGATTGTAGGGAAACTCCAAGTCAAAGAAAATATTACTTAACCCATGTTAGATCAAACGATTCAGCGAACAAAGGTTTTCACTGAATCACGAAGTCCTTTCATAACCTTGGGTTACTCTTCATGAATTGATGAATACATAAAAAAGATGAGGGCCCACTAATGATCTAAAGAATTAGCGACCAAAGAGATTTTGCCAATTTGCAGCAAAATTTGAAACACCGCTACTTTATCTAGAGATTCAGCGAATACACCTATTTGCCCATTCACCGAAAGTTTAGAACTCTGCCAAATAATTACAAGAATGCATGAACACCAAAGATTTAACCGCTTCACCAAACAGTTAGACTAGAAACTAGGCCTGCCTTAAGAGAGATCAACAGTTATCGCAAAAGTGCATACCTCTGACAAATTCTATCAGATATTATGACAATCATTGGATCAACTTTTTATACTACTCTGCAAATTGCTTAACATGGGACCCTCTAAAAAAAGTTGGTTCAGCACCTCATGGACCAATCAGATACTGCCAAATCTACACACCTGGCATGTGGACCTACTTGAAAGGAAAAGCCACGTCACAATAGGAAATCAATAGCGAGCGCAAGATCTTATGAGCTAGAAAGATTCTATCCACTTATAAGACAACCATCAATTTAGAATCTCACTATAGGGCACTTCCATTTCATGAATGAGTGATCATGGGAAAAAGATATCAGTGTTCACTAGGTCATTGGATAAAAAGATAAGACCGCCAGGCATTTAGAGATTATGCAAACACTATTCACTGAACCACTGAAAAGTTTATAAGGCATAAAAAAGTATTAGCTAATTTAGCGAACACTGGGAGAGGAAACTAACCACATGCACTAAGGGATTCTTAAGTGGCACAAAAAGTAACAAAAAATTAGAACATGGTGAGACAAAACAAGGGTTTTTTCATGGCAACTGCTAGATTTTTTAAATTTTTGCCTAGGGTTTCGCTAGAAAATAGGGGAAAAAGGATGTAGAGGCCAGGAAAAAGGGGATGCAGCCATGAAATTTTTTTACCAGTGCTAACAGGATGCTTGACCAGCCTTTAGTGAGCTCAGGTCAAGTGAAAATTTACTAACCAATTCACTAAGCCTCTTCAAATATTTCTCTTCTGCAACTAGGGATGCAAATTGTTCTAGGCTAGAGAAATTACTCTTGAACTGTGAAATGACTGTACTCACATCATCAATGGAGTGTACCTTAGACACTTTCTTATTTTTTGGTAACAAGTTGTTCAAGATGTTTACTAATTCTATAAGGAGGGGATTTCTCATCACTTGTTTATCCTTGGCTTTCTCCATAGCTAAGAGGCTGAACTTTATCAGATTTTCTTCTCCCCATGAATCTAAACTAGTTGTGTAAGGTGTCAAACCTGACAACAATGTTGCTAAGGGAGTGATAGGAGTGCTATCCATTACTTCTTGTTTTACCTTGATCACTTCAACTGATGGTTCATCTTTTTGCTCACTTCCTTTTGCCTCTTCTTCTCCCTTTTCTTCCATCTTTTCTTCTTGTTTCTCATCTATTATATCCTCAATCAATACTTCTTCTTGATTGGGATTGGAGTTACCACATAGTATCAACCTCTTGAGTACTCACAAATGCCTCTTTAAACTTGTCCAACTTAGTGTCAGTGGCTGCCATGGCTATCTCTACATTATCAATAATAATGATGCTATCCTTTAGTTACTCTGTCATGGGTGTAGACTTATCTATCTCTATTTGTGTTTCAACTATAGGTTCTAATTCTTGAGGACCTCTCACTAATGCATTAGTGGGCTGTACCACCTTGACTTCCTTTGAGGGTACTTGAGCTGTGGGCACAGTAGGTGGATACATGTGCCTATTCATAAAGATGTTCTCAAAGGATTTCTTTGTTTGTGGTGCAAGAGAATCAACTCCAGATTCAACAAGCATTCCTATGGAACCTAGGATTTCACACTAATGTCCTTAGAGGCCTCTAGTCATGCTTAGGATATGGGTTAGACATTGGATCTCTTTGGAAGACGATAGTTCCAAGATTGGCATTTTATGAGACCTCGGTCTAACTAATGGTCATTAATGATCCAACACCCTAGCCATAGGTAGTTTCATGCTTTTCTATGTTTGGATCCATTGGGAATCATAAAAATAAGGTTAGGACCAAGTTTGGTCATTAGATTTGCAATTTTGTAAATTAGGCAAAAGTTGCTCTAAAAGTTGTCATGCAACTTTCGAGCAACTTTCTTAAAAGTTGTCAAACATTGTAAACACAACTCCCAAATAGATAGTTGGTTCAAAAAAGTTTTATAACCATTAGGAGTGCCTACATAAGCCCTTACAGGTGGGTGGTAGGATAACTCATGTATTTTGGCAATTAAAATCAATAAAATCATAAACTTTCTCTATGGATTTCATGATTCAGACCACTGTATGGATGGGTATGGATGTTTGGGTATGAAATAGTGATCCCAAAAGTTGAAGCCTTGGGTCTTCTTTCATTTTTAGTTGGTCTCATGTATTGATCTAACCTTGATTGGAAGATATCTGATTTTTAGTAGGAGTGCCTAGAATTGAGGCTTAAAAATAGGGTTTCTAATAGGGCCTGATTATTTGGTCCCATTCCACCATGGGAAATTGATGCCCCTTGGTGGAATACAATATTTTCCAATTTATTTTCCTCTTTTTCAGGTTAGGAGTGTGGATTTGTAGAGGGGTGAGTTTTCCATAAGACCCTAGGTGTATATCTCTATTTGTGCACCAGTCAAGTGACTAGGACAGTTATCATAGATTTTGGTTGGGGATTCATCAAGGTCCCAAAACTTGGATTCTAAGTTTTTTAAAATCTCCTCATATTCCTCCATGCTTAATTTTTTCATTGGCTTAGGATAAAGAGCACTTGTAGTGCATTTGGAGCCCAAATTAGGCCTATTAGCCTAGTCTAATATTGCAACAATAGTAAATTCTATTTGTCTCCACTCCTTGGTTCTTAGATATGTTTTGTAAACCCCAAAAGGGTATCATAATCCCTAACCAAATCACCATCTCATTTGGGAACATTTTGACCTATGTTCAAGTTTCACTTTAGCAAGGGCTGCAAGCCAAATCCTTAGGCTGTGAAGCATTTTAGTGTTATGGGTTTCTTTTGAATGAAAGAACCATTGGAACTATAAGAATAAGACCTAAATAGGCCAGAGTAGTGTTTGTAGGCCACCCCTAGTCTTAGTATCCATTTCATGGGGTTTGATCACTCTTTTATGGATAGGGATCTCTTGGTGAACTTGTGTGCTGAAGCGCTTAGAACCTTGGTAGGCCTAGTGATTAGGTTACCTTGCATAGTAGGGTTGTGATAAAATTATCTAAGCCCTTTTTCTATACCTATGATAGGTATTTGGAACTTGGCCCCTTCACCTTGGATGTTGAGGGATTGAAAACTTACCTTTGCTCACTGTTTGAAGGCCTCTGCTTGTCACTGCTACATCAAGTGGTATTAGAGCTATGTCTGATCATGAGAATGAGGAGATCCCTACAAGGGTCACACATAGTGAGTTAGAAAAGATGGTGAGAGAACAAAAGGCTACAAATAAAGCCTTAACTAAGAGGCTGCAAGAACTTGAGAAGAAGCTTGATGACAAAGACAAAGAAGATGGGTCTGAAAATGAAGAAGTGAGTGAAGAAGAGGAGGATGATACTAATCAACAAATCCCTATAGACCAAAGGCCTTTCATAGATGCCTTGAAATCCATGGGAAGGAGAACCATGGAGGAGAAGATAGATTTTTTGGTCTTCAATGGCAAGATTAATGTTGATCTAGCCTTAGATTGGATAGAGGCTTTGACAACATTCTTTGAATGTGAGGACATCCCTAAAAAATAGAGGGTAAAGGTCACAAGATCCAAGTTAAAGGGAGCAGCCCTAACTTGGTGGAACTTCATCCAAATACAGAGGGTGAAGAATGGGAAGAATATGATCAATTCATGGAATAGGATGATAGTGTTGATCAAAGAGATGTATGTACCTGAGGACTATGGGGTACAACTCCATAGGAGGAAGGAAAGTTTAAAACAAAAAGACATGGATGTAGGCTCTTATACTAAAGAGTTCCTAAAGCTATGTATGAAGACCAATATGGCAGAAGATGAGGAAGAGAAATTGGCAAGGTACATGAATGGCTTGAAGGTATCCATTCAAGAAGAACTAAGCCTACACTACCCTACCATAGTCAATAAGTGCTATCAAATGGCACTCAAGGTGGAAGAAAAATGGAAAAGAAAACAAGAATTTTGCAAAGGGAAGAGTAATGATAGTGGGAAGAACTTTAGAGGAAAACGCGATGCTTGGAACAAGGGACAAAGAAGTGGCAATAGTAGCAAGACCCTTGACCAAGGGGATAAAGAAAATAGTGACTCTAATTCAAGAGGAAACTATAGAGGAAGGGAAAATTTAGGAAGAGGTAATGGACCATTGAAATGTTTCTATTGCAACCAAATGGGACACCATGCAGGAAGATGCCCTGAGAAGAGGAACAACAATAACCAAGGTGAGAGGAGAGCACAACTTGTCCAAGAAGATAAGAAAGAAGACAATGCTGATGCTAGAGACTTGGAACCAGAAGAAGGAGTATGTTTGATGATGAGGTAGGTCTTCCTTCAAGAACTAAAAACCCAAGAACCTCCACAAAGGAAGAATCTCTTTAGGACAAAGATCAAATGTCATGGAAAGGTATGCAATCTTCTTATAGATTCCGGTTCAATTAAAAATCTTATATCTTGTGAAATGGTTCAGAAGTTAAACCTCCCTAAGAAGCCACACCCTTTCCCCTATCATGTTTCATGGTTAACCAAAGGCCAAAAAACTCTAGTAACAGAACAAGCATGGATAGAGTTTTCAATTGTAGATTTTAAAGACAAGGTTCTTTGTGATGTAGTTGAGATGGATGGCTCACACATCCTTCTAGGCAGGCCCTGACAATTTGATGTTTATGCCATACACCATTGTAGGAAGAACACCTACTCCATCACCAAATATGGGAAGACCTTCACTATGAAGCCCCTACCAGATAATAAAACTAAAAAAGAACCCACTGTGATCATCATGGGGGAAAAAGAGATGTTAAAAACCTTGAAAGAATCTAATATTGAACCCTTTTTTTTAATCTCAAAGCCCAAAGATAACATCTGGTCTGATAAAAAAGAGCCCATACCAAATGAAGTCATAAAAATACTACAAAAGTATAAGGATGTCATTGTTAGTGACCTACCCACTAACCTCCCTCCCATTAGGGACATTAGTCATCAAATAGACCTCATACTAGGCTCATCCCTACCTAATAAGGCACCATACAAAATGACACCATTGTAGCATGCAGAGATTGTAAAACAAGTCAATGAATTGTTGGAAAGAGGGATCATCCAAAATAGTCTTAGTCCTTGTGTCATACCTTCAGTCTTGGCCCCTAAAAAGGATGGAAAATGGAGGTTATGCACTGATAGTAGGGCCCTAAACAAAATCACAATAAGGTACAGATTCCCCATGCCAAGAATTGAGGACCTATTGGATCAACTAGGAGGTGCTTGCTACTTCACCGAGATAGACTTAAAGTCTAGTTACCATCAAATTAGAATCAAGCGAGGAGATGAATGGAAAACAACATTCAAGACTACTAAAGGTTTGTTTGAATGGTTAGTAATGCCCTTTGGTTTAAGCAATGCTCCTAGCACTTTTATGAGGCTTATGAATGAGATATTCATAGATTTTATTGGAAAATTTGTTGTTGTTTACCTTGATGACATACTAATATTCAATCATAGCAAGGAAGACCATCATGATCATGTGGAACAGGTACTAAGAAGACTCCATCAACACAAATTGGTAATCAACTTGGAAAAATGCATGTTTATGAGGAAGGAACTTGTGTTCCTAGGTTTCGTGATCTCACAAGGTACCCTCAAGATGGATCCTGAGAAGGTAGATGCAATCATTAATTGGCCTCCACCAAAGAATAAAGGTGATGTAATGAGTTTCCATGGGCTTGCAACATTCTATAGGAAATTCATCAAAAATTTCAGTCATGTGTGTGCACCAATACTTGAAACAATCAAAGGTGGAAAGAAGACTAAGTTTGCATGCACAAAGGAAGCCAATGATGCATTCCAATACTTGAAGAATAGAGTCTCCCAATACCCTATCTTGGTCCTCCCTGATTTTAACAAATTCTTCACTGTGGAAATAGATGCAAGCAATTTGGCTATAGGTGTTTTCCTAAGCCGAGAAGGAAAGGCAATTGCTTTCTTCTCAGAGACATTGAATGAGGCCAAAAGGAAGTACTCTAATTATGACCTAGAGCTCTATGCCATGGTCCAAGCCCTCAAGAAATGGATGCACTATTTGATCCCAAAATAATTTGAATTCTACATTGATAATCATGCATTAAGCTTCATCAATTCACAAGAAAAAATCTCAGTCAGGCATCTCAAATGGGTAGAGCAATTGTAGGCCTATACCTTCAACATTAAGCATAAAAATGGTGTAGCAACAAAGTTGTTGATTACCTTAGCAAGAGGATTGGTTTGATTCAATAAGTTCAACTACAAAGTGTGGGAATTGAGTCCCTCAAAAACTTGTACCCAGATGACCCTAATTTTGCAGAGATATATCAGATTTGTACAAAAATGGAAGGCAGATATCACATTGATTTTTTTAAATATCAAATTCAGAATAGGCTTCTATTCAAGGGAGCACAATTATACATATCAAAATGTTCAATGAGAGAAAATATAATTAGGTAAAAGCATTGTGGTGGCCTAGGAGGTCACTTTGGCATTGACAAGACAATAGATATGGTGAAGAGGAGCTATTTTTGGCCCATGTTGAACAATGAAGTTAAGAAGTTTATTGAATCTTGTACTATTTTCCAACAAGCTAAATGGATGACAACAAGTCAAGGGCTATACCAACCCTTACCAATCCCTTCAAGGCCTTGGGAGTCTATCTCAATGGATTTTGTCATGGGACTGCCTAAAACCAAGCAAGGATTTGATAGTGTATTTGTCATAGTGGATAGGTTTAGAAAAATGGCCCATTTTGTGCCATGCAAGAGCACAAATGATGCATCTCATATAGCCAATCTCTTCTTCAAAGAAGTAGTTAGAATTCATGGCTTACCTCAGACAATTGTATTAGACAGGGATGTAAAGTTTCAAGGGAACTTTTGGAGGACACTCTTCAAGAAGGTGGGTACAAATCTCACCTATAGCTCTACCTATCACCCAAAAATAGATGGGAAGACCGAGGTAGTAAACAGGTCCCTAGGAAATCTCCTAAGATGCCTAACCAAGCAATACTCACAAAGTTGGGATACAGTCCTACCGCAAGCAAATTTTGCCTTCAATGACTCTATAAATAGGTCAATCGGTACAAATCCATTCCAAGAAGTGTATGGTTTGCACCCCAAGGGACCATTGGATATAATGGAACTCCCCTCTAATTTCAAAATTAGTGCTCAAGGCCAAGATCTGGCAGAGCTCATCACAAAGGTATAGTAGTAAGTGAAAGAAACTTTGCAAAGGTCTAGTTTTAAGTACAAAGAAAATGATGACAAGAGAAGGAGAGAGGTCCACTTCAAAGTAGGAGATAGGGTTTGGGCCTTCCTAAGAAAGGAGAGACTACCTAAGGGTAGATACTCTAAACTAAAAATGAAGAAAGTAGGTCCCTGTAGCATACTTCACAAAATAGGTGACAACGCCTATGAAATCTCCCTTCCTCCAACTTTGCAAATCTCTACTATATTCAATGTGGTAGACCTCACACCATACAAAGTTGCAGTAGGTTCATTAAATGAGCAAGGTGAGGACACCAAAGATGAAGACTATCTTACCACTCTTCCTTAAAGCAAACCAGTGGAGTTAGAAGAAATCTTGGACACAGATACTAAAATAGACTAGGACTAAGAAGTACATGTCATACATAGTCAAATGGAAGGGCCTTCCCAACATAGATGCTACATGGCTGACCGAAGATCAAATCAAGCAACATGGCACTTTGGTGGAGTAGCTATCCTCAAGTAGGGACTTGAGTTTTAAAATTCAAGGGGAGTATGGTGTAGGAGCACCTAATCCAGATTCAACAAGCATTCCTATGGAACCTGTTGGCACTTCAAATTTTCAATACATGAGTCTTGTGAAATTTTTATAAATTTGAAGTGTGTATAGATGTTCATGAAAGTATGATAATTTTGTTATAAAAAACCCCATAAAAAATCTTGCAAAATTATCTATTCTTCCTCAGTATCCAGTGAGCCCTAATTAAGAGTTAAACCTAAGAAAAACCCTAAATATATGCCATTTTCAAAAAATAAGCCCTAGGTCACTTTGTTTTAAATCTATTTGAGCATTACCTTTTTGAATCACTTAAAATCTCAAAAGTGCATGTGCATAAAGTTTTCCTAAGTCTCAGCGGCTAGCAGTTTTAATTTATCCTATGTCTGGTGGCTATAATATATCCTAAGTCCTAAATACCTTATCTTCTAATGTTTTGGCTTTCATTCATCTTGGTATCTTTAAAGAAGATCTAATGGCAGTTGTATAGTTGCAAGGAATCTTATAGACCTATGCGATCATGTGACTAACCGTTGATCTTACACTAAAGCTTAATGTGAAAACAAAGTGGGAACAGTGTCAGAAGAATCTTCAAAGATGAAGGTAATAAAGGGAAGATTCGATGGTTTTCATATAATCACATAGAATCTTAGAGACCTATGTGATCATGGGACTAACCATCATTCTTGCATCAAGCTCAGTGTAATTCTCAGGTGGGACCATGGACAGGTGTACACGACTAGTGGTTTCACATTGGTTAAAATAGTGGGACCAATGTTAGTTTTTGCATATGGTTTTTCTTGATTGGTTGATAGTACTTGCTGATGTGGAGGATGTCAGTGAACACCAAAGCTCGAAAAGAAAGAAATTACATGACAACTTGTTAGCTGTTACAAGCGTGGATTGTCTTTACTAACAAAGGTAAAGTGGGACTAGCAACTTAAGGAATAGATGATGGCAGGTGAATGCTAATGGTTTGTCACATGGTCGCATGAGCTTTTTTCAAGCTATGTGATCATGAGACTAACATTCTATTTTAATAGTAAAAGTTATAAGGGATTTTCCACCAATGAAGGAATTGACATGATAGCTTGTCGTATGGTCGCATGAGCTTCTTTCGAGCTATGCAATCATGCAAAAAATTGTTGCATTATTTTCCAAGTGAAAATCAATGGTCAAAATTTAAATTGAAGAAGAAGTGGGTGAAAGGTTCAGACAAGGTGCAGAGAGCTTGGCGAGCAGAATTGCAGAAACCGATTGCTGTTTTCTTAGGGATTTTGAAGAAAAGGTTGGTTCTTCCTGCACTTTCTTGTTCTATTAAGAAGTATTTCTTTGCTACTGTGTTCTTTTACACATGATATATGTAAGCTATAAGCCCTAGCAATGCCACCTAGGAAAGAGCTTTCTGGTGAAACCAATTATCTTAAGAGGGGTCTACATGAGGACTTATTAAAAAAATTTCCTAGTTCAACAGTAAATTTGGTAGATGTCAAATAGTTAACACTAAAGGAGCCTAGGGTAAAAGTGGCAGATGGGTTGTATGATACAGGAAATTATATCAGGGATGCTAGGATTGGTTTTCTTAATGCAAGTGGCACTTCTGACTTCACTGGGTTGACATTATTTATAGTAGGATTCAGCTAGAGAAATACCCCTGTTCCTCCCTGTAATGTATGGGAAAATGATGTAGGAAAGCTTGTGGTACCTGGTGTCTTCTTAGATGTAGACTTGATCATTGAAGTTGCAAAAAAATATGACCCTATTACTAAAGAGATTAGGGGTGTTAGAGGGAAAAAGCTATTGACAATCTCTACTGAGGAAATCATAACAATTTTTAGATAAGTGACCCCTCACCTAACCTAGAACTGATTTATTTTAAAGAATTAAGAGAGGTGTATGATGCATAGAGACATATTTTTAGAATTGGTCCTCTAAAAGATTTCTGTACTCAAATTGGAAAGATGATTGTTACAAAACTAGGTGCTCAAGAGCCATTCAAAAGAGAGTATTTTGATGTACTAGCAAGAGGTGCCTATTGGTCATTATGTCAGGTTTTTGGGGAAGATGGTAATGAGAAAATGCTAGAGCACTTGAAGTATATTGTGATCTAGATATTACATCCACATTTGTCAATTACTTTTGATTATTCCCCCTTCATTGCTAACTTAATCCTTGATGGACTAATGGGGATTCGAAAGAATAAAGTTGATAAACACTTTTGTTGGTACTCTTTTATGATGTACATGTTTTTGTTCAAGGGTGCTGATTATCTTGCAAAAGAAATAGAATTATCAAAATAGAGAGGTGGAGAGGATGTGCCTGTTCAGCTGTGGAATTCAAATATGACATGGGATAAAAAGGATAGTAGTTATATATAGTTTAACAAATGTTTTGCAGCAAGATTGAGAATATTCTTTGTTCATGATAGCCCTAGAGTCCTAGTCACCTTGGCCGAAATTGTTAGACCACAACAATTTACAAAGGAACTCAACATAGTGCACAATTGGGGTGATTTTATTTTCTATCCCTATTCAACTATTATTAGATTATATGGTTTCAGGGGGACTCCTTTTATTTTGCCTTTCCAACTTCCCATCTGTATACACCTAAAAATGGTCATCTAGACTATTAGCCCCTTTTGCTAAATCATAAATTACTTATTCTTGATCAAATCCTAGTTCTATCATTTATTCGATTATTTTCTATGGGCTAACCATCTTATCCTAAGTCTTTATTTATTAAAAGGAATATTTCCTCCCCTTTTAATAAATAAAAAGCCCCCACTTTTCCTCTTATCCTAAGTTGCACAAATAAAGCATTATTCTTATTTTATAAAAAGAGAAAAGTACTTTTTGTCTCATATGGACACAAAAGTCAACTCTTATTTTCCTATTGGAGGATATTTGTGCACATGGATTTCTCCTCTTTTAAGCTCCACCGTTGATTAAATCTTTTGCCTCTTAATCTCCATGGCCCATTCCTTTTTCATTCCCTATAAAAGGAGAGCTCTCTTCCTCATTTGCACACACAATTTTTATGTTATTGTTATGCTACAGGTTTTCTAGGTCATCTTGGAGCTTTTGGAGATATTCTTGCATCTAGGGTTTGAAGATTTGAAGCATTGTTGGCATTCATCTTGGATCTTCATCAACACTCTATCTTCTTGTCTTCATTCTTGCATCATCATGGCTTTCTTGCTTCATAGTTAGATTTCATTTCTTGCATAGTAGTTTCATTTTCATGGCATTCTTAGCTTAGATTTCCTTTATGCTTTAGATTAATTTATCTAGTTTAACTAGGAGGCTTTGTAATACTTGCATCTTTCATTACCATAGTTTAGCTTGCATTTCCATTCTTAATCTAGCTTGCATTGCATTTCATTCTTGATTCTTGATGATATTGGCATTCTTGCCCTTGTCTTCATTGAATCTCCCATTGCATGGTTTACTAGCAAGGTTATTGGCTAAATAGCTCTAGCTGAGAGCATTCTTAAAACCCTTGCACTCCATGCCTAGGGAGCTATGGATCGATTTGTGAGGCCTCATTCTTGAGTTCCCTTGCATGTAATGATCCATAGAAGAGTGGTCACATTTTCACCATACACCATCAAGATTGGCATTGTAGAATTCTTTAGACAATTAGGTGATATTAAGAATAATAGTATTGCTAAAGGTAGAGGAACTTTGTTCCCAAACATTACCATTGCTCACTAGCTTATAATCACAAAGGGTGGGTGGCTTCATATGCATAAAATCTTGGATCCTTAACATTTGACAACCACAATTGCCTGGATGATAGACCCAGAGGGTTTCTACAATGAAATGTATAGAAAGAGGGTCAGATGCTCAACAATAAATCACATTTTTAATTTTCCTGAAGATATTATTAGAAATACCCCAGGGATGCAAGACCAAGTAGTCAGATAGGAAAAGTGGTTAGTGTACAAGAAAACATGAGATTGGGTTTGACAATTTGACCCCAAATATGATCCTATAGGCAGTATAATCCTATGGGAAAAAGGATAGATACTCCCATGAATTGTTTTCAAGAGATTTTCAAGACTCTAGAGGAGAAGAAAAAGGCCATGGAAGACAACCTAGAGAAGGCTAAATCATTGTTGGGCAAAGGTGCATTTGCAAAGGTGTTGCCTCCTAGAAAATATATGTTGCAAGAGAGGACTGGTTATGGTCTAATAATCCCAAAATCTGATTTCAAGAAGAAGAAAAAGAAAAGAGAAGATCTCCCTTCTACATCAAAGTAGGTGGAGAGGCAAAATGAGGTTGAAGAAATTACAGATGTACCATAGGACCAGCTAGGAGAAGACATCCTTGACTTTACACCTCCCACCAAGAAATAAAGGATAGAAGAGAGGCCTCATGATTCAGAGGAAGAATACTCTCCTTCACAGTCACCCTTGAATATTAGAGATGATCAGGAGATCATAGAGCAGGTTCAACAAATGGGATCTCAGGGTCAAATATTCATGACTCAAGATGAGATAAATGAGGGAATTCCATAGAAACCAAAGGAGCCTAAGTTAGGCTTAACATCAAGACAAATTGCAGGGACAGAATTGGACCCTATAATCAAACAGGCATGTGAAGAATTTATGGATGATGATGCATTTTTAAAGACCAGGGCCTTTTTACAATTTTTATGGAAAATGAACATGAGTAAATTTGAGGAAGCTTGTGAGAAGAAGCACAAGGAGAATCCTGATAAGGATATTAAAACTATTGAAGATGAAATCAGGAAAGAGATAACAGATAGATTTGAAGGGATTACTCTAGAATAGGGGAGAGAATTGGAAAAGAATGCAAGAGTACTTGTCCTCCCTAAATGGGACATAGCTGATGCAATAGTCCTTAATGTAGTTAGAAAACAAACTACACCTATGTACAAGACCAAGGAAGAGGTAGAATAGGCTATCAAAGGAGTTACTTTCAGTAATGACAATCAAGCTTTGGTCATATGGTCATTAAAGAGACATGATAAAAAAAAAAGGAAAGCAAATAATTAAGGATAGTCTCTTTGGTGGTCTCATAGTCAAGAGGGTTTTGGACACATCAGCAATAGAAGCATCAAGTATGGTGGTAGCCACATCTCACCTTGCAGAAAAGGTGGTAGAAAGGGAAGCAAAAGAGAAGGAGGAACTCACAAGAAAATTTTAAGAAATGTTGAGGGTGTATGGAGATTTAAAACAAGGATTGTTTGAGAAAGATAAAATAATTGCAGATTTGAAGAAAAGGTTGGGGGAGGAAATCTCAATCTAGGCACCACAATAGTTTCAACTTCCTTCTTCTACTTCTGGTCCTTCCTCCTCAAGCCCCATTATTGAGTTTCACACGTCTCCTCTTCCCCCTTCCCTAAGAAGTGAAGATATAGAACAAAGAGAACAACAGAAATCTAAAAAGAGACTAAAGGACACCATTCAACACATTGTTAGGAATGTAAGGCCTAGAGAAGTTTATAAACATGCAGGGAAGTTATTTGATATTTTTCTTTCTTTTAGAAAAGAAGAAGACACCGTGGGCAAAATTTTGGATGCCTGGGTGCCTAGGGAAAATGTTTTGAAGACATTTCTTAAATCAATTAAAGATCATAGTAATGTGTGCCCCTAATTGGCAATTACTTATAAAATTGTCAAATCTCTCCTTGATTTTGAAGTATCTAGGGAAGAAGTAAAGAGAAAGGTAGCTCTTTTAAGAGTAAGATACCTGTATAATGATTTTTAGATATTCTTGGGTCTTGTTAGAGTAGATGGAACCATAAAAGAGAGGGAAAAATGGTTGGAACAAACTGAGAATCTAGTGTCAGTCAAGATTGATGCTATTATTAGCACTGAAGACACTCTTCCTTTTGTACAAACAATTGAAATGTTGCAAGATGCCAGGGTGCATTTTACTAAGGTGATAACTAAAATTCATCAATTAGTTACTAGTTGGAAAAAGATTCTACAAAAGAGGGATGAGCTTTTGGCTTTTAATTGGCCTTTTGATGATACCTTTTCAGCCTAGGAAGCAGCATCCCTTTCAGATGATAATAAAGAAGAAGAAACATCCTCTAAGGAGGAAATAGATGGCATTGCCCCAATTCCATAAAGAAATAAGCATGGATATAACACCTGGAAGATGTTGAACTGACCTTGGAAGCTATTGCCAAATTTTGGCGCTCATCGTTATGATCCATCTCAAAAAATTTTAACAAGAAAGTTTCTATTTTCATTTTTTGTCTTATATGAGGACTCTTTTCTTGTCTTTTCTAAGAGGATTTGAAGCTTGTTTGCAATCCTTATTCTATAAAAGGATTACCAGGATCAGTGTAAAAGGACCGAGAACTTGATCAATTTAATTGATAAGTTACTTGAGTCTGGGATATCATAGACTATATTTTAGACATTATTTCTATAGAAGAACAATATCTTATGGTTCAAGTTATTTTCAGAAGGTTGCATTGTAAAGCATTTTGTGAGCATGATATAACATAGCATTTGAATAAAATCCAAGATTTATATCTCTCCTTGAGTATCTCTATTTTAGTTATGAATTGTTCCAATTCATTACATGGATAATCTCTATGTGTATGTTTATATTTCTCAGTTCTGATCTAGGATAAAATTAAATAAGCTTTGAATATAACATAAATTCTTTGAAGTTTTGCTTAAGGATACACCAGTAAGTAGTGTGAATCTAGGAATCCTTTGGTAAAATCCACTACAGGGTGATTAAAATTTTCAAAGGGCAATAAATCTTTCAAAGTTTGGTATATTTGTTCATGTATAACAGTCTTGCAGTGGAGGTGTAGCCCAATGGATAAGACATTGGCAGATAGTGGAATTCTTCTCATAGAGATTAGTGTATGAAAAGGTTCTTTTGATATTTCCATCTTTAAACATAAAATTTTCAAAATTCTTTGAATTACAGTGATTTGTAGAATAAATTACCACCTAGTGATTGTGAAAAATCTATGAATGAATGGTCATCATTTAGGTTTCTCTTATCATTCATCTGTTACATTTAAATCTAGTCAATGATTAGTGAGATAAGTATTTTTTTTACTAGATTAGGAGCACCCTCCTTGGTTTTGCAGAGCCAGAAGCCTAGAGGGTAGTCTTGTCCCTACAGTTGGTCCAATCATCTCTAGAGCTAAATATTTGGATCTAACCAATCCTCAAAATCTATAGATGTATCGGTTGCCTGTTAGAGCATAAAGTCTATTTTGGGAACCAACAAAATGGTGACTCCACTGGGGAATAGGGATTGGAATACTATGATAAATTTTAATTTTAGATCTCTGGTATTGTAAGTTTGAATATCAAATAATGCAGTTACAAGTTGAACTAGACTCTTGGCCTTCTTATTTGTTAGAACTAGTAAAGCACCATTGGAAAACAAAGGAATATTTGCAAGCTTTGGATTTGGTCAGAACCTAAAAATCTCTTTTAGCTTTGCATTTGTTTATAGTAATCTTTGTTTTGATTACTTAATAAATTTTGAATACTTTGATCTCCTGAGTGTGTGAAAATATTTTCCAACTTTTGTTGGTGGCAACTCTAAAAGTCTCTGCAGCAGTGCTGAGTAAAGATAATAAGAAAATAAGAAATTGTTTCACATACTTTCAATTATGAGTCAGAGAAACACTAGGGCTTGGAGGAAAGATCACCTAGAAAGTAGGTTAGAAGGTGAACTTCCAAGAACTTCTAGGACTTATCTTCCTAGAAGACATTAAAGTAGTGGTGATATGTCTTAGACATGGAGACAAAAGAAAAATATGAAAATGAATCACTAATTCACTCATGACCAGGAAGAAAATGCCTCTGAGTATGAGGAGGTAATTGATCTAGGTTTAGGAGCATATGAGGAGTTTTATTCTCATAAGGATGATGAAATATAGCATAGGAAGATGAACCCAGATGTAGAACCTCAAAAGGAAATAAGGAGGTCAAGAAGTAAGAATAGGGGCCTGGAAGGGAGAAATGATACCCCAACCTGGGGACCTTCTCCTTCTGAGAGTCCTAAAAATCCTAGAAATCAGCAAAGAGATGTTGAGTCTGAAAGTTCACCTTCTGACACTACTCTTCCAGATTCGGAGGATATTTTTGAAGAAATCTATAATTTAGAGAAAGATATCTAGGAACAAATTGCAATTAGGAAGGAGAGGGAAATGGAAAAAGAAAATGAAACAAGACAGGCCCAAATTAGGGCAGTTCAACTCAAAATATAGTTGATGACTTTAAAGGCCATAAACTTTGTAGAAGCCCCCAAGGAAGTTGGTGAACAACCTATTCTCCAACCCATTGCTAAAGTTAGGAAGCCTAAGGATAAAGGAAAATAGATTTCAATAGGAATCACAATAAATGGCACCACAAATGACAAGATCCCAATAGATCCTTTGTCCAAATTGGAAAATGATTTAGAAAGGGCTAGAAGAGAACAAGAGGTTATTACTAAAGAATTAGAGAAGGCAGAAATTGAGGCTACCACTTTGGAAATGAAAAAGAAAGTTGATTTTCTTAGACAGTCTTTTACTCCTTCAATTCCAAATAACCCTGTGATGACATCTAATGTTAATGTTGGAAATTCTGCTACCTAGGGTTCTATTGTCACACTAGTGACTACTGCAAATGTTGCTAATGCAAAAAATAACAAAGCTTCCACCTCTCAAACAAATGCTTCATTACAAAGAGGAACAGTTCACATTGAAAGGTACAGACAACTTCTCTTTAACAATATTGTTGGTTATCCTAATTTGATTCCTACAAAGATTAGAGAGAAATTACCTAAGTTTACTGGAAATAATGTTGTTTCCTATGAAGAGCATGTAAAGAACTTTATTGATATGATTGATAACTATGAAATAGAATATGAAGATGTCATCATGAAATTGTTTGTTCAATCTTTAACTAAAGATGCAAGAGACTGGTTCAGAGGGCTTCCTTATGACTGTATTGGTTCTTGGGATGATTTTATAAATTGTTTTAAAGATCAATACGGTGATAAGACTAATGAGGGTTTTATGTTAAATGAATTTAACAATATAAAGAAAAACTAGAATGAGGAAGTCCTATAATTCAATGTGAGGTTTCAAAAGGCAATGCACAAACTCTTCCAAGTCATGAGATTGGATGAGAAGGTATGTCTAGCAACATATCTGAATGCTTTTGATACCAATATGGGATACCTTCTTAGGGATAAGAACCCTAGGACTATCAGAGAAGCTCAAAGATTTGCAATAAACATTGAGAGCAATAGAAGGGTATCTGGAAAACTAGGAAGAAGAGAGGATCCTAAAACCTCTAGGTTTGGAAAGAAAGAAGTTGATAAACTTGTGAATACAAAACCTATGGAGGATGATAACCTCAAATAGATCCTAAATGCCTTAAAGGATGTGAAACTAGGGGAAAGTAAAAATAAGTTTTAGGGAAATGATAGACCTCCTCCAAATAATTTCAATAGGCAACCTAGGATGCAGAACTATCCTTACAATACACAGTGGAAGGATGGAAAGCCTATTGTCCCAGAAAACAAGGATATGAGGCCAAATGATAAAACCCATGACCCTTTGCAAAAGCATTTAGTCAATATGACTGGTGAAATTCCATGGTGCACTATGTGCCAATCCCCTCATGATTTAGATTATTGTATGATTTCTCAGAATATGTCTAAAAGTATTGAACAAGAAGAGGAGGAAGATGAATCATATGATGACAAAGGTTATGGAATGACCTTTTCTAAATTTGTCAAAGAGGTTGAATCTGATGAAGAAAATGAAAATTAGGATGTAAATCATTCTCAGAACAAAGGAGAGCCTTACCATCAACAAGTTTTTTCTGATGAAGAAGGGGAAGAAACTGAAGATATAAATAACAACTCTAAACAAGTTGATGAACCTGTTGTATTAAGAAGACCCTCTGATGAAGAGATAGTCCAGATCACTATTGATATGGTGACATAGGCCAAGAGTAATTACATCCTTAGAAATAGGACTATTGACAAAACATTTGGTAAACCAACAAGTGTTTTTATTAAAAGGGCTAAAGAAGATGCAAAGCAGTCTACCACAAAAAATAAGTTTGTTGATGATGCCAAGAAATTAAAGAAAAAGGGCACTGAAAAGCCTGTTGAACCAATCAAGGTTTTTAAGATCAAGGCTAAAACTCCAATGGTTACTACCCCAAATTCCCAACTTGAAAATAAATCAAAGGATAAGGAACACTTGTGTACAGCCATGCAACCTGAAGTCAAGGATACCCCAAAAGGAAAGATAGACTTATCTATTTTAAATTATGCACCTATTGACATGAATCAACTATTATCTTAGATCATAGTAAAAGTTCCTTTAGTGGAGATGATGAGGATAAATGAACACAAAGAAAAAGCCCTCACATGGATAAATGGTGTTCAAACCATAGACATCTAGGAAACAGTAAATACTAGAATGAAGGATCAAGGTCCAACTAAAAAGGACACTAAAGAAATTATTTCAAAAATTCCTCAGATCTATTTGGACACTAATGTTGTAAACACCTCCATAGGAGATGTTGATCCTTTTTTCTTGACATTAGTCATAAATGATAAAATGTTGAAATATTGCATGATTGACTCAGGAGCCTCAAATACTATCATGCCTACTGAAATTATGAGATCAATGGGATTGTAGGTTGATACTCCTCATGTGAGATGCCATGTAATGGAATCTAGGGAGGTACCAGTAATTGGAACAATAAAAGCCTTACCTTATAGGCTTGTTGCTTGTCTTGAGAAATAGTTGACTATGAGTGCTTTAGTTGTGGATATTCCTCCACAATATGGAATGTTGTTATCAAGAAAATGGAGTGCCACAATGGGAGGTAGCATCCATTGTGATTTATCTTATGCTACTTTTAATGTCACTGGTAAGAGCATTAAGGTACTCATGGAAGTTAGAACTCCTCACATGATTGAGGAAGAAGCTAGTGATAATAACATGAATTGTTTTTCTGGATACTAATATAAATTCTTTTCAAATATAGAGTAATGATAATGAAGATGAAGCTTCTCTATTAGCTCAAGATGAAAGAAATGTAACAAATCAACATGATCTTTGGACCATGTACTTTGATGGTGGTTTCTCTAAAGAGGGATCTGGTGTAGGTGTGTTGTTGATTTCCCCCACTGAAAAAACTTTTAAATTTTCCTTCACCCTATCATTTACTTATACAAATAATACTACAGAGTATGAGGCTTTACTGATAGGATTAAGATTATCCTCAAAGCACAAGATCAAAAATCTTAGAGTTATTGGAGATTTAGAATTAGTTGTATCTCAGATTAGATCCAAATATGTTTCAAGAAACCAAAGGTTAAAACAATATAGGAATGTTGTTTGGGATGAGATAGAATAGTTTGATGCTTTCTATATTGATTGGATGGATAGAGGCCATAATAGAATGGCTGATTTATTGGCTAACATTGCATTAAGACTAGAGGATATCACTTTTGTAGGGATAGCTATGATTGAGATTCAAACTAGGCCATCCATACCAAATAATTATGAAAATTGGCAGGTTTTTGATGATGATCTAGATATTTTAAGATTTTTGCATTATGATGAAAGTTTTGGAGATAAAGAGATAAATTTTGGTGAGTATGTAGAAACATCAGATAATAAGAATTCTCTCCTTGGCAAGGAGATCTTGCAGTTGAAAAAAAATAAAGTCCCAAAGGGTTTGGTAGTGTTGGAAAGAGCATTTGATAGCCATGATAGCTCTTCGTAGGAAAAGCTTTTAAGAAAGCCTGAGGGTGTAGAGGAGATAAATTTAGGAACAAAGGAAGCCCCAAAAAATATATATATTGGGGGAGGCTTGACTCCTGAAATAAAAAATTCTCAGATAGGTCTTCTTAGAAATTATAGACATGTCTTTGCTTGGTCTTATGATGATTTAAAGGCATATAGAGAAGACTTGTTCCAACATGAAATTTGTTTAAAGGAAAATACTAAACCTTTTAGACAAAAGTTGAGACCTGTCAATCCTAGTTTGGCACCAAAAATGCAAGATGAGTTAAAAAAGATGAGTGATGTGGGCATCATTCAACCTATTAGGCATTCAACATGGGTTTCTACTCTTGTCCTTGTAAGAAAAAAGAATGGAGACATCAAGTTGTGTGTAGACTTTAGGAATCTGAACATAAATTCTTTGAAGGACAATTATGGTTTACCAAACATGGAAGCCATATTACAAAGGGTTACTAGATTTGAATTACTGTCCATGATGGATGGCTTTTCAGGTTACAATCAAGTAGTTGTCAAAGAATTAGAATAGTTCAAAACTACATTCACTACTCCATGGGGTACTTATGTGTATGTTAGGATGCCTTTTGGTTTAAGTAATGCTCGGGCTACCTTTCAAAGAGCCATGGATGTAGCCTTTATAGATTTCATAAAAAAATTTCTTGTTGTTTATCAGGATGATTTGACAGCTTATTCAGAAAACAAGGACCAGCATTATGGTCACTTGGAAAAAATCTTTGTAAGAGCTCTAGAATATGGGGTCTCCCTTAACCCAAGGAAGTGTTCCTTTGGAGTAATAGAGGGTAAGCTTTTGGGACATATTCTATCTAAGGATGGAGTCAAGATTGACCCTGAGAGAGTAGCAGTAATAGATAAGGTACCATTGCCAAAAAATGTAAAAGGTATCTAATCTTTCCTTGGATAGATAAATTTTGTCAGAAGGTTTGTTACAAACTTTGCTGAAATCAGTGTTCCCATCTCTAAAATGCTAAAGAAGAATGCAAAGGTGGAATGGAGTAATGAGGCCAAGAAAGCTTTTTTTGATATCAAGATGGCTATTAAAAGTTCCCCTATATTAAGATCACTAGATTTTAGTAAGCCTATCCAAATCTTTTCATTTGCTTTTATCATACTATAGCTGCAGTATTATTACAGAAGAACTCAGAGGGTTTTGAACAGCCCATTTCCTTTTTTAGTAAATCATTGCAGGAAGCTGAGTTAAAGTATGATATAAATGAGAAATAGGCCTATGCATTGGTCAAAGCTATCAAAAATTTTAGATGTTACTTGGTAGGAGCAACTGTAGTTGCATATGTGCCCAGTGCTGTTGTAAAAGACATCTTGATTCAAAAAGAAGTTTCAAGGAGAAGGTGTAGGTGGATAAATAGAATCCAAGAGTTTAATGTTGATATCCAAATCACCAAACTAGTAAGAGGATTGGGGTTAGCAAAACTTATGGCCCAAAGCAATTTGGATGCTAATCACATCAACACTCTTGAAGAAGAACAAAGGCCATACATTTGTGATTTAGATTGCTATGAATGGTACAAGGATGTCATTGGATACTTGCAAAAGCTTTTACTTCCTTATAATATGGAAGACCACAAAAAGAGGATTGTCAAATTACATGCTCTAAAATATGTGATCATTAAAGGAGAATTATGGTGGAGGAGTAACGAGGGTGTTTTGCTAAAATGTGTTGACCCTCAAAAGGATAATGATTTGTTGCAAGCAATGCATGAAGGTGTGTGTGGTGGCCATTACATGGCTAAAACCACTATACATAAGATACTGAGGTCTGGATTTTGGTGGCCTAGTATTTTCAAGGATGCACATTCTTTTGTCAAAAAATGTGATGCTTGTCAGAGATTTTTAGGAAAATTGAAATTCAATGGAAATTTGCCTCTGAGTCCTATAACTGTGGAAGCCCTTTTTCAAAAGTGGGGTATGGATTTCATAGGAGAGATCCCAGAAAAATCCAGTGGAGGACATTCCTATATATTGGTTGCAACTGATTACTTTACAAAGTGGGTGGAAGCTATTCTCACTAAAAAAGCAACCACTAAAGTGGTTATTGATTTCTTGATGCAAAATTTGCTGATAAGGTTTGGATGCCCTAAATTTTTAGTTGTAGACAATGATTTGTGTTTTAGATTTGAAGAATTTATTGGTTTTTGTTTGCAATATGGTATAAAGATTTCATACTCTACTCCGTACCATCCTCAAGGAAATGGTCAGGCTGAATCAAGTAACAAAAGCTTGATAAATCTTTTCAAGAGAGTCTTAGATGCAAACAAGAAGGCATGGGATTCAAAGCTACAACTAGCTCTGTGGGTTGATAGAGTGACAATCAAGAAGGCTATAGTGTGTGCTCCTTTTGATTTAGTGTATGGTATCCATGCCAAGTTACCAAAAAATAATTTGTTGCAAATGTACAAGTTCATCTAGTTGTATGATGATGATCAAGATGATGAAATGAAGATCAGATTATAGGACCTAATACAACTAGATGAATCAAGGAGGGAAGCACATGATACAAATTTGAGATCTCAGCTCAAGTATAAGAATTTTTATGACAGAAAAACTACAGTTAGAAGTTTTCAAGATAATGATTTGGTCCTAATGTGGAATGCCAGGCTTGAAGACAAGGGTAAACATAGCAAATTTGACCCTATTTGGTTGGGACCATATTTGATCAGTCAAACATGGGGACCTGATTCATACATTCTAAAGGACTTGATCAGAAATGAAATGGAATTTCTAGTTCATGGACAATTCCTCAAGTTGTACTTTTCTTAAGGTACTCTCATTATCCATGAACGGTAGTTAGTTTCCCTTTCCCAGTTGTTTGTTTTTTCTCCAGTTGTGTGAGTAGGTTAGTTGTTTTGTTTCGGTAGATGGTCTGCTTATCCCATAGATTTTGAATTCTTGTTATGCCTACAAGAGGCATACATCCCCAGACAGAGCCATTGTTGTCACTTCAAATTTTCAGTACACGAGTCTTGTGAAATTTTTACAAATTTGAAGTGTGTATAGATGTTCATGAAAGTATGATAATTTTTCTATAAAAAACCCCATAAAAAATCTTGCAAAATTATCTATTCTTCCTCAGTATCTAGTGAGCCCTAATTAAGAGTTAAACATGAGAAAAACCCTAAATATATGCCATTTTCAAAAAATAAGCCCTAGGTCACTTTGCTTTAAATCTATTTGAGCATTACCTTTTTGAATCACTTAAAATCTCAAAAGTGCATGTGCGTAAATTTTTCCTAAGTCTCAGCAACTAGCTGTTTTAATTTTTCCTAAGTCTAGTGGCTATAATATATCCTAAGTCCTAAATACCTTATCTTCTAATGTTTTGGCTTTCATTTAGCTTGATATCTTTAAAGAAGATCTAACGGCAGTCCTATAGTCACAAGGAATCTTATAGACCTATGCGATCATGTGACTAAACATTGATCTTATAGTAAATCTTAATGTGGAAACAAAGTGGGACTAGTGTCAGAAGAATCTTCAAAGATGAAAGTAATAAAGGGAAGATCTGATGGTTGTTGTATAATCGCATAGAATCTTAGAGACCTATGCGATCATGTGACTAACTGTCGATCTTGCATCAAGCTCAGTGTAATTCTCGGGTGGGACCATGGACATGTGTATATGACTGGTAGTTTCTCATTGGTTAAAAATAGTTAGACCAATGTCAATTTTTTCATATGGTTTTTCTTGATTGGTCGATAGTACTTGCTGATGTGGAGGATGTCAGAGAACACCAGAGCTTAAAAAGAAAGAAATTACATGACAACTTGCCAGCTGTTGCAAGCGTGGATTGTCTTTACTAATAAAGGTAAAGTGGGACCAATGACTTAAGGAATAGATGATGGCAGGTGAATGCTAATGGTTTGTGACATGGTCACATGAGCTTTTTCCAAGCTATGCGATCATGTGACTAACATTCTATTCTAATAGAAAAAGTTATAAGGGATTTTCCACCAATGAAGGAATTGACATGATGGCTTGTCATATGGTCGCATGAGCTTCTTTCAAGCTATGTGATCATGCAAAAAAGCATTGGATTATTTGCCAAGTGAAAATCAATGGTCAAAATTTAAATTGAAGAAGAAGTGGGTGAAAGGTTCAGACAAGTGATAGTTCATTTCCCAAAAAATTAATGGTGACATCATGCAAAGTAAATTACTAAAATAATTGTGGATCGATTGTGAGTATGTCAAAATCTATGCTTCCATGAAAAGCCACAAGGAGATAAAAATTTGCAGAGCGCTTGGCGAGCAGAATTCCAGAAATTGATTATTGTTTTCTTAGGGATTTTGAAGAAAAGGTTGGTTCTTCCTGCACTTGCCTCTTCTATTAAGAAGTATTACTTTGCTACTGTGTTCTTTTGTGCCCAATATATGTAAGCTATAAAACCTAGAAATGCTACCTAGGAAAGAGCTTTCTAGTGAAACCGATTATCTTAAGAGGGATCTACATGAGGACTTATTACAATTTTTTCCAAGTTCAATAGTAAATTTGGTAGAGGTCAAATAGTTAACACCAAAGGAGCCTAGGTTAAAAGTGGCAGATGGGTTGTATGATACAAGAAATTATATCAGGGATGCTAGGATTGGTTATCTTAATACAAGTGGCACTTCTGACTTCACCGGGCTGACATTATTTATAGTAGGATTTAGCCAGAGAAATACCCCTATTCCCACCTATAATGTATGGTAAAATGAGGTAGGCAATCTTGTGGTACCCAGTGTCTTCCTAGATGCAGACCTGATGATTGAAGTTGCAAAAACTATGACCCTATTACTAAAGAGATTAGGGGTGTTAGAGGGAAAAAGCTATTGACAATCTCTGCTGAGGAAATCATAACAGTTTTTAGACTAAGTGACCCCTCACATAACCTGGAACCGATTTATTTTAAAGAATTAAGAGAGGTGTATGATGCACAGAGACATCTCCTTAGAATTGGTCCTCTAAAAGATTTTTTGTACTCAAATTGAAAAGATGATTGTTACAGGACTAAGTGCTCATGAGCCATTCGAAATAGAGTATTTTGATGTATTTTGATGTACTGGGGAAGATGCTAATGAGAAAATGCTAGAGCACCTGATGTATATGGTGATCCAGATATTACATCTGCATTTTTCAATTACTTTTGATTATGCCCCCTTCATTGTTGACTTAATCCATGATGGACTAATGGGGATTCAAAAGAATAAAGTTGATAAACCCTTTTGCTGTTACTCTTTTATGATGTACATTTTTTTGTTCAAGGGTATTGATTATTTCATAAAAGAAATGGAATTATCCAAAAAAAGAGGTGGAGAGGACATGCTTGTTCAGCTATGGAATTTGAATATGACATGGGACAGAAAGGATAGTAGTTATATACGGTTTAATAAATGTTTTGCAGTAGGATTGAGAATATTCTTTGTTCATGATAGCCCTAGAGTCCCGGTCACCTTGGCTGAAATTGTTAGACTACAACAATTTGCCAAGGACCTCAACATAGTGCACAATTGGGGTGATTTTATTTTCTATCCCTATTCAACTATTATTAGATTATATGGTTTCACAGGGACTCCTTTTATTTTGCCTTTCCAAGTTCCCGTCAAGATTGACATTGTAAAATTCTTCAGACAATTAGGTGATATTGATAATAATAGTATTACTAAAGGTAGAGGAACTTTGTTCCCAAACATTACCATTGCTCACCAGTTTATAATCACAAAGGCTGGGTGGTTTCATATGCATAAAATCTTGGATCCATATCATTTGACAACCACAATCACCTGGATGATAGACCTAGAGGGTTTCTACAATGAAATGTTCAGAAAGAGGGTCAGATGCTTAGCAATAAACCACATTTTTAATTTTCCTGAAGATATTATTAGAAATACCCTAGGGTTGCAAGAGCAAGTAGTTAGAAATGAAAGGTTGTTGGTATACAAGAAAACATGGGATTTTGTCCGATAATTTTAGACCGAATATGATCCTATAGGTAGTATAAATCCTATGGGAAAAAGGATAGATACTCTCATGAATTATTTTCAAGAGATTTTTAAGACTCTAGAGGAGAAGAAGAAAAAGGCCATGGAAGACAACCCACAGAAGGCTAAATCATTGTTGGGCAAAGGTGCATTTGCAAAGGTGTTGCCTCCTGGAAAATATATGTTGCAAGAAAGGACTGGTTATGGTGTAGTAATCTCATAATCTGATTTCAAGAAGAAACAAAAGAAAAGAGAATATCTCCCTTCTACATCAAATCAGGTGGAGAGGCAAAAGGAGGTTGAAGAAATTATAGATGTACCATAGGACCAGCCAGGTGAAGACATCCTTGATTTTTCACCTCCCACCAAGAAACAAAGGATAGAAGAGAGGCCTCATGATTCAGAGGAAGAATACTCTCCTTCATAGTCACCCTTGAATATTAGAGATGATCAGGAGATCATAGAGCAGGCTCAACAAATGGGATCTTAGGGTCAAATATTCATGACTCAACATGAGATAAATGAGGGAATTCTAGAGAAACCAAAGGAGCCTGAGCTAGGCTTAACAACGAGACAAATTGTAGGGACAGAATTGGACCCTATAATCAAACAGGCATGTGAAGAATTTTTGGTTGATGATGCATTTGTAAAGACCTGGGCCTTTTTACAATTTTTATAGAAAATGAACATGAGTAAATTTGAGGAATCTTGTGAGAAGAAGCAAAAGGAGAATCTTGATAAGGATCTTAAAACTATTGAAGATGAAATTAGGAAAGAGATGACAGATAGATTTGAAGGGATTATTTCAGAACAAGGGAGAGAATTGGTAAAGAATGTAGGAGTACTTGTCCACCCTGAATGGGACATAGCTGATGCAATAGTTCTTGATGTAGTTAGAAAACAAACTACACCTATGTACAAGACCAAGGAAGAGGTAGAACAGGCTATCAAAGGAGTTTCTTTTAGTAATGAAACTCAAGCTTTTGTCATATGGTCATTAAAGAGAGATGAGAAAAACAAAGGAAAGCAAATAATTAAGGATAGTCTCTCTGGTGGTCTCATAGTCAAAAGGGTTTTGGACACATCAACAATAGAAGCATCAAGTATGGTGGTAGCCACAGCTCACCTTGCAAAAAAGGTGGTAGAAAGGGAAGCAAAAGAGAAGGAGGAACTCACAAGAAAATTTGAAGAAATGTTGAGGGTGTATGGAGACTTGAAACAAGGATTGTTTGAGAAAGATAAAATAATTGCAGATTTGAAGAAAAGGTTGGGGGAGGAAATCTCAATCTAGGCACCACAATAGTTGCAACTTCCTTCTTCTACTTCTGGTCCTTCCTCCTCAAGCCCCATTATTGAGTTTCACACGTCTCCTCTTCCCCCTTCCCTAAGCAGTGAAGATATAGAACAAAGAGAACAACAGAAATCTAAAAAGAGACTAAAGGACACCATTCAACACTTTGTTAGGAATGTAAGGCCTAGAGAAGTTTATAAACATGCAGGGAAGTTATTTGATATTTTTCTTTCTTTTAGAAAAGAAGAAGACACCGTGGGCAAAATTTTGGATGCCTGGGTGCCTAGGGAAAATGTTTTGAAGACATTTCTTTAATCAATTAAAGATCATAGTATTGTGTGCCCCCAATTGGCAATTACTTATAAAATTGTCAAATCTCTCCTTGATTTTGAAGTATGTAGGGAAGAAGTAAAGAGAAAGGAAACTCTTTTAAGAGTAAGATACATGTAGAATGATTTTCAAATATTCCTGGGTCTTGTTAGAGTAGATAGAACCATAAAAGAGAGGGAAAAATGGTTGGAACAAATTGAGAATGGAGTGTTAGTCAAGATTGATGCTATTATTAGCACTGAAAGACACTCTTCCTTTTGTACAAACAATTGAAATGTTGCAAGATGCTAGGGTGCATTTTACTAAGGTGATAACTGAAATTCATCAATTGGTTACTAGTTGGAACAACAATTTTCCAAAGAGGGATGAGATTTTGGCTTTTAATTGGCCTTCTAAGGATACCTTTTTCAGCCTGGGAAGCAATGTCCCTTTCAGATGATAATAAAGAAGAAGAAACATCCTCTAAGGAGGCAACAGATGGCATTTCCCCAACTCCCTAAAGAAGCAAGCATGGATATAACACCTGGCAGATGTTGAACTGACCTTGGAAGCTATTGCTAGATTTTGGCGCTCATCTTTACGATCCATCTCAAAGTTTTGTAACAAGAAAGTTTCTATTTTCATTTTTTGTCTTATATGAGGACTCTTTTCTTGTCTTTTCTAAGAGGATCCGAAGCTTTTTTGCAATCCTTATTCTATAAAAGGATTACCAAGATCAGTGTAAAAGGGCCGAGAACTTGATCAATTTTACTGATAAGTTACTTGAGTTTGGGATATCATAGACTATATTTTAGACATTATTTCTATAGAAGAACAATATTTTATGGTTCAAGTTATTTTCAGAAGGTTGCATTGTAAAGCATTTTTTGAGCATGATATAATATATCATTTGAATAAAATCCAAGATTTATATCTCTCCTTGAGTATCTGTATTTGAGATATGAATTGTTCCAATTCATTACATGGATAATCTCTATGTGTATGTTTATATTTCTTAGTTTTGATCTAGGATAAAATTAAATAAGATTTGAATATAACAAAAATTCTTTGAATTTTTTCTTAAGGATACACCAGTAAGTAGTGTGAATGTAGGAATCCTTTGATAAAATCCACCACAAGGTGATTAGTATTTTCAAAGGGCAAGAAATCTTTCAAAGTTCAGTATATTTGTTCATGTATAACAGTCTTGCAATGGAGGTGTAGCTCAATGGATAAGACACTGGTTCGTAGTGGAATTCTTCTCATAGAGATCAGTGTATGAAAAGGTTCTTTTGATATTTCCATCTTTAAACATAAAATTGTCAAAATTCTTTGAATTACAGTGATTTGCAGAATAAATTACCACCTAGTGATTGTGAAAAATGTAAGAATGAATGGTCATCATTTAGGTTTCTCTTATCATTCATTTGTTACATTTAAATCTAGTCAGTGATTAGTGAGATAAATATTATTTTTACTAGATTAGGAGCACCCTCATTGGTTTTGCATAGCTAGAAGCACAAAGGGCAGTCTTGTCCCTACGGTTGGTCCAATCATCTCTAGAGATAAATATTTGGATCTAACCAATCCTCAAAATCTATAGATGTATTGGTTTCTTGTTAGAGCATAAAGTCCATTTTGGGAACCAACAGAACCTAGGATTTTACACTAAGGTCCTTAAAGGCCTCTAGTCATGCTTAGGATATGGGTTAGACATTGGATCTCTTTGTAAGATGATAGTTCCAAGATTGACATTTTATGAGCCCTTGGTCTAACTAATGGTCATTAATGATCCAACACCCTAGAGCCATATGTAGTTTCATGCTTTTATATGTTTGGATCCATTAGGGATCATCAAAATAATGTTAGGACCAAGTTTGGTCATTGGGTTTGCAATTTTAAAAATTAGGCAAAAGTTGCTCTAAAAGTTGTCATGCAACTTTCGAGCAACTTTCTTAAAAGTTGTCAAACATTGTAAACACAACTCCCAAATGGCTAGTTGGTTCAAACAAGTTGTATACAATGTTCCAAACCTCAGACTCACCTCAAACTTGGCAAGCTCAAAATGGACTCGGACTCGACAAATCAAAAAACCCATGAAATGCAAAGATTTTTAAGGATTTTAAGTTTTTTTCCTGCAACATTTAGTCAATTAACATCTAATACACAATAATTGAGATAAATAGAAACTCCTTTTCACACATACACAACTTTTCATAGATCACATAAGTAAAAATATGGATTTCTGAAGAAAATTAGTTAAAGTTAAACCAAATAACATATAGAAATCTGAAATATAGTGTCACTGTCAAATCAAAATGTCTACAATATTCATGGAATATGAAATCCTTGGAATCAATAGTTCAAAACATATATCAAAGATTCAAAATAAAGGCTCATAGCCTCATAGTAGCCTATGTCCTCTTACGAGTACACCTAAAATGATGCATGGAAGAATCTAGAGCCATCCTCTCTCCCTATGTCTGAGGCTGAACCAAAATAGGATCCTTAGTGACATGCTCATCGATAGATTCAGCACCCTCTTGATCCTCCTCATCATCATCCTCCTCATCATCACCCTCCTCATAATCCTCATCATCAAACTTAGATCCACCACTCTCAGCTTCAGGATCCTACACTGGGTCTCCTCATGCTCTAGCCTCCTCCTGTGCCATTGCTACTACCTCTACCTCTTGATCCACCTAATCAACACACTCCAAGTCTCTATCACTAAAGACAAGATCATTCATCTCAGTGTTCCACTCTTCTTGTGGATCAATGTTCTGTAATACAATTGGAGATGTGTCGGTGCCCAAGATATGTTTGTGACGAAGGTGAAGGTTGTAGTGAACAAACACAAGATCATTCATCTTTTTCATGGCCAACCTATTGTGCTTCTTGGAGTGTATATAATCAAACATACTCCAATTGTGTTCACATCCTGAAGCACTAGAAGGCTGGCTCAAGATACGAATGGCAATCCTCTGTAGATTTGGCACCTTAGTACCAAACATCTCCCACCATGCATCTGAAACAAGAAAATTTCAAATTACTTCTATAACTTTAACTTTATCAATCTATATTCTAAAGTGGTAAACCATAATAGAATTAGAAATTAGAAATTAGAATTTGGAATCATAGATTCTTACCAAGCGTCAATGCAGTTTGATTTTTTTTGCATATCTCTCGTGCAAATAAGTCCCCTTGTGCTTTGGTGTACATCTCTATCTCATAGACTATACTAGTGGAAATTGCATCATTAGGTGACATCCTCTCTATAACATCATAGAGGCCACTCCACACCTCCTCATCATCCTTGAAACTTGGGCTGAATTGGTATGTTGGATTAAGGAAGTAGGTAGCTACATGTATAGGCCTGTGAAGTAGATTGTGCCATCGCCTATCAATAACATCCCATAGGGGACCATATCTATACTGATTTCCTACATGAAAGGATTGAATGGTCTCTTTCACTCTATCCATGCCCTCATAAATGTATCCCATTAAGGGCTTCTCTCCATCAACAACCTGTAGGAGAACAAAAAGAGGTCGTACAAGCTGCAATAAATGAAGTTGAACAATGAACATAAAGTTATAAACAATTTTTTAACAAAAAATAATGATATGAAATGTAATTGGAAATGAGGACAAAAAGGAAAATTACATCAACAATCTCTTTGGCTAGTTTCCAAAAGGTTCTCTCATCAAAAACCAAGTCAACCATGGCAGCCCCTGTAGTGGTCTTTGCATATGATGATCTTGTCCACTCCTCACATACAAACACGCCTTTCACACCGACCTTTGACTTGAGCATGGATTGCAACATGATAAAATTTGTTGTAAATCTAGTGACCCCTGGACAAGACAACTCTTTTTTCTTTGTGTGTTGCCTCATAAGGTTGAGGACCCAAGTATGATTATATATATACTTGCAAATATTTCTTCCTATGTCTACATGTTTTGATCCAAAGAAGTTTGCCAAGGTCCTCCAACATGAGGTCAATGCAATGAGTGGTAGAAGGGGTCCAAACTAGGTGGTGGTGCCTCTCCATAAGAAGTTTACCTACAAAAAAAATTAAAAAAATTAAAAAGAAGACTTAAAGCAAGAGAAGTAAGACATAGAAATTAAAAATTAAAATAATTTTACCTATTGCAACATAATTTTTTGCATTATCTATGCATATTTGTACCACATACTCCTCACCAACTTCCTTCAACACTCTCTCCATCACCTCACAAAGATACTCAACATTTTTTGTCTTCCATGAGCCATCAATGGATTTCAAAAACACTGTACCACCTGAGAAAAAATAAAGCAATTTAGTAGTAGTACTTACTAGTTACTACTATGATCAATCTAATTCATAATCTCATAACTTAAGTCTTATAGCTTAAAAACTTAACATACTTGATGAGGAGACAAGGAAATTCAAAAGTGTCCTATTTCTTCTATTAGTCCAACCATTCGTCATGATGGTGCAACCTTTTGCCTTCCATACCTTACGTTGCTCCTCAATTTCAACTTGTACATCAGCAACTCATTGGGACAAAATAGGACCTTTTAGCTCCTCATCATTAGGGGCTTTGAACCCTGTACCACAAATTTTTAACAAAATCTATGGCAATTTGCCAATATGGAGACCCAAAAGAAATTAAATAAATAAATTATAAAGAAGACCTAAAGCAAGAGAAGTAAGACATAGAAATTAAAAATTAAAATTATATATTAATAAGTACCTTGCTGCATTGAATGGAAGGTTGTTGTAGAAGAAAAAATCTCCAAGTGCTAGTTTTTCTTGGTCATGCATCTCCTTATTCCAACCCATGCTCTCAAGCGATGGTTGTGCACCAGGAGTTGTGCGTGGAGAAAAGATGGAATCAAGTGTGGATGGTTTCTTATGAACCCAACCCCCAATGCTCACACTCACAGATGCATAAGTAGTACTAGTACTAGTAGTGCCAATAGGAGTCTGAGCAGTAGCATGTGTCCTTGAAGAGCCCTGTGTAGCTAAGCTTTCCATTTCTTCCACTTGTTTCTTTTGTAATTATTTCTTCTTGTTAGCTACCTCTAAAATAGCTATCATCTTGCATTTGACATCTTCAGGAATAAATTTACATGGTTTAGCATCCCGCTTTGGTATATGTGCAAGATGATATTTTAGCCTATTCATGCCTCCCTCGTTATGTGTTATCTTGCAATGCCAACATGTAACAACTCCTTTTTTGTGGCCAAGGATGGCATGTAACCAAGCCTCATCCCTTACTATGGCAATAGGGTCTGCATCCAGGTTCATTTTAGGCATACTTCCACTTCCACTACCCGCAGTCTGAGACATGATGACTACTAGCAGCTGTAATATATCATAAATAAAACAAAATAAGCATCTATAATATATATTATAGAAATTGAAAAATCAATTTTATGGTTTATGAACACTAGGAACAAATCTAAGATTCTAAAGAATTAAAGAAATGTAAATACTAAATACTAAACAAAATGGAAACAAAAAAAGATTCATGAATAAAAAAAAAAATACAAAACAACAAAAAGAAAGTAACATACCTCTTGGAATTTGCTCTAGAAATGGAAATGCAAATCAAATTTGTAGAAGCCTCCTCCAAATGCATCTTTCAACTCCTCTCAATGCTTACATGCAAGCTACAAAGTGCAACAAAGTTGAACAAACAATCAACAATCCTTGAATGAGAGCCAACCGGTTTTCTTCCTAAAACCCCAATCCTCTTCTCTCAAGCCTTTTTTCTCTCTTCTTTCCTTATGCAAGTGATAGAATGACCTTTTTAGGTCAAAGAAATAATATAAATGCCAAGTCAAACATTAAAAATGACTTAAAATAATTAAAAAATGTTTTTTTAAAGCACCTTTTAATGCTGCTAGCCAGCCGAGTCCTAGCCTCTTGACTCGCCGAGTCAGGTGAGTCCATGGACTTGGTGAGTCCAGGCGAGTCCTTCCCTAACTTGGTGAGTCCTGAGTCCAGAGTCTAAAAACCTCACCTCAGTGGACTTGACCTCAGACTCACTGAGTTAGGGAAGGACTTGCCGAGTCCTATAACTCTGGTCGTATAGCCATTGGGAGTGCCTACATAAACCCTTACAAGTGGGTGGTAGGATAACTCATGTATTTTGGCAATTAAAATAATAAAATCATAAACTTTCTCTATGGATTTCATGATTCAAACCACTCTACAGATGGGTATAGATGTGTGGGTATGAAACAATGATCCCAAAATTTGAAACCTTGGGTCTTCTTTCATTTTTAGTTGTTCTCATGTATTGATCTAACCTAGATTGGAAGATATCTGATTTTTAATAGGAGTGCCTAGAATTGAGGCTTAAGAACAGGGTTTCTAATAGGGCCTGATTGTTTGGTCCCATTCCACCATGGGAAATTGATGCCCCTTGGTGGAATACAATATTTTCCAATTTATTTTCATCTTTTTCAGGTTAGGAGTGTGGATTTGCAGAGGGGTGAGTTTTCCACAAGACCCTAGGTGTACATCTCTATGTGTGCACCAGTTAAGTGACTAGGAAAGTCATCATAGATTTTGGTTGGGGATTCATCAAGGTCCCAAAACTTGGATTCTAAGTTTTTTACATCTCCTCACATGCCTCCATGATTAGTTTGTGCATTGGCTTATGAGAAAGAGAACTTGGAGTGCATTTGGAGCCCAAATTAGGCCTATTAGCCCGGTCTAATATTGCAATAGTAATGACTTCTATTTGTCTCCACTCCTTAGTGCTTAGATATGTTTTGTAAACCCCAAAAGGGTATCAGAATCCCTAACCAAATCACCATCTCATTTGGGAACATTCTGACCTATGTTCAAGTTTCACTCTAGGAAGGTCTACAAGCCAAATCCTTAGGTTGTGAAGCATTTTAGTGTTATGGGTTTCTTTTGAATGAAAGAACCATTGGAACTATAAGAATAAGACCTAAATAGGCTATCACAATGTTTTTAGGCCACTCCTATTCTTAGTATCCATTTCATGGGGTTTGATCACTCTTTTGTGGATAGGGATCTCTTGGTGAACTTGTGCGCTTAGGTGCTTAGGACCTTGGTAAGCCTAGTGATTAGGTTACCTTGCATTGTAGGGTTGTGATAACCTTCTCTAAGCCCTTTTTCTATACTTTTGATAGGTATTTGGCACTTGGACCCTTCACCTTGGATGTTGAGGGATTGAAAACTTACCTTTGCTCACTATTTGAAGGCTTCCGCTTGCCACTGTTGCATCAGTTTCCTTGGCAACTAACTCAAAGTTTTTATCCATTATATTCAATTTTCTTATCTTGGTCCTGAGGTGAGGTTTCACCAAATCTAACAAAAACTTTTTCTGTCCTAGGTCGCATATTGGAAGGGTTTCATCTTAAACATTTTCTCTTATCCTCAGATCTTCTTCAATAGCCTGTCTCTTTTGGAACTCTAAGATATTCCATACATTATCAGGAATCATAGTCTTCAATTCTAAGATGATCTTCTTAAACTTTAACATATGTTTGACAATCATTCCATGTATCTCTTATTTGTCAATCTCATTGTATTTATCATAGAACTTTCCTACTTGATCAATTCTTCCTTCATCAACAATTCTTTTCCTTAACACACTCAGACCAATTTTGAAACTTACTTCAGGTGGAGCTTGATTGTTCCTTCTGTTCCTTTTTACTCTCAAGGATGGATGACCAATGATGATTTCTTTCTTCCTCTTAGGCATTTCCCTATACTTAGGAGGAGTAGTAAGGCCAATGGTTTCTTTGGGCGTAGAAGGAGTGACATCAGTATTACCCTTCTGAATATCAGACTTTTATATCTTCACCTTATTTAGCTTAGGATCTTCTAATTTAGTCTTTTCTATTATTGTGCTCTCAATTTCCAAAGTAATTTTTTGTTCCCTTGCTTTGTCTAAGTATACTTGAGACACTCCATGAATTCTCAAGATCTCTAAGGTAACCTTAGTAACCTTCCTTTTTGTTTCTGCATTGTTTAACACTGCATCAACTTCTCTTGTTTTCTCCACATAGGTTCCCCATCTTGGCTCATTAGGGTCTTTAGGGGCTGAAAGAAATACTTGTGAATATGCTTCTAGGAATTTTTCATCAACCTCATATCCAAGTGGATGGATCCACTCTATCCTTGGTTCAATTGCCTCCATGCATGTTGTGTCTGTCTCAACCATTAAGCAAATAGTATCCTTGTATTTCTCAACAATGTTCTCTAGTATCCTATACCTCATCTACATTTTAACCTTGAATGTCTTCAACTCTAGTGTCATGTAGTCCTTCAAAGTTCTCTTAGTACATGCCTTGAGAGATATATGTGGCATTGTGGGAATGGATTTGTCTAGATACAAATCAGATACCTTTCTAACAATATGGAAGTACATGTATATGATCAAAGAACCAAATTTGAATATCTTGGTCTTATCATGCTTGATTGCCTTGATGTTATCAATTAGTTGTGCATGCAGGATTTTGCACAAGTTGAACTCTCCATTCTCTTTCACAAGTCTTATGGCTGCAACAATTATGGCCACAGACACACTATTCACCCTGCTGGTGTGTTGGAACCTATAACCTAGTATCATGGACATCAATTTGATGTCATCTTGCTCAATAGCCTCAATGGTCATTCTGTGCCTATCACTTCTTGACTTGCAGGTTTTCTTAACAAGCTTCCTTACATCCTTGCCTCCTGGAAGATTGACACCTATCTTAGAGATTCCTATCATCTAATGAATTAGGTCACCAATAATTCTGACTGGCACTTCACCTATCTAAAATAGGTCATCTTGAATCCTTCTTAGTAGAATCTTGATCCATTTTGATTCGTAGAACTCATATGCCCTAGCATACTCCACTATAGGGTGATTATTCTACTATGCATACTCATCCATGAAGGTTTTGTCTGGTTTCAACATAGTTTCCATGTGCACTCTTAATCTATCCAATCCTACCAGTTCTTTCTTATAGTGAATGTATGCCCTAATGTCCTCGAGATGCATAACACCCATAGGCATGTGAGAGAATGCCCCTTCTAGGTCATCCAAGGTGGATTTAAATGGGTGCCTCTTGAATACATATATTTTCTTCTCTGAAACATCAAATACTATAGGAGTAGCCATCACTTACTTGGATATCACTTTCCAGATGATCTTGAAGACTTCTTGAATCAACGCGACAAACTAGGGTTTCTTCAACTGATCAAATGCACAAAAAAATACTTGATGAATCAAACTACAATCCTTCTCAATCAACTTCTAGGGCTCTTATGCTCTCCAATCATTTTGAATTTGAATTCAATGAGAGATTTACAAAATTATGTTTACTTTAAAGTAGAAAATCTTCCATTAATGCTTGTCGCATAAACCAGGCTGTCACTTGAAAATTTATATCTTTCATTCTGCAAACAATCGGCTAGTGCACTCTTGCACATAGGTTCTACTACTCTCCAAAAGCTTAAGTCCAAAGGTGCATACTTTGAGAGTGAGAATACCATCTACATAGGGGGCTAGAGCTAAATTAGCTCCCCCTATGACCTTGAGAGCCATTCATGCAGATGTAGAGGGTGCATCCACTACATTCTCATCAACCTTATCCTTCTTTAATTTTGACCAAATCAAGCTCGCATCCTCTGAAGCTTTCAAAAACTTAACTTCTCCTTTGGGATCCAATATTGGTTCTTTAGGCTTTCCTGACCTTGCATCCTTGACCTGCAAAACTTTGAGATGTGTCTAGCCTTGTTACAAGAGTGACAAATGACTGGAGGCCTTATATTCCTAGGTGTATTGACATGGGTCACCATTTTACATTGTCTACCTAAGTGACCCTTATAGTTACATATTTGACATGTAACATTCTAAGAACTTCTTTCATTAGAATAATTTTGATTCCTCTGATTATGTTGAGTCATGTTCTTCTGACTTGTTTTACAATTCATAGCTCTATGACCAAATTTATTGCATGAATAATAGTAACCATTAAAAGGTCTTACCTTTGTACAGTTCCTTGCTATGTGTCCATGCTTGTTACATGCATAACAAGCGTGGTCTACTAGCTTGTACTCATTCTTAGGTGGTTCAATATGATCCTTAGTCTGACTTCCAGTCTTGTTAGCATTTGAGGTGCCTTCTGGTGCTTTCATTCTTGCTCGCATGTTGTCAATCTGATTTTGTGCTTCATTATATCCAATGCAACTAGTATCTCCTTTAGCTCTTCTTGCATAAAAATGAGATTCTATCAAATCAAAACTAGCGTGTAATTGATCAATGTGATTCTTAGCATCTTTCAATTCAGATTCCAAGCTTTCTTTGATGTTCCTTAGCTCCAATATTTCCATGTTTTCTTGCCTCAATTCTTCATTCAATTGAAGGTTTTGTTTGATATGTTCAGCATAGACTTCCTGATTGTTAGTCAGCTTATCATCTAATTCTTCAATATTTTCTTTTAGAGATGAATTTTCTTAACTAAGCTTTTTGATCATATTCCCTAAATCACTGGTAGAGAAATCTGTCAAATCTTTTCTTAACCTTTTGATGACTACTTCAGCATCACTAACTTTTTATTTAA
Organism: Chamaecyparis obtusa; assembly: GCA_027943335.1. Lineage (NCBI taxonomy): Eukaryota > Viridiplantae > Streptophyta > Pinopsida > Cupressales > Cupressaceae > Chamaecyparis > Chamaecyparis obtusa. The sequence goes on from BSBK01007515.1 coordinate 335,929, forward strand.
GTTCTTCAATTTCTCTTTCAAATCTGTCTAGGTTTTCAAGAGAAGCTTCTAGATTTCTTGTCATATGTTTCATTTTTTATTTGTCCATGATCTCCGATAGTGGTTAAAATTCTTTGCTGAGGACCACAGCTGTGATACCAATTGTTAAGAATGGGAACACTGAGAGGGGGGGTGGAGGTGAATTAGTGTTCAGTGTATTTTATCTTTTCACTTAATCTTTAAACTAAACTTAAATTTTTAAGTACTGAAATGAACATCCACATTAACATGAAACATGAAATCAACACATAACACCAATATGGTTATGGGGAAACCCAAATAGGTAAAAACCCGGTGGGAATTGACAACCACTAATATTTTGTACTAGTGTTTTATGATCCTTGTTAGAAGATCCTTAACCCTATTAGGAGTTTCTTTACAATATATTAATTATAGTAGACCTTGTCAATGGTCAGACCCTATTAGGATTCTTTTAAAATAAACCTTGTTAGGTGTGTGGATGCACTATCCTAGAGTTCACTGCTCAAGTGGTGAAGGCTAAAACCTTGGAATCTCAGATACACACTATATCTGTTGGATGAACTGTTACTGTGACATTGCTTGTTTGATCATTTCCCTTTATGCCCTAAAGCTTTGACCTCTTTCAAAGATCTAATACATCTTAAAAACTCTTCACACACTTTTTTTCTTCTTATCTTAACTCTATTACAACTTCCATGCTAATTACAATGGGCCCATCTCATATTTATATGGGAATACAAAACAAATAACTAGGTCATCCCTTTAACCAATTACATATAACACTTCCAATTGAATTGGCTTAGGTGTGTTTACAAAAATACATATTTAGATGTCAAAAACCTAATTAAAATAGGTGCATAGCCTTTACAACATTAGAATATAACCACAAATCAAAATGCTAACAATCAGCTGCTTACTCTATTCTTCTCTAGCACACACTGGCTGTGTAACTTCAACTATCTGTAACTTTGTCATACTTTCATATCTGATCATGCACTCATAGAATAAGCATGAATATAGTCTAACCAACTTATCTTCTAGGGTGCACACCATAACTTAGTCTTATTCATGTGTGCTAATGCTCTAAGCTTTAGGTACTTTGTACACTATCCAATCTTCAACACTTAACCGATTTCTGATCTTCTCATCAAGTGTGCTGACTCCAAACTACTATATGACTTTGTTGCCATAATGAGAACACTATAATAAGTCATATACACTAGTATAGCCAACTTGCAACCAGTGTCCAACCTTGTTACATGAGTGACAAATGACTGGAGGCCTCATATTCCTTGGTGCAATCATGTGGGTTACCATATTGCACTGTCTAGCGGTGTGACCAATATAGTTGCCTGTCTGACATGTGATGTTCATATAATTTCATATATTTTTTTGTGAATGATTTCTCTGATTTTTTAAATTTTGATTTTATCTACAACTCATAGCTTTATTACCAAACTTATTGCATGAATAATAGTAACCATTGAATAGTCTTACCTCTTTATAATTTCTTTCTATGTGTCCATGTTTTTTACAAGCATAAAAAGTTTTGTTTATTGGCTTGCGCTCATCCTTGGGTGGTTCAGCTTCAAATTCTGTAAGATTTCCTATCTTCTTAGCTTCTGAAGATTCCTCTAATACTTTCTTTCTTGCTCGCATGTCATTTATCTAATTTTGTGCTTAATTGAATCCAATACCATTGGTGTCTCCTTTAACCTTCTGTGCATACAACTGTGACTCTATTAGATCCTTTCTTGTGTGCAATTTGTCAATATGATTTTTTTCTTCAGTCAATTTAGATTCTACTTGCTTCTTGATGTTTTCTAATTCCAAGATTTTCATGTTTGCTTGCCTTAGTTCTCCATCCAAGTGCTTATTTTCTTTGATCTATTCTTCATAGGCTTTTTGATTATTAAGTAACTTTTCATCTAACTATTCAATTTGATCTTTCAGAGATGTGTTTTCCTCATTTATCTTTTTAACCATTTTTCCCAAAACACTTTTGGAATAGTCTTTTAAATCTTTTCTTAGTTTTTTTATGACTACATGAGAATCATTAACTTTTTCTTTCAGTTCTTCAATTTCCTTTTTGGATCTATCAAGGTCTTCAAGAGATGCTTCAAGATTCTTTTTTAGATGTTTCATTTCTCCCTTATCCATGATCTCCTCAAGTGGTTAAACTTATCTTTAGAGGATCAAATCTCTGATACCAATTTTTAGGAATGGGAACACTAAAAGGGGGGTGGGGGGTGGTGAATCAATGTTCTATATATTAATAATTTTTCTTTAATCTTGAAACTTAACATAATTTCTTATGTACTAAAATGAATATCAATGCAAGTAAGATAAAAGAACATAACACATAACACCAATTATGATTACAAGGAAACCCAAATAGGTAAAAACCCTGGTGGGAATTGACACCCACTAAGAACTACACTAGTGTTTTATGATCCCTATTAGAAGATCTTGCAACCCTGTTAGGATTTATTCTTTACATTACTTTTATTACAGTGACCTGGTAAAGGGTCAGACCCTATTAGGAGTCTTTTACAATTAACCTTGTTAGGGGTGGGGACACAATGTCCTAGAGCTCACTGCTCAAGTGGTGAAGGCTACAACCTTCTGGCTCTCAGATACACACTATATCTGCAAGGTGAACTATTGTTGTGAAACTTCTTGTCTGATCAGTTCCTTTTGTGCACTTATGCTTTAGCCTCTTGTAAAGCACTAGAACATTCTAACCAATCTTCTCATAGATCTTCTCTACTCTGAATGATTTCTATATCTCATGCCATATCTAATTACAAGGGTGCATGTCTTATTTATATGCACATAAAAAACTCTTCATCAAGTTAGCCTATAACTAATTATATAGAACACTTCCAATTGAATTGGCTCAAGCATGATTAAATACAATCATATTAACATGTCTATGAAATAAATACAATAGGCACATAGCCTTTACAAAACAATATTACAAGCGCTCATCAAAATACAAACAAATGTCCTAGTACTCTATTATGCTCTGCCGCTTACTAACTGTGACTCTTCAACTGGCTATATCTTCATCATACTAACTCATCTGATCATGTTCTCTTAGACTTATCATGATTACATATCAATAAGATTATATTCAAGGGCACATACCATAACTTAGTGATACATATGTACGCTGATGCTCTATTCACCTGGTGCTCTGCTAACTGTCCAGTCTTCCATACTTAGCTAATTTGTGATGTTCTAACTACTTTCCCTGACTCCATAACATCATATGACTTTGTTTCCATAATGAAAACACTAAATATAGTCATATACATCAGTATAGTCAACTTGCCAACAATATGATGTGAATAACCACTATCTATAATCCAATCAGATCTCTTTTCTACTTGAGAAACTAAAGATTTTTCTTCTTTAACTTCTATTTCAGAGTTTTCTTTTTTATAGCTAAAAATCCTATATCATCATTCTCATCATCACTTTCACTTCATATTTTCTCCACACTAGCCTCAATTTCTTCATCATTAGCATAGTAACATTCTTTAGATCTTCTAGGTTTAAAGTTCTTTCTATACTTCTTTACTCTCTTAGGACATTTAGATGTAAAATAACCATATTCTTGACATGTCCAACATTTAAAAAATTTCTTACCATCTGGTTCTCTTTTCAGAAGCAAGGAAATTCCTTCCTCAATCTTCCCATCTTCTTCATTCTTAGATCTCCTACCACTAGCATAATCTCCACTCACACTAATGCTTCTTGAAAAAGTAGGATGAATACTAAGTGCATTGAATGTTGTTTCCATTCTAGATAAATCTCCCGACTATCTCAAGCTTATCTCTACTTCTTCTAGTATTCCAAGAAGGGTTTCTCTAATAAAGTTCTCAGTACAAGGTATAACTTTCTCAATCATCTGTGATGTCTACTTAACTACAAGAGTTAATGTCTTTAGAATTTTCCATATTACTTCATTTTCTGTCTTGATTCCTTCATAGGATTTGATACCTTCAACAATTTCTAACATTCTACCAATATAGCTTCTAACAGATTCATCTTCCATCATTCTTATATCTTCAAATGCACATATCCAATTATGTAATCTAACTCTCTTTTAATATTAATCACATTCAGAAGTAGATTGTAAAGCTAACCAAATTTCACAAGATGTTTTTAGATATTTTACTTGACTGTACTCACTTTCTAGAAGGGCTGACAAGAGTTCTTCTCTAGAAAGTATGTTACACATGAATAGATCTCTCTCCTCATTAGTACATTCTTCAATTTTTTCTTCTTCAATGATAGTCTTCTTGTTCTTTGTGATTAACCAGTATCCTAGTCCTAAACAAAGAAAATTTGTCTTCATCTTTTCTTTCTAGCTGTCAAAGTTCACTCCATCAAACTTAGGGCTTTCTTTCTTGAAATGATCCACCATGGATCTCCTTAAGTTGTTAAACTTTTCCTTCAAGGACCTACTACTCTGATACCAATTTTTAGAAAGTAAAGTCGACCAAGATAACTAAGAGGGGGGGGGGGTGGATTAGTTATCAAATAAATACAACTTTTATAACCTTTAACAGATTTTAACCATGTAAGAAATGTAAGAAACAACCATAGAAAGATATACATACACAATAACACAAGATATGTTGACTAGGGAACCTCTTGATCAAAGAGTAAACCCTAGTGGGAATGATGGCCATAAAATATGCACTAATATGAAAATTCCTTATGAGAGGATGGAATCTATTAGGATCCCTATGAAATACATTCAATACATATGAATCTTTGTTAGGAGACTTTGAATCATTGTTAAAAGATTCTAACCCAATTAGGAGTTATGGAAGAGAGAAGGACCCACTGTCCAAACAGCTTCAAGGGAAAGATCACTGAACACACTATCCAAATGATCTTTGTATTACTCAACAAAATAATACCAACAGATTACTGATCGCAACAACTTATCACTTCTCCTCTGACTATGCCAAACCACACCAACTGCTTCACCAGATCTCAATACCAAATCTTTTTAATTCACATATCCTCTACAATAACTATTGCACAATTCTGAAATTCACTTTCATACCATCTCTCATGTACTTTACAAATTGATTTTCTTCATTTATACCACACTCAAATATCTACAAATGAGTCAGCATACAATATACAATATAAAATCTTCCACACATTACACAATATTTCAAAATTACATAAAACTATCAGCTTCCAATTAAGATAATTCTTCACTCGTTCAACCTTTGACCTTGTTGTCATGTCCACATCACTATCATCATGTCTTAATCATATGTAAAACCTCACATGCTCAGATTCTATCTTGATTAGGGGATATCATTCAATTTCCACAAGCTGCTTCTCAGGAATACTACCTGAGTATTGCTTCCACTGAATTACACATAACTGTTGTGCATAGATAAATTTTTGAATGCGCTCTTGACCATGATCTTAGTAAACATCATAGATTATGTCCTCAAGTCTGCATATCTTGATCTACAATATCCCATGTTCGATAATACAAACACTTTCTGCTTCTCTGGTAATCTTCAATAGATCACTGTGTTGATTTCAATGACAATTGCAGTCATGAATGGAACAACAACTACTACAAAATGGCTGCAAATACTCCCTGATAGGATATATTCAGAATTAATTCCTAACAAGATGATAGTGATGTAATAGTTGGATCTTCTAATAAATGATATTATATTAGATGTAATTAATGTATAATTCATTTTCTTTATTGATAGATGTACTCTTCATATTTAAAAAATAAAGAACTAGGAACATTTGACTTGGCTTTTAAAATAAATATGACTTTATACACATGATCATGTTCTTAGTTAATTCAATACTTTTATTAGTGTTGTTCAAGTAGCGAACTCAAGGGGACCCTAGAGGATACCGGTCATATCTAGAATTTCACTTTTAAAGTGATAAATTATATTAATAATGTTAATGTTAAATTAAGTTGTTTCCAAATTTAGTAAATTTTTCATGAAATCATTAATTGTGTTGTGTACATTCTTTTCATTTCAAATAGGAAAACTTCTATGTCATATATCTAGTCTAGATGTTGTCCTCTTGGGTTTCTTGCAAGGGCATTACCATTAGATTATACTCAAAATTTTCACACTAGTCCTATGAAGTTAGATCTTCTATTTCTCACTTCATAGGACATATCACACTCACATAGACTTCATTTTTTATAAAAAAAACTAGACATTGTTGGAAATTTGGTTATATGCTCTACTAAGATCCTACATCTATTTTTTTCCTTTTTGTTTACAAGTATATTTTATTCATATTTTCTCCTCTATTAGGTAAATTATTTTTACATTTTGGAAGCTACAATGGATCTATTTGTTGGAAATGGATTTATTTTATTTGATTCAATGATACTAAGGTTTCTGGAGTCCAAGTTTTTCTTTGAATAGGTATTATGTGTTTCTCTCTTCATCTTTTTATTCTTAGCCTACCAAACAGAAATTATGGGTCCTAGTGATGTGACATATTAACACATCTCAAGTAGCTAGATATTTTTCTTATTTGTATGGATTTGTCCCAAATAAACTATACTCAACTAGGGATAAGCATTCTTTGATACTAATGGTATTGCAGGGTTTATTAACTCTAGTGTAAATGATGACTCTTTGTTTATTTTATTAAGCATTGATTGTCCCCACACACTTTGTAATCACCTTTGGGAGATCTATGGTGACCCTAACAATACCTCTATTTCTATAGGATGTTGTGCTAGATTGTCTTATTCCCCTTACAAACGTAGATTACATTTTCTATGGCTATCATAATTTTGAGATGCTTGAGTATATCATAAGTCTTTCATGCCTTAATGGATCAAAATCGTGTCTCTCAATTCTCACTCATCACATTGAGACACCATCTTAATAATTATCTCATGTTGTTCATGACATACTTCACATTTTCGCATGCATGGACCCATTTGTTTCAATTTAGTAGCTTTGTGGGATGGCTTCCTCCTAGATATTGTAGGTTTGTTTATTAAGGCACACATTACAGACATTGGGGATATATTTTAGGGTCTCCAATTCATCATTGATGATAAGTGGTACACTATTATCATCCCATATTGAATTCCTTTAGAGGTTGTTCACTATTTATCTTTATAATTGTCTAGGTTTTCTTCAATTAATTTGACTTTTTTTTCTCCATACATGTGGATAGTTAAGAAGCCTTTCATGAAACACATCATGAAACTATTCTTTCCATCTCCTTTCATTTACTTTCTTCTACTTTGGTCAATATATGCATTTATTCCTAAGATAATGAATGTGTTTTTTCATTCTTGGATCTTCATCAACATTTGTCCTTGAGCCGACATCTTTAGCATTGGAGCTTCTCCCTTGCGGGTGATATATTGTCAATTCTTCTCTCTCCTATAGTGGCACATTGATTGTACTAGTGTGATTACTTCAAAAAATTTAGGGACATCTTGAGTCATTCAATCTTATCATATATGTCTTCTTTAAATTATTTTATTATTTTCAAGAGATGAGTTTTCTCTCACCAGTTCATTCTCCTTTTCTTTGTTTGTGAGAGTTACATTGGTTTGTACATGGGCACCCATTTAGGCTTTATTTTTGGGACACATTCATGCTTGCATCTTTGCATTCATATTTTCCTTCAAGGTTCTCCTTAGTTTTTAGTTAGGGGGGCTATTACAAAATTCATATTATTTGTAGCATACACATCTTATTATATGATGCATATTTTCATATTATTGCATTGAATGTTTGTGCACATTCTTACACATGCATTGAATAGCTTAAGTTCACTTACTGTAGCTTTATTGGGTGGTTGTAAGAAGTTGATTACCACTTTTGGGAAAAAAGTGGAAGTGAATTCTCTATTTTTAAAAATTTATGTTAATTGATGTCAAAATTTGAGGCACTTAAAGATTGAATCTTGAAAAACTTCGGTACTATAAAGTTTAGTGCTCGGAGTCTACTTTTCAAATATGTACAATTTATTTCAATACCCACATAGTATAAATTAAATTTTAGTAGGCATTTTAAAAACCACTTTTTGAAAAAGCCTATTTAAGGACCACGCCTCACACGTGTACGACCACACTTTCTTGAAGTAAATAAATGTTTTTTTCTGAATCCTTCTAGGTAAAGGTACCTAAAACACTGAACATGATGATAATATTTTATCCTTTTTTATTGAATATTCTTTTTAATTTTTAATTTACTATAAAGTACATTTTTGAAACCTCTAGTGTATGACCACCATAATTTGATGATAACTTCACTTTTTTTTCAATTTTTTTTTTTATTTGAAGGAAATTTTATGTAGATTGATGTCATATAACTCATTTTTCAAAAAATGTAAAATTAAAAACATTATTTAATTTTAGTTAGCCTTTGTATTTCAAGTTTAGGTACCACATTGGCTTAATAAATATTGTAAAAATATTAAAATTTCTCATATCACCGTAAAATTTATATTTTTATAATTTGAAAAATAAGAACTGAAATGGGTTTTCATTTTGTTAAAAAATTTATTCAGGAAGGTGTCCAAAAAATTATCGGAAGGCAACAAGTTTATATTGTAGTGCCTTAGCCATATTTTTGCAGGTCCAAGCATAGGCTTGGTCCCACCAAGCCTATCCCAAACCAAAAACCAAGGCAATGAGTATGGTTCCCACTCATAGTTTTACAAAATAGGCACCGATTGTTTTAAATTCAAAAAATGGGCACCCGTTTTGTGAAATTCAAAAAATGAGTGCCTGTTTTATAAAGAGTCATTGCAGCAAAAAAATAGGACTGTGGGAAAATATAATATTTTGATCAACATTCTATTTTTTGTCTTATTTTGGATCTGACATGAAGAGAATCATTTGAACTTGAATCTTGGTGCAAAAATGGGATCAAAGCAACACAGAAAGAGGCTAAGGAAGGTTCTGACAACTGAGGAGGTTGCAAAAAATAGAGAGAAGAAGGAAAAATAATAATGAGAAAGAAGAGAAAGACTATGAAAACTGAATAATGTTGGAGCATCGAGTTCAACAATTGTTTCAGAAGAGGAGAACAATGAAGACACCATGATAGATGTAGAGGTTGGAGAAGAAAATTTAGGTGCATCTTCTAATCCAGTATTGGATATAGGTATGTCTTCACAACCAAATGTAACTTATTTTGAGAAAGAAGTTCATTTTCTAGAAGCAGGTTACAATATAAATGATTTAAATTTTATTCCTCAAAATACAGTAATAAATTTAATTGCACATCAAATTCCACAAATTAGAAATTTTAATCGTAATGATAAAGAAACTAAAAGTCAAACCCTGATTGAAAGTGAAAATCAAACACCAATTCAAATTGAAATAAAAAATGTGGATGTAGACATAGAAACATCGTTTGAGAAGGAAACTCCTTTGAATGATAATGAAATGAATGAACAATTTCAAATAAAAAGTGATGTGCTAAACAATCTACATGGTTTGGTTTCATGGAGACAAATTAGGACACATGGGGCCAGATTGTTTAGACAATTTTTTTATAATAAGAAATTTGGGTTTCAATGTCATTTAATGTTACAATTAATTAAAATGTCTAAAATGAGAAACTGATGAAGAGGTTAGGCATTTATGTGAAATCCAAGAAGAAAGATGGGTCTCTAAAATAAGTTGTATCAACTATTGCTAGTGCCTTTGACACAATTGGAAATAAAATTCATTCTAAAGATAGTAATGTGACACGACAAGCAATAACAATAGCTTTAGTAAACAAAACTACTACTGATAAAAGAATGATTTCAAACATAAGTGGATATCTTAATATTCATCATAAAATTTTAATAAGAGTTATAAATAGAAGAGTTAACTTTGAAAGTGACCTATAAAACCATTTTGTTGAAAACTACAATTGAAACAATTGTTATATTGTCATTGATGTCAAACCTTAATTGGTATGATAGTTTCTATGTAGTAGAGTACCATATCTTTTGATTGATGAAGAGGATTTGAAAATAGGAGATAACAAGAGGACCTAAGGAAAGGTTGAGTTATGTGATACTTCAATGGGTACCTAATTAGTTGGCACATTGAAAAGGTAATGTGTTTTTTAATCTTTAACACTAAGTGAAGAAGAAAGTCTGGAAGCAGAGGCTTAACTGAGAAAAAGTAAAGAAATTTAGTTTAAGTCAAGTGATGCTATTGTCGATTGAGCACCAATATATGCTGAGAAAATCCAATGTCGACCAAGCATCAATAATTGTCCAACAACAAATAATTAACTGAGAAAAGATAATATTTTATGAGAAGGAAAGTTTTAGCGATGACCGAGATATCCAGTAATGACCAAGGAGATTGTTGGTGTTCAAAGTGGATGCTTATGCTCTTAGGCTGGCAATATACCCTCAGGTTGATTTTAGGATTGGTTAGTTCCAAAATTTATAAGGATCTTAGGGTAATTGGACCAACTATAGGGACAAGACTACCCTCTTCATTTCTGGCTCTGCAAAACCAAGGCGGGTGCACCTAACCCAGTGAAAACTATACTTCACACACCAAAGACTGGGTCAAAACAATAGATTGATAGTAAGAAAGTACTAAATGCTAATGTCACATTCATTGACTCTCCATTACTATATGATGAAAAAACCACACAACCAACAACTTAAAGCTTGAAAAGGTTATTGATTTCAATATTTGGAATGCAATAACTTCAACCAGCGTATGTTAACAAGAGGAATACTCATTTAGGCCAGTGCCTCATCGATTGGGCAAGAGTTCTTAGAAATAAAGACTCATAAATTTGAGAATATTAGAGAATTCATAGCCATAAATACATTTATCCTAATCTTTACTGCTTACAAGACATCCTTACATAGACAAGGGCAAACCCATATCCCACCTAGAGCATAGTTTAATCCAATCCTAGATCAGAACTCAAGAATGAAGATACATACATAAAAACAATATGTAATGAGCTAGAAAACTCAAAGCTTACTTGACTTGATGCAAAGGTGAGATAAGAACCATATATTTGTATTAAGTATGATGAATTCCTTCTGTGTACTCAATGAATCACAAGACACCCTGCTTGCAAATTATAGCTTAGGCCTACAACTTTCTTCTCTCATTAACAAAACACTGAATCAAAACAATTGAAGAAACCCTTGGGACTAGAAACTAGGGACTATTTTTGAACTTCGAAACTAGAACCCTTTCAAAATAAATAATTCAACACTATATACCTCTGGTTACCTTGGAATCCTAAACAAGTTAGGATGCAACAAGCTATGGGTAACTAGGGTAAGGGCTAGGGTTTCCACTCTCCAAAAAAATTCAAAAGATTAGAACTCAACACATTGGAAGGAAAACCGAGCAACCTTGAGCGATTAGACCTAAAAATCAATCTTCATTTATGGTAATTCTTTCTAGGATTGTGCTGAAGATCATGAAATTCTATGTAAATCCATTTGATCAGACACCTACAATATGCCTCAAGCAAGTAAACCCATCCCCTCATGGTACAAAACTCTCTACAAATAATCATCAGACACACTGGACCACACTATAATAGTCAGCACCACCAAACTAATTGAATCCGATCGCTAAAACATTCAATTTTGGTCCTTTCTGTCACTGGAAACCCTCAAAAATTTGAATTCAAACTGCAATGGTCACTTCCATGGTGCTAGCTACATATCAATGATCATCATTTAAATTGAGATCAACTTTAAGTCATGACCATTCGAACTTTTTCTTTCGTGGGCTTTTGTTCACCTAATCGCCAAAACATTTAGAGCACCGCCACCTTTCTTCACGAATGAGTGAACCCTTTGAAAATTTGTCAGGCTGCTAAATATTTTGTCAAAACCTCCAAAAGGTGGAGATTCACCCATGGGCTCGCTTATAAGAAGATCGACGGTCATCTCATCTTTGCATAGAGCTAGAAGATTCCATCAGATTATACACTCATCATCGATTAAGAATCTTATCCCTATTCTATAGGTCCTCTGATAGGATATGAAATCAATAGTTATCTCATGATTTGGTGTGTTAGAAAAACCCTTCAGATCATACACCGACCATCGCTGCTCTGTCATTGTTAGAACTACTGGAACTTGAAAATCCTTGGCCCCACTAACATAATCCAATTCATCACCATGCAGATGAATGAAAAGAGACAACTCAGCACACCATGGTGCATAAAAACCATCTGGAAATCAGACCCACCTTAATACTACTGCCTGAGAATAAAGTAACATCAATGGCTGGTGTAAGATCTCAAAGCTCTGACACATCTCATGAGAACTTACGCCAAGCGTTGATCAACTACAGATGTCAAAACCCTCTGATTCTTGGAAAATTAGGTCCCACTAACATAATATCTAGTCATTCACTTATGGAGCAATCAGATACCACCAAATCAGCACACCTGGCATGTGGACCCGCTTTGAAAAGAAAGGGAACGACATAAAGGAAATCGACGGTAGTCTTAAGGTCACATGCCTCTGACACACCCTATGAGAAGATACACCCACCGTTAGATTGAGATGGTGTTAGAGAGGCTGGGCCTAGAAAAATACAAAGGCCAAAAACATTAGGAAATATTAAGGCACAGGACTTAGGAAAATATTAAACCCGCCGGGCTCCAAACTTAAGAAATATTAACTAGGGAGACTTAGGCATAGTGGCAAATATTAAAGGGGCCTGAAAATAAACCTTAGTCGCAAGATCGCATAACATGGAAAAGGCTCACGTGATCATGAGACAAAGTGGTCAATAATTAGCACATGTGCTAAAAGACTTTTAAGTGGCCCAAAAAGGTAACATAAAATTAGAACAGGGCCAAGGCACACTAGGGTTTTTCTTAGTAATGGCTAGAAATTCAAAATTTTCACCTAGGGTTTAGCCAAAAAAGGAAGATAAACAATTGTAGGGGTCTGGGAAAAGGGTATGGCCATGAAATTTTTTATATAGTGCTAACAGAGATGAACATAATATTGACCGAGTGTCAGTAATTTATAGTTTATGCAAGAATTAAGAGTCCCAGATGACATAGTTGAATTTTTGGGATATGTAAAATGTGTTTAAATTATTAATGAATGGTATGGAGGATTTAATGCATGGTAAACCATTTTATTATGGATTCAAGGAGAAGTGTGAAGATGTATCTAGAAGGAAAAGAAGGAGAATAAAATGATGGAAGGATTTAATGAATATGACCTAACCCTAAGATCTATGTAAGAGATTAAGAGGAAAAATATTAATCTACCTTATTAGGGAGGTATAAGGATGACCTAATTGTGAGGTTAAAGAGAGTGGAATAGGTTGATGTTATTGACTATTGAATCTAAGAAGAAGGCTAAGGTGAAGCTATGAAGAGCTGAACATAGTTGTGGTGATTGCTTCAAGAGAATTCTGAGCAGATAAGATATGGAGATGGAAATGAAGGCCAGTCAGTAAATCATCATATGAGTGAATTGGATCTATATTTTCAAATTGATTTGTATATTTCATATCAGAACCTACTGTTACTTTTTAACCATTGTATCTGTCAAAATCCTTTAATCAAGGTTGACCTAACAGTCATTTTTTGTAAACCCTTTTAATCAAGGTGACATTTTAATAGAATGTTCTTTATCCCTCTAATCAGACCAATTTTAACAGGTTCACACCTAACAGTGTGTGTTGTAAACCTTTAATAGGGTTGGCTTCTCATAGAGCTCATGATGCAGGAGCATCCTAGGTGTAAAAGAAATCTTGCATCACCCAAAAATATTTCTATTTTTGTATTCAATAAGGGCTATCTTGTGCAGAGTTGCTATTTATGGAAACTTGCTATTTTTAGTAAGTTGGTCTTACCATCTTAGAATGTTCTAATTTTACATATGGAGGTTCATCTCAGTCATATCAGCCTACCAGTAAAGTTTCATGGCTAGATCAGGTCTAGTTTTGAAGATATTGAAGATTTTCGATATTGGCAGCAGGGTATAGAAACTTCAAACTCAGTTTTGAAGGCTTTAGAGGCCCTGGATGAGGTTGAACATTTGGGTGACGGGTGCTTTGTGTGGGTCAAGCCTATAGAGCACTTCGTGACATTTCCAGAATGGGGTTATAATAGCCAATCAAGTCAACGGGTGATGACTTATGGTCCTCGAAAGTTGGGTCACCTGAAATGGTGAAAAATAATTTCTCTTCAAAATTTCTGTTTGGGTTTCAAAACTCATTTTGAGCCAACTTTGATGTAATAAATTGTAAAATAAAATAATTCTAAGTTTGGTCGGCCCTAAGGGCTAAATTTCTAGAACCTTCTCGGGTGGTGGAAATTGCCTATATAAAGAAGGCCCGTAGTGTTGTCTAGGGCAGTTCTAGGTAGTAGATCTAGGTATTGATTCGAGGCTTTGTCCTATAGAATATTGTAAGGGAATGCCCATGTGGCTTTGCATATTGTAATTCTGAAAGTTTGTAATTCCACATTTGTGGAGATAATAAGAAGCCAATTTTCTGTTCTTGCATATTATTGTTGTTGTTTCTCTATTTCTATTATGTGTTTGTGGTATTAAGGGGAGCACCTTTCATCAAGTGGTATCAGAGTAGGAGTTCTTGAGTGTGTAAACAGATTGCCAACTGTGAGGCAATTTGCACCAGGACCATGGTTAGGGTTTCAATGCACATCATGAAAATGCCTCCATGAAGCGAACGTGGCAAAAGAGCTGGTGTTGTGACACCTAAGGTTAGAGACCTGCAGAGACAAGTGCGAGCATTGCAAGAAGAGATTCATAAAGGAATGGATCTTAATGTTAGAGATGAAAGTGAGGATGAAGCCGAAGAAGAATATCAAGAAGGAGATGCTGAAATTGTGAACCAGGAGGAAGAAAGACTTTTTCGGGTGATTTCCAAGATTGGGAAAAGACCTAAGATTGAGGTTCCTACATTTTTTGGAAATCTTAACCCAGAGGAATTGATTGACTAGATCAATGAATGTGAGGAATATTTTGAGTATGAAGATGTTGAGGATCCTGATAGGGTCAAATTTGCGAAGGCCAAATTGAAAGGTCATGTGAAGATCTGGTGGCAAGAAATTCAATTGGAGTGAAATAGAAGAGGGAAAGATAAAATCACAAGATGGGATCAGATGGTGGATAAATTGAAGTGACAGTTCATTCTTGTTGATTATGAGCTTGACCTACTAAAGAAAATGCAAAGTTTGAAGCAAGCAGGAAGATCTGTTCAGGAGTATACAGAGGAGTTCTATCGACTCCTCATCAGAATAGGCCATGTAGAAGCTGATAAGGAGAAAGTTGCTCGATACCTTAATGGGTTAAGGCTAAGCATTCAGGAGGAGTTGAATCTAGTTTGAATGAACAGTATTGAGCAGGCATACCAGTTTTCCCTAAAAGTAGAGGAAAAGCCGAACAAGAAGTTTGAGAGCAGACAAAATGGAAGAGGTCATGGTGGAAGATCTAGTGGACGATCATATGGTGGCTGAAATGAAGATTCGAAAAATAAGTATGAGGCCAGTAGCAATCAGAATTAGAGAGGAAATAATTCCAATCATTTCTAGGATCAGAGTAATAGAGATCAGAGAGGAAGAGGAAGAGGACAAGGATTTGGAAGAGGAGGCTTCCGTGGAACATGTTTTCACTGTGGAGAAGAAGTTCATAGGGCATTTGAATGTCCTTAGTGCCAAGGAAGAATAGACAGGAGAAATGAAGGCCAAGCTAGAGTTGCACATGTAGATGAAGATGCTAGATCATCTAATTCTGAAGATGCTGAAAGAGGAGAAATGCTAATTAACAGAAGAGTCTTGCTGAGTGGTGAGAATGAACTTGAACAAAGGAGGAGCCTATTTTGCACTAGATGCAAGTGTGAGGGTAAATGTTATTGTGTGATTATCGATAGTGGAAGTACTAACAATTTGGTGTCAGAAGAGATGGTGACAAAGTTGAAGCTCAAGAGATAGAAACACCCACATCCATATCAAATAGCCTGGGTGCAAGATGACCACAAGGTCATGGTCAGTGAACAGTGCCTAGTAAAGTTCAAGATCGGCAGGTACCAAGATGAGGTACTATGTGATATCATCTCTATAGATGCATGTCATATGTTATTGGGTAGACCATGGCAGTTTGACAGATGTGTTGTACACAATGGTTGTGTGAATACCTATTCCCTGACAAATGATGGAGTGCAACATAAGCTAAAGCCATTGAAGGAGACCGAAGAAAAGGTATGTGGTAATGCAAGAATAACATTTGTTGATGGAAGACAATTCCTAGATGGTATGAGGCGTGAGCATGTGTGTTTTTCTTTAATTCCAAAAGTTGGTAAAGAAGAAGTAGAGGATGTACCTGTAGAGGTTGCAGATTTGTTGAATAAGTTTCAGGATATTGTATCTGATAATGTACCTGATGGATTACCACCGGTAAGGAAGATCAGTCATCAGATGGATTTGATTCCAGGAGCCAGTTTGCCAAACAAGGTAGCACATAGAATGACACCAGCAGAAAGTGAAGAGTTGAATAGACAAGTACATGAGTTATTACAGAAGGGGTTGATTTGAGAGAGTCTGAGTCCCTGTGCTGTACCAGTGGTATTAGCACCAAAGAAGAATGGAGAGTGGAGGATGTGTACAGATTCCAAAGCAATAAACAAGATCACAATCAAGTATAGGTTTCCATTGCCACGAATGGATGATATTATGGATTATTTGAGTGGGGCTGTGTATTTCTCAAAGATAGATCTGAAGAGTGGATATCACTAGATTCAAATCAGAGAAGGAGATGAATGGAAGACTACCTTCAAGACAAAGGAAAGACTATATGAGTGGTTAGTCATGCCTTTTGGGCTAACCAATGCACCGAGCACTTTCATGCAGCTCATGAACGAGGTTCTGAAAGAATTTTTGGGTAAGTTTGTCATTGTTTACCTAGATGATATTTTGATTTTTATCAAGACATTGGAGGAACATATGATGCATATTCGTATGGTGTTGGAGAAGTTGAGAGATGAGAAATTGTTGATTAATTTGAAGAAGTGAAGTTTTGTGAAGAAAGAGTTAGTGTATTTGGGATTTGTAGTTTCAGCAGAAGGTCTAAAAATGGACCCAGAGAAGGTACAAGCTATGCTTGAATGGCCTACTCCAAGGAGTGCTACTGAGGTAAGATCTTTTCATGGTTTGGCTAGCTTTTACAAAAAATTTATCAAAAATTTTAGCAGTATTTGTGGACCCTTGACTAAAACAATGAGAGGGGATAGAAAAGAGTTTAAGTGGACTAATGGGGTAGAAAAGAGTTTTCAATTTTTGAAACAAAAAGTTACAGAACAACCTATTTTAGCACTTCCAAATTTTAATAAGGTGTTTCAAGTAGATTGTGATGCTAGTGGTACTGCAATAGGAGCTGTTATGAGCCAAGAAGGTAAACCTGTTGCTTATTTCAGTGAAAATTTAAATGATGCCAAGAGAACATATTTTGTCTATGATCAAGAATTTTATGCTATAGTTTAGACATTAAAGAAGTGAAGACATTATCTACTTCCTAAGGAGTTTGTTTTGTATACTGATCATCAAGCGTTGCAATATTTGAATAGTCAAGGAAAGTTGAATCAAAGGCATTTGAAATAGGGTTGTGAATTCTCTTAGGAGAAGGCAACTATTGCTAATAGAGATGCAGATTGAAGTGGTTGGGTTCAAGGAACTCAAGAATTTGTATCTAGAGGATCCTGATTTTGGTGGAGCTTGGAAAGCTTGTAAAGAACTAGTTACTCTAGATAGGACAAAATGGCTAGATTTTATCATCCAAGATGATATACTATTCAGAGGGAGTCAGTTGTGCATTCCATGAAGTTTTATGAGGGAGAATCTCATCAAGGAGAAGCATAGTGGAGGATTGGCTGGACATTTTGGTCGTGACAAAACCCTTACTTTTGTTGGTGAGAATTATTATTGGCCACAATTGTAGCAAGATGTGAATAAGTTTTCATAGAGTTGCAGAGTATGTCAGATGGCAAAAGGAGTGAAGCAAAATACAGGGTTGTATTAGCCATTACCTATACTAGAGAAGCCTTGGGAGGATATCAATATGGACTTTGTTCTTGGTTTACTGAGGACACAGTGGGGACATGATTCAATTTTTGTAGTAGTTGACAGATTTTTAAAGATGGCACTTTTCATTCCCTGCAAGAAGACTAATGATGTTGTTCATGTAGCAGAATTTTTTTTCAGAAAAGTGGCGAGACTACATGGTTTGCCAAAGACCATAGTTTCAGATCGAGATACTAAGTTTGTTGGATATTTCTGGCGGACATTGTGGATGAAGTTGAAGACAGATTTGAAGTTTAGTTCATCACATCATCCACAGATTGATGGACAAACAGAGGTGGTGAATAGAAGTTTGGGAAATCTGCTGAGATGTTTGGTTGGAGATAAGGCAATAGGATGGGATTTGATTTTACCATAGGTAGAATTTGCATACAATAATTTTGTCAATAGGAGCACTGGTAAATCACCATTCCAGATTGTATATGGAAGTAGTCCAAGAAATGCATCTGAATTGAGAAAGATAGATAAAGGAGAAATAAGTAGTGCTGAAGCTGAGGATTTTGCAGAATACTTGAAGAACATCCACGAGGAGGTGAGGAAGCATATTACCAAGATGAATGCGTAGTATAAGGCTAAGGCAGATGAGAAAAGGAGGCATAAGGAATTTCAGGTTGGGGATGAAGTCATGGTTCATTTTCGGAAGGAGTGATTTTCGGTTGGTACATATAACAAGCTAAAAATGAAGAAGTTTGGACCATGTAAGATATTGAAGAAGCATGATTCAAGAAATGCATATGAGGTAGAATTGCCTAGCGAGTTGAATATTTCACCAGTGTTTAACATTTCAGATTTGACAGAGTATCATGAAGGAGGTGTTGAAGATGAGGTTGCAGCAACACAGTGGAGTATTCCAGCAACCAGTTTAGATTTCAAGGAGATTGAAGACATACTGGACAGTTGTGTTGGCAGAAGCACAAGGAACAGGACATATGAAGAGGATTTGGTCAAATGGAAAGGATGACCCGTTGAAGATTCATCATGGCTAACAAAGGAGTAGGTTAATCATCTTGGTTTTCCTCTGCACACTTGAGTCTGATAGGGTCACTTCTCAAATTACCTAGGGTGTCTGATGTAGGAGCATCCTGGGTGTAAGAGAAATCTTGCATCACCCAAAAATATTTTTGTTTTTGTATTCAATAAGGGCTATCTTGTGCAGAGTTGCTATTTATGGAAACTTGCTATTTTTAGTAAGTTGGTCTTATGATCTCGAAATGTTCTAATTTTATATATGGAGGTTCATCTCAGTCATATCAGCCTGCCAGCAAAGTTTCATGGCTAGATCAGGTCTAGTTTTGAAGATATTGAAGATTTTCGGTATTGGCAGGAGGGTATAGAAACTTCAAACTCAGTTTTGAAGGCTTTAGAGGCCCCGGATGAGGTTGAAAATTTGGGTGGTGGGCACTTTTTGTGGGTCAAGCCTATAGAGCGCTTTGTGGCATTTCCAGAATGGGGTTATAATAGCCAATCGAGTCAACGGGTGATGACTTATGGTCCTCGGAAGTTGGGTCACCTGAAATGGCAGAAAATAATTTTTCTTCAAAATTTTTGTTTGGGTTTCAAAACTCATTTTGAGCCAACTTTGATGTTATAAATTGTAAAATAAAATAATTCTAAGTTTGGTCGGCCCTAAGGGTGAAATTTCTAAAACCTTCTCGGGCGGTGGAAATTGCCTATATAAAGAAGGCCTGTAGTGTTGTCTAGGGCAGTTCTAGGTAGTAGATCTGGGTATTGATTTGAGGCTTTGTCCTATAGAATATTGTAAGGGAATGCCCATGTGGCTTTGCATATTGTAATTCTGAAAGTTTGTAATTCCACATTTGTGGAGATAATAAGAAGCCAATTTTCTGTTCTTGCATATTATTGTTGTTGTTTCTCTATTTCTGTTATGTGTTTGTGGTATTAAGGGGAGCACCCTTCATCAGCTCACTTCAGAAGAGTGAAAATCAATAGCATGTTACAAGTGGTTTTTTCCAAATTGGGTTTTCACATTATATCCTAGTGTTATACTTGTGTGAATGTTGTTGAAAGTTTTATATTATCCAAGTTGACTACTTTTGGATAGTAGACTACAAGTTTTATATTATTGATATATGCTATAGAGACCGAGTGAATTGCTGATTAGATCTAGGTTTATTGAAGGGATAGAAAGTTAAAGTGGTACATAAGGACTCGAGGATAATTGATTTACCCCCCTCTCAGTTATTCTAAAATCATTCTAACAATTGGTATCAGAGCTGTTGGTGCTTGTAGAGAAAAATTTTAAAGGCACTTGAAGCTAATGATCAAGATGTACAAAAAGGAGGTACCAAAGCTAAACAAGGAGAACTTCCTTGCAAGGAAAAGTTTGATGAAATTGTACCTAGCTAGTATTGGTGATTTGGTGAAATAATATGTGGAAAATGAATATGTAACACTTGTTGCACCTTTGACCACCGAGGAGATAAAAGAAAAAAAAGAACACAATCAAGAAATATTGGAGATTTCATCTACCCTAATCTATCTTTAATTTGAACACATCAAGGATTGTAACAATGCAAAATAAATGTGGTATACTCTAGTAACTATCTATGGTGGGGACTCAAATGTAATAAGAGCCAAATTTGAAAGTTTGAGAGGTAATTTTTATTAAATGAAAATGCAAGAAGGTGAAAATGTTGCTCAGTATTGTGGCATAATTAAGGAGGTTGTAAATGCTATTAGAGGAGCTAATGGAAATATTGATGATGAAACTTTTATCAGTAAAGTGTTGATAACTTTTCTTCTTATCTATTCTATTAGAGTGTATGTAATACAAGAATCAAGATGTAATCCCAGTAATCTCCTAACTTTGGAAATTCATGTTGGAAAGCTTACTGCATTTGAGTTGTAAAATTTTGATAATTTCACTATTCACAACATTGAATCTACATTCAAGTCTCAAATAGTTCTTCACAAGTCTAAGAAGGGAAAATAAAGATGTCTGATCAGTGACAATAACAAAGAAAGTGATAGTGATATTTTTGATGATGATCTAGATGATCTTGAGGTACTTATGGCTAGAAGGCTACCGAGAGGAAAAGGAAAATCCAAAGGTAAACTTCCTATAATCTATTTTTCATGTAACAAAGTTGGCCATATTGTAGCAAGATTCCCTAACAGGACTGGCAAGGATGAAAGAAGGGAAATAATGTACAAAGATAAAATAAATGACAAAGATCACAAAAGGTACAAATACTATAAGGAAAAAGGTAATAAATCTTGTTATATTATTGAAGATGAAACTAACAGTGAAACTAGTGAATCTGATGATTGTGATATAGAAGTTGTTTATGTTGCTATGAAAGATGATTATGATGAATATGATAAAACTACAATTATTTCATATGTCAGTAAAGGTGATAAATGGATTATTGATAGTGGTATCTCACATCACATGACTGGTGATAAAAGTAAGTTTGAAACCCTAAATCATTATAAAGGTAGAAGTGTTAATTTTGGTAATGATGCACCATGTGCTATGAAAGGAAAATGATCAATAATATTAACTAATAAGATCAGATGTGATAATTCTTATTGGGTTGAAGGTCTTAACTATAATTTGTGGAGTGTTTCATAGTTGAAAAGTACTAGTTACTAAGTTGAATTTCATCATAGGAAGGCTAAAATATTTGATGCCACTATTGAATTAATTGGAAGTGGAGAACAAACAAGAGGTTATAATTTTTTCTATCTAGACCTATGTGAAGAAATATGTTTATTTACACAATTTGATGATGTATGGTTATGGAATAAGAGGTTGTGTCATGTGAACTTTGACAATTTGGTAAATATTAGTAAGATGAAGAAAGTTAGAGGTTTTCCAAGATTGAAGAAACCTGATAATGTAATGTCTAAATAGTGTCAATTTGGAAAAATGACAAAGTCCAGTTTTAAGAGAAAGACATATAGTTATGAAAATATTTTGGAATTGGTTTATAGTGACCTTTGTGGACCTATGGGTGTGAAAAGATACTATGGTGATAAGTATTTCATTTTGTTTGTTGATGACTATTCTAGAATGATAACTGTAATTTTTCTAAAAGAAAAATATGATGCATTTGAGTTGTTTAAGTGGTATTTGGCAAAATTTGAAAAAGAAACAAGTAAATGCTTGAAATGTTTGAGATGTGATAGAGGAGGAGAGTTCATATCAAATGAGTTCAATATATTCTGCAATGATAGAGGAATAAAGAGAAAAATGTATGCACCTAGGACACCTCCACAAAATGGTATATCAGAAAGAAGAAACAAATCAATTATGGATTGTGCTAGAACACTGATGATAGAGAAGAATGTTGCACAAAAGTACTAGAGAAAAGATACATGTACAATTGTTTATACCTTGAATCAAGTACAAATCAAGAAAGGTACAAATGATACACCTTTTAATTTATGGTATGGATACGCACCTAATGTGAAATACTTTAAAGTCTTTGGAAGTAAATGTTATATATTGAAAGACAATAGGAATGGAAAACTTGATACAAAAAGTGATGAAGGCATATTCCTAGGATATTCCACTAAGATAAAAGCTTACAAGTGTTTGAATTCTAACACTAACAAAATTGTGGAAAGTGAAAATGTTAGAGTTGATGAATATGCAGAAAAGAATGAAGTTGAGTGAAAGAAAGAACCTAAAGATTACAGATCTTTTGTATACATGGAAGAAGGAGAGGCTAGTAATGCACCTAAATAAGATGCCAGATAACAACATGAACATGTCGAGCCATAACAAGAAAATGTCAAGAATCAAGAGGATGCTACTGAGAAATTGAAAGAAGAGACATAGAATCTACAAGATGAACCTAAAGATCAAGATCAAGTAGAAAGGAAATCTAAACCTACATTATCATAGTATGTAAGAAGACATCATAAGCCTAAATAAATAATTGGAGATAAAGAATCTAGAGTTTTGACAAGAAGTAAGTTGAAAGATTAGACATGATTACTATGTGAATTTGAGCCTAAGACAATGAAAGATTCTTTAGAGAATGAAGATTGGATACAAGCCATGAATGAAGAAATAGAGAAGATAGAAAAGAACAAAAGCTAGACACTAGTGTCGAGACCAAAAGACAAGAATGTTATTGGAATAAAATGGGTATTCAAAAATAAGCTAAATGAACATGGAGAAGTCACTAGGAACAAATCCACATTGCTATGCAAGGTATATGCACAAGAAGAAGGCATTGACTATGGGGAGACATTTTCTCCAGCTGCAAGATTGGAAGGAGTGAGGACTCTACTTTCATATGCAACATATAAATAATTCAAAGTATATCAAATGGATGTCAAATCTGAATTTCTAAATGGAATATTGGAAGAATAAGTATACATTGAACAACCAGAAAGATTTTTTGACTCAAGCTAGAAGAATATGATTTATAAAATACATAAGGCACTGTATGGATTAAATAAATCTACCAGAGCTTGGTATGAGAGACTGCATAATTATTTGATAAAGATTTGATTTGTAAGGACAATTGACAAAAAAAAATTGTATTTGAAGACTGAAAAAGGTAAAGGGATATTGTTAGCTGAAATTTTCATTGATGATATCATATTTGGAGGACCGAATTCCCTACTTCAAACTTTTTCAAATGAGATGCAAACTAAATTTGAAATGTCTATGTTTGGTGATATCAAATTTTTTGTTGGTTTGCAAGTTTATTAGATGAAGAAAGGTATCTATATTATTCAATCTAAGTATGTCAAGGAGATATTAAAAACTTTTGGTATGGAATATTCTAGACCATTAAGTACACTTATGGCTAATGGACAAAAATTATCAAAAATTGATGATACAACTGAAGTCAATCAAACCGTGTATAGATCTATGATTAGAAAGCTACAATATGTTTTCCATAGAAGGCCACATATTTCCATAGTAGTTGGGATTGTTGCAATATTTTTTGCAAATCCTAAAGAGAGTCACATGATGGTAGTAAAAAGGATATTGAGATATATAAAAGGAACAGAGCACTATGGATTGTATTACAAGAAGAATGATAAGTTTAAACTGAAAGTTTACAGTGATGAAGATTGCGCAAGAAATGTGGATGATAGAAAGAGTACAAGTGGTGGTGCATTCTTTTGAGGAAAGAGATTAGTCTCTTGGACAAGCAAGAAACAAAACTACATTTCCCAATCTACAGAAGAAGCTGAATATGTATCAACAACAGTGAATTTTTCAAATTTAGTATGGATCAAGAAATTGTTAAAAGCTATGAAGGAGGAAATCACTATGCCGGTTGTTATTTTCTATGATAACACAAGTGCTATTAACATATCAAAAAATCATGTAATGCACACTAAGACTAATCATATTTCTATCAAATATATTACTTGAGAGAGTTAGTTCAAGACAAAGAAGTGAGATTGGAATATGTGAATACAAAGGAACAATTAGCAGATATATTCACAAAATAATTACCTAAAGATGCTCATGAATACCTTAGAGGTAAATTAGGGGTGATTCCACTAACTGAGGCTACCTAAAAACATATAGGAGCACTGCATCAAATTTTCTAATCGGAATATCTACCAAATTGATACAGGAAAGGTCACACTTTAGGAGTTGCCTAAAGTTGTGATAAGTAAAGAAAAAGATGTAAATAAGTTATAAGAAAGATGAAAGAGGGAGCATACAAATTAGAGAATTGACATGAAGACATCTACATGGTAAAGATACAAGTGACAAATATAAGTTTCCTTGGCATTGTTGTTAAAGAGGGAGAGATTTAGAAAGAGTTGTCAAGAGTGAAACTAAGGGAGTGATTGAATAAGAGAGAGATTCAGTGAACAAACAAAGTAAAATTTATCTAAGAGGGAGCTGGTACTTGGATCAGAATCAAAATGAAGCTAAGGATATCAATGAAGATTTTATGCACAAATATTTTGGATTGTATGGTAAATCATGTGGTGTTCATGTGGTTTTGCCATCAATGTCAAAGAGGGAGATTGTTGAAAACTACAATTGAAACAATTATTATATTATCATTGATATTAAACCTTAATTGGTAAGACAATTTATATCTAGTAGAGTACCATATGTTTTGATTGATGAAGAGGATTTGAAAAGAGGGGATAACAAGAGGACCTAAGGAAATGTTGAGTTATGTGATACTTCAATGGGTACTTGATTAGTTGGCACATTGACAAGGTAATGTGTCATTTATTTTTAACATTAAGTGAAGAAGAAAGACTAGAAGTAGAGGCTTCACTGAGAAAAAGTGAATAAATTTAGTTTAAGTTGAGTGATGCTAGTGTTGACCAAGCACTAGTATATGCCGAGAAAGTCTAGTGTCGACTGAGCATCAGTAATTTATGAGAAATAAATAATTAACCGAGAAAAGATAATATTTGTTGAGAAGGAAAGTTTTAATGATGACCAAGATATCTAGTAATGACTGAGGAGATGAACACAATATTGATCAAGTGTCATTAATTTATAGTTTATGCAAGAATTGAGAATCCCAACCAACATAGTTGAATTCTTGGGATATGTAAAATGTTTTGAAATTTTTAATGAATGGTATGGAACATTTAATGCATGTTAAATCATTTTCTTATGGATTCAAGTAGAATTTTGAAGATGTATCTAGAAGGAAAAGAAGGAGAACAAAACAATGGAAGGATTCGATGAATCTGACCTAACGCTAAGATCTATGGAAGAGATTAAGTGGAAAAATATTAATCTACATGATCAAGAAGGTATATGGATGTCCTAATTGTGAGGTTACATAGAGTGGAAGAAGTTGATGTTATTGACTGATGAATCTAAGTTGAAGGCTAAGGTGAAGCTGTGAACAGGTGAACAAATTTGTGATGATTGCTTGAAGAGAATTCCAACAAGATAAGAGATGGAGATGAAGATGAAGGTTAGTTAGTAAATCAACATATGAGTGAATTGGATTTGTATTTACAAAGTGAGTTGTATATTTCAGATCGAAACCTACTATTACTTTCTAACCATTATATTAGTCAAAATCCTTTAATCAAGCTTGACCTGATAGTCATTTTTGTAAACCCTTTTAAACAAGGTGACATTATAATGGAATGTTCTTGAGCCCTCTAACCAAGCCACTTTTAATAGGGTGATTAAATCTTTTAACAGGGTCACACCTAATAGAGTTTTTTTTAAACCTTTAACAGGGTTGGCTTCTCACAGAGCTCACTTAAGAAGAGTTAAAATTAGTATCATGTTACAAGTGGTTTTTCCCAAATTGGGTTTCCACGTTAAATCCTAGTGTTATACTTTTGTGAATGTTGTTGAAAGTTTTATATTCTGCAAGTTGATTACTTTTGGATAGTGGACTGCAAGTTTTATACTACTGATATATGCTATAGAGACCGAGTGAATTGCTTATTAGATCTAAGTTTATTGAAGAGCTATAAATATTAATTGGTACATCTAGACCTAAGGATAACTAATTTACCCCCCCCCCCCCCTCTGAGTTATTCTAAAATTATTCTAGCACATTTATGGACCTTTAGTGGTAGATTCATGAAGTCTAACATGAAACAAACTGGTGAAGTAAAAAGTTTGATTGAAATTTTTTGGCATGATAATAAAAGAGTATCCCCTAATGACAAAGATTTTATTCAATTAAGAGTCGGTCCAAAAGTTCATGATCCACACCCAAAACACCTTTTGGATATGACTCAAACTGAATTGAATAAAAAATTTGTGGATGATAAGGTGTTAACTACTAGTATTAGTTAAAGATCTTTTGAAAAATGTAAACCATGGTATGTAAGGATTAAAAAAGAAAGAATCACCTTTTGTTGCAAAACTCATGTTCAATTTTGTTATCATTGTTATTTTTTTATCTATATGTTCTAACATACATACTAATGAAATGTTTCAAGAATGTGGTATATATATACCACCTCAAACTGTAAAGGAGTTTATATCAAGTTTATTTTGTAACCCATCTAATCAAAAATTTTATCTTTTGAATGCATGTGTTTCTGGTGTATGTGATTTATGTGGAAATCTTACATTATTAGATGAATGTTTGCATGAAAATATTTCAATTGATTTTGGACAACAATTTTAAAACTATTGTACAAATATTTCAAATATTTTAAAATTGATGTACAAAGATTTAAAACTATTGAGTATCTATTAAAGAATGGAAAGGTTGGAAAATAGTGTGATCAAATAACTAAAAATCTTAGTGTTCATGCTTTTATTAATGAATTCAAGAGTAAGATCATACCTAAATATGTGAACCACTCTCAAAATTCTAGATGGCTTGATGGAAAATTTTATATATGTAAGAATACATTTCCAATTGGTAGTATACCTTTAGTCATTGACTTTGTAGAGAACTACAAGCTTGCACCACAAGATCAGATCCAACCACAATATTATAATTCAGTGCAAGTAAAAAAATGTGTTCATATTGTCTATAGGCATGCACCTGATAGTACAAAAGAGGATCAAAAAATATTGAGAGAGTGCCATTTCTACATGAGTGATGATAAATTACACTCATTAGAGTTTGTCCAGTATTTCTTTAAGACCTTTTATGAAAATTTAATGGAGAGAGAAATTCATATAACAAAACATCTAATATGGTCAGATAATTGCACATGGCAATTCAAGAATGCTAGAATGTTTTATTGGTTGAGTAGGAAACATAAGAAAATAAATATCCAACATATGTGGATTTTTTTGAGGCTCGACTTGGGAAGGGAGAACATGATGGTGTCAGTGCATGTGTTAAGAGAGCCCTTTGCAGAGAGAAACTCAAATTTGAGGAAAAAGAAAATTTTAAAGATGCACATGCAATTGTTGAATGGTGTAAAACAAGTTTGTATATAGGATCAAGTTGAAATGCTACAATCAGATGTTTTTTTTGGATATTTGAAGAGAAGAATATCCTTTCAAGATATGATTGTGATACAATCAATGGATTGTCTAAATGTAAATCATTTATGAGTTCTAATTCTAACACTTGGACTATATGGACTAGGGGGCTTGCATGTTTTTGTCAATTTTGTGTTGCAGGTGAATGGGAAGAATGCGAGAATACAAAATGTGTTGAAGAATAGAAAAAACATTCCTTAGCACCTAGTGAGACACAAGATCAAGATGATATAATAAATGAAGATCTAGATCATGCCTTTGCATCAGAAGATTATGATCATGTTTTAGACCTCATACAACATGGTAATTTAATTCAATTTATTGTAAAAGTTTAAATTATATTAGTTACATGTGTATGTCATATAATTTATGATTATATTTGAATTATAAATCTTTAAACAAGTTTTATTTTTGCATGTACTTAATTTTGTTTTGTAGGACATGTGTATGCTCTTATTGCACCTAAGGCTAATGAAGAGAAGACAAAGTATTGGTTAGCTAAATGTGTAGAACCTAACAAAAAGTTGATATGCCATCAAGTAGATGATGATGATTTTTAGTATCCAATTGGTTCTGTTGAGGTAGTTGGTACATGGCTATGCAAATACCTAACAAGAAGGAATGGTTTACCAGATTTTGAAGACTACCAATTAGAAAAGAAGATTATGCGCTATTCCCATTTGGTAGTGGCAATGAATATCAAATTGGAAAGATACAAAGGGAGACCCACTAATAAAATATTATGGACACTTTCAATGGAAGACCATTGGGAAATCATAGACGTATTGTAGAAAAGAGAGGATGTTGATGGTACATTAGGTTGAACCAAATTTATACATGTAATTTTTTGTTCAATTTGTCTTATTTTTATATGTTTTTCTATATAAATATTTATGTCTTCTTCCAAGTTTCATACAAATTATAATTTAGATATATAGATTTGAAATAAATTAAAATTGACTTTAAATGAACTTTACATTAAATATATGTATTTTCTAATATTTCAACATTTATTTTTATGATGCAGGATGTGTGAAAGAACATAGAAATGAACTATTTATGTAGTTCAATGCAGACTTGTATTCATCCAATTTTGGTTTTTGAAACAGTTCATGAACTCACTTTTTTTCATTCAATTTTGTTTTAAATATTTAAGTTAAATTCATGGTTGTATTCATCTAATTTTGTTCTAAATATTAAACTATGGCCATTGGTCAGATTGTGTTCATTAATAGATTATGATAGATTTATTTGTGCATCCATATGCATTGTTCAAATTAATATATCTCACTGTTAGATAGATGATTTTTAATAGTTAATCAAAATCAATATTACTTGTAACACCGATATTGTTCTTGTCAATTACATGAATTAATAGTGTTAGAAATGAATGCTGAATATATCCTATGGGGGAGTATTAGTAGCCATTATGTAGTAGTTGTTGTTGCATTCATGAGTGTGATTGTCATTGATGTCAACACAGTGATCTACTGAAGTTTAATGGAGAAGCAGATAGTGTTTGAGTTAGCGCACTTGGGATATTGAAGATGAAGCTATGCGTAGTTGGGGAATTACTCTATGATGTT
Organism: Chamaecyparis obtusa; assembly: GCA_027943335.1. Lineage (NCBI taxonomy): Eukaryota > Viridiplantae > Streptophyta > Pinopsida > Cupressales > Cupressaceae > Chamaecyparis > Chamaecyparis obtusa. The sequence continues at coordinate 365,547 of BSBK01007515.1, forward strand.
TTATAAGATTATGGTTAAGAGCACAAATAGTAATTCATTTATTCATGGAAGTTATGAGGAAATCAGTGGAAGTAGTATTCAGGCAATGTTCCTGAGTAGCGGTTTGTGGAAATTAGATGATATTTCCTAATCGGGACAAAATCTAGTTATGCACAGTTACAAAGAAGTTGGAGACATGTTGATAATGATGTGGTTGACATTGCAATATCTGAGGTCACACAAGTGAAGAATTATATTGATTGGAAGCTGACAATTTTGTGTAATTTTGATGTAACGTGTGGAAAGTTTTATTTTGTAATTTGTATGTCAACTCATTTGTAATTATTTGAGTTTGGTATAAAGGAAGGAATGTATTCCTTGTTTTAATGTGGAATGTGATGAATATAAGTGTATTGTGAAAGTGAAATTATTGAAAGAGGATATGCGAAGTACTGAGATCTGAAGGAGTTGGTGCAGTTTGGGACAGTCAGAGAAGGAGTATTGGATTGTTGAGGTTAGTAATGTTTTGGTATTATTCTATTGATTAATAAAAAGATTAGTTAGGCAGTGATTTCAGTGATCTTACCCTGAAGGTGTTTGGGCAGTGGGTCCTTTTGTCTTCCATAACTCCTAACAGAGTTAGAATCTTTTAACAGGGATTCAAAATCTCCTAAGAAGGACTCATATGTACTGAATGTATTTCATAAGACTCCTAATAGAGTCCATTCTTTCACAAGGAATATTCATATTAGTGCATCTTTTGTGGGCATCATTCCCACCAGGGTTTACTCTTTGATCAAGACATTCCCTAGTCAACATATCTTGTGTCATTATGTTATTGTGCATGTATATTTTTCTATGGTTGTTGGTTACATTTCTTACATGGTTAAAATCTTTTAAGGTTGATAAAAGTTATATTTATCTAATAACTGATTCACCCCCCCCTCCTCTCAGTTATCTTGGTGGACTTTACTTTCTAACAATTGGTATTAGAGTGGTAGGTCCTTGAAAGAAAAGTTTAACACCTTAAGGAGATCCATGGAAAATTTCAAGAAAGAAAGCCCTAAGTTTGATGGAGTATATTTTGATAGTTGGAAAGAAAAGATGAAGACACATCTACTATGTTTAGGACCAGGTTATTGGTTGATCACAATGAATGAGAAGACTATCATTGATGAGGATAACATTGAAACATGTACTAATGAGGAAAGAGATCTATTCATGTCTAACATACTTGCTAGAGAAGCACTCTTGTCAGTCCTTCTAGAGAATGAGTACAGTCAGGTAAAATATTTGGAAACATATCATGAAATTTGGTTAGATTTATGCTCTACTTTTGAAGGTGATGAACATGCAAAGAAAGTCAGATTACATAATGGATATGTGCATTTGAAGATATAAGAATGATGGAAGATGAAACCGTTAGAAGCTATATTGGTAGAATGTCAGAGATTGTTGCAGGTATAAAATCTTGTGGTGGAACAAAGATAGAGAATGAAGTGATATGGAAAATTCTGAGAACATTGACTCCTGCATTTAAGAAGACAACATAGATGATTGAACAAGTCATACCTTGTCCTATGAACTTTACAAGAGAGACTCTTCTTGGAAGATTGGAAGTAGAAGAAATGAACCTGAGATTATCAGGAGACCTACCTAGAATGGAGATAGCATTCAGTGCTCTTAGTGTTCACCCTACTTTGTCAAGAAGCATCCGTGTGAGTAGAGATTATGCTAGTAGCACCAGATCTAGAAATGAAGAAGATAGGAAGATTAAATAAGGTATTTCCTTTCTTTTGAAGAGAGAACCAGACGGTAAGAAATTTTTTTAATGTTGAACTTGTCAAGAATTTGGTCATTTTGCATGTAAATGTCCTAAGAGAGTTAAGAAATATAGCAAGAAATTTAATCCTAGAAGATCTAAAGAATTTTACTATGCAAATGATGATGAACTTGAAGCTAGTTTGGAGAAATATTTGAGTGAAAGTGATACTGAGAATAATGATGATATAGGATTTGTAGCAATTAAAGAAGAAAATCTTGAAACTAAAATTAAGGAAGAAAAGGCTTTAGTTTCTCAAGTAGAAAAGAAATCCAATTGGATTATAGATAGTGGTTATTCACATCATATGACTGGAGACATGAAAAAGTTCATAAAGTTTAACAATTATGATGGAGGAGTTGTTAGAGTTGGAAACAATGCACCTTGTTTGATTAAAGGTATAGGATCTATTACTCTTGATGGAAAGACCAATACTGATGATGTTTACTTTGTGGATGGTTTGAAATATAATCTTTTTAGTGTTGGACAATTAGTTATTAAGGGATATCAAGTTTGGTTTACTAAGAAAACTTGTGTAATTAAAGAAAAAGATAGAAATTTGATTGGTATTGGATCTAGAACCAGAGGTAATGTATTTTAGTTGAATCCTACTGAGATGCCATGCTTGATTGATAAGATTGATGACAATTGGTTATGGCACAAAATATTTTGTCATATAAACTTTGATAACATTGTGAAAGTGAGTATTGCACTTGCAGTAGGAGATTTGCCTAAAATTATGAATCCTACTAAACATGATTTGCAAGGAATTTGTGATGGGTAAATAGAAGAGAAGCTCATTTCCCAGCAAGAAGTTTACAATAGAAGAGAAGTTGGAGATTGTTCATACAGACTTGAGAGGTCCTACAAGGACTAGAGGATTCTATGGAGAAAGGTATTTTATGATTCTTGTTGATGACTTTACAAAATTGATGTGGATTACATTTCTTAAAGAAAAATATGAAGCATTTGATATGTTTAAGATTATTAAGAATAAAGTTGAGAATGAATCTAGAATGAAGATTAAATTTTTAAGATCAGATAGAGGTGGAGAATTTACTTCTAAAGAATTTAACATCTTTTGTGAAGTGAATGGTATTAAGAGACAATTTTCAGCCCCTAGGACACCTAAACAAAATGGTATTGCAGAAAGGAGAAATAGATCAGTGACTAAAGTAGAAAGAGCTATGTTATTTGAGAATGACTTAGCAAAGATATTCTAGAGAGAAGTACTGAACACAATGGTGTATACAATGAATAGAGTACAAATTAGAGCAGACATAGACAAGACACCGTATGAACTATGGTTTGGACATGCACCATTAGTTAAGTGTTGGAAACTTGTCTATACTAAGATATAGGACTAGATATAGTGTTTTCATTATGGAAATAAAGTCATATAGTAGTTTGGAGTCAGCGTACTAAGTGTAAAGATCAGAAATCAGTTAAGTGTTGAAAACTGGACAACATTCAGAGCACCAGAGATTCAGAGCATTAGTGCACATGTGTACAAATGAATTATGGTATGCACCTTGGAAGTTAAGGTTTTTAGACTATACTTATGCTTAGTCTAAGAGCACATAAGTAGATATGCAAAGATGTGAAAGTTACAGTTAGTTGAAGTTGCATAGCCAGTGTGTACCAGGAAAGAATAGAGCATAGAGCCGACATTGACTATTTTGGTTCATGATTATAAATTAATTTTGTAAAGGATATGAACCCATTGTATTTAGGTTTCCGACATATGTACATGTATAATTGTAAGCAAGCTTAAGCCAATTCATTCGGAAGTGTTGTTTGTAATTAGTTTTAGGGCCAACCTAATTGTTCTATCTGTATAAGTGCATAAATATAGGGAGCACCCATAATATTTGGTATGGAAGTAGCAAGTGAGTTGTGATAAGTAGAGTAGAGGTATGTGAAGTGAGCATAAGATGTATTAGTGCTTTGCTAGAGGTCAAAGCATCAACGCACCAAAGGAACTGATTTGACAAGTAGTGTCATAGTGAACAGTTCACCTATAGATATAGTGTGTATCTGATTTAAAAAGGTTGTAGCCTTCATCATTTGAGTAGTGAGCTCTAGGATTGTGAGTCCACTCCCCTAATAGGGATCATTGTAAAATATTCCTAACAGGGTTTGACCCTTAACAAGGTCTACTATACTAAAAGCATTGTAAAGCTACTCCTAACATGATAAATGATCTTCTAACAAGGATCATAAAACACTAGTGTAGATTATTAGTGGGTATCAAGTCCCACTGGGGTTTTTACCTATTTTTGTTTCCCCATAACTGTATTGGTGTCATGTGTTGATTTCATGTTTCATGTTTATGTGAATGTTTAATTCAATACGTAAGAATTTATAGTTCAGTATTCAAATTAAAGTGAAAATTTAAAATATAGTGAACACTGATTCACCCCCCCCCCCTCTCAGTGTTCCCATTCCTAACAATTGGTATCAGAGCTTTGGTCCTCAGAAAAGAAGTTTAACCACCTGAGGAGATCATGGACAAAGAAAATATGAAACACTTGAAGAATAATCTTGAAGCAACTCTTGAAGACCTAGACAATTTAGAAAGAGAAATTGAAGAACTAAAAGAAAAATTCAGTGATGCTCAATTAGTTATCAAAAGATTGAGAAAAGATTTGAAAGCATGCTCTAATAGCTAACTCGAAGAAAAAGTCAAGAAGTTGAGTGAATAAAATGCATCATTGTTAAGTCAACTTGAAGAATTAGATGACAAACAGATGAACAATCAAGATGTCTACAATGAACAAGTCAAGGAGAACCTTCAACTGAATGAAGAAATAGCTAAAGAATATCAAAGAAATCTTGGAGTCTAAATTGAAGAAGTCAAAGGATCATATTGACAAATTACACACCAGTGCTAAGTTGGTAGAATCATAGTTGTATGCAAGATGAATCAAAGGAGACACTGGCTGCATTGGATACAATGAAGCACATAATTAGATTGATAGTATGGGAGTAAGAAAGGATTCACAAAAGATCTCTACTAATACTGAGAAGACTGAAGATCAAACCAAAAATAATAGTGATCCTCCTAAAAATGAGTGCAAGCCTATAGAATGCACCTATTTTGCATGTAACAAGCATGGACACATTACAAGGAACTATATAGAGGTAAAACCTTTCAATGGTTACTATTATACATGTAATAGATTTGGTCATAGAGCAATAAATTACAAGACTAGTAAGAAGAACAAGATTCAACATGATCAAAGAAATCAAAATCAGACCAATGCAAGAAGTTCTCAGAATGTTACATGTCAAATATGTAACAATAATGGTCACTCAACCATAACATGCAGAATGGTGACTCATGTCAATGCACCAAGGAATAATAAACCTCCAGTGATTTATCACACCTGTAACAAGGTTGGACATATCTCAAGGTTCTGTAGATCAAGGATGCAAGATCAAGAAAGCCCTAAAAAGGCCAAAGAACCAATTTTGGATCTTGAAGCAGAAGTAAAGTTTGTTAAGGCCTTAGATGATGCAAGCATGATTTGGTTAGAAGGAAAGAAGGAAAATGCTATTGAGAATGTATTGGATACATCCCAAGTGGATGCACCCTCTACATCTACATAAATGGCCCTTAGGGTCATAGGGGGAGCTATTCTAGCTCTAGACCCCTAAGTGGCTAGTATACTCATCCTCAGAGTATGCACCTTTAGACTTAAGCTATTGGAGTGTATAGGAACCTTTGTACAAGAGCGCACATGCTGATTGTTAGCAGAACTCAAGTTTGAAAATTTGAAGTGACAACCTAGTTTACGTGAGTTGCATTAATGGTGAATTTCTTACTTTAAGTATATAGAAAGTTGTTTGTTCACTCATTGTATTCATACTCAGAGTGATTGGAGAGAATATTGAGCCTTGGAAGTTATTGTGAATATTTGGAGATTGAGATATCAGTAATTGCAATGCATTTGATCGATTGCAAGAAATCCTATCTCATTGCACTGATTCAAAAGTCATCAGAAAATCTCAGAGATCATTTGGAAAGTGAATATCAAGTAAGTCATGGCCACTCCTATTATTTTTGATGTTGCTGAGGTGAAGAGGTATATTTTCAAGAGGCACCCATTTAAATCAACCCTAGATGATTTAGAGGGAGCTTTCTCCCACACGCCGATGGGCATCATGCATGTAGAAGACATAAGATCTTACATCTATTATAAGAAGGAACATGTTGGATTAGATAGGTTAAGGGCACACATGAACATAATGTTGAAACCTGAAAAAATGTTCATGGATGAATATACCAAATGGAATGATCACCCCATTGTTGAGTATGCCACGACATATGAATTCTATGAAACTAAATGGATTAAGATATTGTTGAGTAGAATCCATGATGACTTGTTTTGGATTGGAGATGTACCAGTAAGAATAATAGGAGACCTAATTCATGAGATGACAGGCCTTTCTAAGATAGGTGTCATCCTTCCTATGGGTAAGGATGCCAGGAAAATGGTGGAGCAAGTGTGTAAATCTAGAAGTGATAAGCATAGCATGACCATTGAACCTATAGAGAAACCAAACATCAAGTTGATATCAATGATATTGGGTTATAGATTTCATCATACCAGTAGGGTGAATAGTGTGTCTATGGGCACCATTCTAGGAACCATCTATCTTGTGCAAGAATATGGAGAGTTCAACTTGTGTGAGATCTTGTGTGCATAGTTGATAGACAATATCAAAGCTATAAAACATGATAAGACTAAGGTATTCAAGTTTGGGTCTCTAATCATCTATATGTACCTTCATATAGTTGGTAAAGTGTTAGAATTGTATCTAGACAAGTCCATTCCTACCATGCCATAGATATCAAACAAGGCATCCACATAAAGCACACTTAGAGATTACATTACCTTGGAATTGAAGACCTTCAGAGAAAGAATGCAGATGAGGTACAAGATTCCTAAGAGTATTGTAGAGAAGTATAAGCATACAATATGCTTCATGGTGGAGATTGATACTACATGTATGGAAGCTATGGAACCTAGAACTAAGTGGATAAATCCACTTGGGTTTGAAGTTGAAGAACAAATTTTTGAAGCTTATGCACAGGAACTGCTACTAGCCCCTAAGGATGACAATGAACCTAGATGGGGAACCTATGAAGAAAAGAATAGAGAAGTTGATGCTAAGCTAAATAGTGCTACAACAAAAAGAAAGGTTGCAAAGGTCACATCAAAAATCCTAAGAATATATGGTGTATCATGTTGGTGTTCAAAATGGACGCTTATGCTCTTAGGCTACCAACATACCCTCAGATAGATTTTAGGAGTGGTTAGTTCCAAAATGTATAGGGATCTTAGGGTAACTCGACCAACTATAGAGACAAGACTACCCTCTTCACTTCTAGCTCTACAAAACCAAGGTGGGTGCACCTAACCCAGTGAAAACTACACTTCACACACTAAAGACTAGGTCAAAACAACGGATTGATAGTAAGAAAGTGCTAAATGCTAACCCCACATTCATTGACTCTCCATTACTATACAGTAACATAACCACATAACCAAAGACTTAAAGCTTAGAAAGGTTATTGATTTCAATATTTTTGGGATGCAATAACTTCAACTAGTGTATGTTAACAAGAGGAATACTCATCTAGGCCAGTGCCTCATCTATTGGGCAAGAATCCTTAGATACAAAGACACACAAACCTCAGGATATCAGAGAATTCATAGCCATAAATACATTTATCCTAATCTTTACTACTTACAAGACATCCTTACATAGAAAAGGGTAAACCCATATCCCACCTAGAGCATAATTTAATCCAATCCTAGATTGGAACTCAAGAATGATGATACATACATACAAACAATATGTAATGAGCCAAAAAACTCAAAGCTTACTTGACTTGACACAAAGGAGAGATAAGAACTAGATATTTATATTAAGTGTGATGAACTCCTTATGTGTATACAATGAACCACAAGGCACCTTGCTTGCAAACTATAGCTTAGACCTACAACTTTCTTCTTTCACTAACAAACACTGAGTCAAAAACTATTACAAAAACCTTGGGACTAGAAACTCGTGACCGAGTTTGAACTTTACAACTGGAACCCCTACAAAATCAAAATTTCCACACTATATACCACTGGTTACCTTGCAATCCCAAAAAAGTTAGGATGCAACAAGCTAGAGATAAGCTACCCACCATACAATTCAAACAAATCAAAAATTAATACATTGGGAGGGAAAACCAAGCAACCCTAAGCAAATCAGATCCAAAATCTAATCTTCACTTATGGTAAATCCTCTAGAAATGTACTGAAGATCAAGAAAATCTTGCAAATTCATTCTGATTTAACTCTTGCAACACACCTCGAGCACCATTATTCATTCTCCCCATGGCATAAAACTCCTTGCAGTAAATCATCATACTCACTGGACCACACTGCAACAATCGGCACCACCAAACTAATCAAATCCCTTTGTGAAAGCATTAAAAACTAGTCCTTTTTATCCTTGGAAACCCTTTGGAAATTTGAATTCAAACTAGAATGGTTACTTTATGGCTCAAGCTGCAAATTGGTAGCCATCATTCAAATTTCAATCAACTTTATAGCGTGACCGTCTGATCTCTTTATTTCACTGGCATGATGGCTTTAACCTTTATAGGAATCCTGGTTTACATTTAGTGACCACGTGACAAAGCTATCTCATTTGTGAAATGAAACTCCCAACTCATGTTTAACTTCAGTGAATCAGCGAACAAAGGAAAACACTTAACCTCAGCTCTTAATTGGTGAACGAGCGACCGAAGGAATTTTGCCAGTTCACTAAACATTTTTCCTCTCTGCCAGTTTATTTAGTTACTACGTGAACACTTGTTCACCAAATCACCAGACCTTTTAGCACTTCACCATTTTATTATGTGAAAGAGTGAAACCTATGGATTTTGTCAGTGCTACTAACCCTTTATTAGATCCACCAAAAAGACTGAGAGATTCATTGGGCCCACATCAAGAAGATCGATGGTTGTCTAAAGTTTTCATAGAGCCAAAAGATTCTTTCAGATTATAAGACAACCATTGGATGGAGAATCTCTCCCTACTCTGACAACCCTCTAACAAGATATGAAATCAATGGTGGGTGTAAGATCACAAGTGTGAGAGAAAACCCTTAAGATCATATGTCGATCGTCAATGCTCTGACAACATCAGAACCCACTAAACTAGAAATCCTGGCCCCACTGACATGTCTGCATACCTAGAATCCATGGCCAATCAAAACTTGACACCTCAGCAACAGATGGAAATCAGTCCCACCATTCTCAGCAAACACTTAACCCTTTGACCACTCAACAAATACGCGACTGCAAGGAAACTCCAAGTCACAGAATAAAATACTTAACCCATGTTAAATCAAACGATTCAGTGAACACAGCTTTTCACTAAATCATGAAGTCCCTTCTTAACCTCAAGTTACTCTTTGTGAACTGGTGAATACATAAAAATTTGAGGGCCCACTAATGACCCAGCAAATTAGTGACCAAAGAGATTTCACCAATTCACAACAAAATTTGAAACACTGCTACATTATCTAGAGATTCAGTGAATACACCTATTTGCCCATTCACCGAAAGTTTAGAACTCTGCCAAATAATTATGAGAATGCATGAACACCAAAGACTTTTATCAAGACCGCCAAAGATTTAACTACTTCACCAAAGCCTTAGACCAAAAATTGGGCCCACCTAAAGAGAGATCAATGGTTGTTGCAAAAGTGCATACCTCTAACAAATTCTATCAGATCTTACGACAACTGTTGAATCAAATTTTTATACTGCTCTGCAAATTCTCTGATGTGGGATCCTCTAACAAAATTTGACTCGGCACTTTGCGGACAAATCAGATACTACCAAATCAGCACACCTAGCATGTGGACCCACTTGAAAGGAAAAGCTACATCACAAGAGGAAATCAATGGCAAGTGCAAGATCTGATGAGCCAGAAAGATTCTATCCACTTATAAGACAACCATTGATCTAGAATCTCACTGTAGGGCACCTCCAACTCATGAATGAGTGACTAAGGGAAAAAGATATCAGTTTTTGCTAGGTTGCTAGATATAAAGATAAGACCGTCAGGCATTTAGAGATTATGTGAACACTATTCACTGAACTGCCAAAAATTTTATAAGGCATGAAAAAGTATTACTTGATTTAGGGAACACCGGGAGAGAAAAATAACCATGTGCACTAAGGGGTTCCTAAGTGGCACAAAAAGGTAACACAAAATTAGAACAAGGTGAGACAAAACAAGGGTTTTTTCATGGCAATGGCTAGATTTTCAAATTTTTGCCTAGGGTTTTGCTAGAAACAAGGGAAAAAGGATGCCAAGGCAACGGAAAAGGGGATGCAACCATGAAAATTGTTTCCAATGCTAATAGTGGCTCTAGTTGGGGATGATGGGAAACTTGTGTCCATGCAAGAATTCAGATCTCTAGGAGAGCAGACCACCCACAAAACAAAAATAGGGACCTTCACAAAAACTAGACAACCGAACAGGAAAGCAAGAAATAGGAAAGGGAAAGACAACTATACAAGGATTTACAATTTTTTACAAAAATTATATAATTTTATTCAATGGCCCCAGGCCACCAAAAGAAAATCAATGCCCCTCCTAAATCAAAAATCTAATTCTCATCTACATATGTGGCCAGACACTTGAAATTATCTTGACCATCTAGTTGCCAACACATGTGAGTAACCATGGGTGAAAAAATGAAACTATAATGATCACTGCCCATGTCTTTCTAGTCACAACTACCATACTCACATTCATATTCCAAGAAGTAAGGAACATCACTCACTTCTTCTTGATGACTAGAAATAATAAAAGGATCAAGTAATGCATCATAAAATGTGACATATTGATTATCATGCATTACCATATAATTACCTAGCTGAAAAGGACCTGGATCCTTTGATTTTCCTTCATGAATTGCTTCAGCCACTAAGAAACTTGGTTCCTCCCTAATGTCATCATGAACTAGATCATGAACCAAGTGAAGGTCTTCTTCATTTATTTTGTGATAGTAGGACAACTGATCTGCATAGTCATGTGTATCAAAAAATGTTCTGTCCCAATTATTGAAGACAAGGTCCTCAATACTATCACCATCAGTATCATATTTGGCAAAAGAAGGAAAGGTACTTGAACAAGAAACTTGTTCATCCCTACAATCTCTATGGCAGGGAAACACACTATCATAGTCCTTAACCTCTTCTTCTACAAAGTCACTACATGAGGGGAATTGTAATATACATGGGTCCTTAGGTTCACTTTGAACACTGACCTCATTATTAGTATCAAAGGATAAATCATAGGGGAGATATAAATCAAAATCCACAACAGGTGCATACCTTTAAAATTCTTCAGCCAGAAGTGTTGAAATCTCCTCACTGCTTAGTGGACTTTGGGCCATACCTTCATCTTCCTCAGCTTCACCCTTATTGCAAACATCTTCCTTGTCCAAGACATGAATAGAGACCTCTAGCCTTAGATCATCTTGTGTGGATAAAACAATGTAGGAATCATCATCTACATCATATTCATTTTCTTGCCACTCACACAAAACATCATCAAACTAAGATAAGAAACAAGAACTCTAATATTGAAAAGAAAAATCTATAGACAAATTGGAAACATTATCACTCTCAGATCCATCTTCAGCACTCTCATATGCACTAACATCAAAATCAGCCTCATAGTCAACACCTTCTACATAATGAGAATCAACATCAGAACTACTGGTCTCCTCATGATCAACATAAAGAGAAGCCAATGCCCTCAACCTCCTGTCCCCCATTAACTGCCAGTTCTCAGCTTTCAAGGACAAAACCCCAAGTGCATCCCCAAGCCCAAGGCTGTCATCACTAAGTATCCAATCTTTGACACATATATAATACTCTTCCCACAATGCATCTGACCAAATGGTTGACTCATGAAAACAAAGATCCAAGAATAAACCAATGAACTTAGATTCTGAAAACTCAACATCATCAAGAAGCTCATTATATACATCCAAAAATCTATCATAGAAAAGAGATATGGATAAATCCTTTCTACATCCTACTTTCAATTTAATCAATGACATGCAATCCCTAAGAATGCCTTGCTCATGGAATGCAAGCTCCTCATCAAGCTTTCCAATCAGACCTAATGCAATACTTCCATACAATTTTGCAGAGATGCAACTAAAAACTTGAAGTATGCAAACCTCTACTCACACCTTATCCTTTTCTTAGTGCTTGATCCCTCAATAAGGAAACATCTAGACTTTCAAAAGTACCTGAGATTTTTGTAGCAGAAGACTTTGTTGACTGGAAGGCAGGGCAGATCTAGAGCTCACCCTGAAGCTCCATCAAATTCTTTGCAATGTAGAGTCACCACCTCCTTAGAGAGGAAAGTAATGTACTTGTTCTCATTTCTTCTTCCAATCAACACAAAACTCCACCAACTAAACATGCACTATTTATCAAAAGATGCACTGATCAAATAGAGAAATCAGAGCTACCACTCAACACTTAGAGAGAAGATTTTACAAATGTATTTTTTTTATTTGACTCTATGATCACTTAACCAGACTCTGGACTCATTCAGCAAACCAAGGAATTGGACATCTTAAACTTGTTGTCTTTTATTCTACCCCCAGCAGAGTCACCAATTTTTTTGGGCTTTTTCTAAATGGATGCTTATGCTCTTAGGCTACCAATATACCCTCAGATAGATTTTAGGAGCGGTTAGTTCCAAAATGTATAGGGATCTTAGGGTAACTCAACCAACTATAGGGACAAGACTGCCCTTTTCACTTTTAGCTCTACAAAACCAAGGGGGGTGCACCTAACCCAGTGAAAACTACACTTCACATACCAAAGACTGGGTCAAAACAATAGATTGATAGTAAGAAAGTGCTAAATGCTAACCCCACATTCACTGACTCTCCATTACTATACGGTAGCACAACCACATAACCAAATACTTAAAGCTTAGAAAGGTTATTGATTTCAATATTTTTGGGATGCAATAACTTCAACCAGTGTATATTAACAAGAGGAATACTCATCTAGGCCAATGCCTCATCCATTGGGCAAGAGTCCTTAGATACAAAGACACACAAACTTGAGGATATCAGAGAATTCATAGCTATAAATACATTAATCCTAATCTTTACTACTTACAAGACATCCTTACATAGACAAGGGTAGACCCATATCCCACCTAGAGCATAATTTAATCCAATCCTAGCTTAGAACTCAAGAACGATGATACATACATACAAACAATATGTAATGAGCTAGAAAACTCAAAGCTTACTTGAATTGACACAAAGGAGAGATAAGAACCAGATATTTATATTAAGTGTGATGAATTCCTTATGTGTATACAATGAACCACAAGGCACCCTGATTGCAAACTATAGCTTAAACCTACAACTTTCTTCCTTCATTAACAAACACAGAGTAAAAAACTATTACAAAAACCTTGGGACTAGAAACTCAGGATTGAGTTTGAACTTTGCAACTGGAACCCCTACAAAATCAAAATTTCCACACTATATACCACTGGTTACCTTGGAATCCCAAACAAGTTAGGATGCAACAAGCTATAGATAACCAAGGTAAGGGTTAGGGTTTCCACCCACCATACAATTTAAACAGATTAGAAATTAATACACTGGGAGGGAAAACCAAGCAACCCTGAGCAAATCAGATCAAAAATCCAATCTTCACTTATGGTAAATCCTCTGGAAATGTACTGAAGATCAAGAAAATCTTGCAAATTCATTTTGATTTGACTCCTACAACATGCCTCGAGCACCCTTATTCATTCTCCCCATGACATAAAACTCCCTACAGTAAATCATCATACTCGTCGGAGCACACTACAATAATCGACACCACCAAACTAATCAAATCTGGTCGTGAAAGCATTAAAAACCAGTCCTTTCTGTCGCTGAAAATGCTCTAGAATTTTGAATTCAAACTGCAATGGTTACTTTATGGCTCAAGCCGCAAATCTACGATTGTCATTCAAATTTGAATCAACTTTATATCGTGACCGTCCGATCGCTTTATTTTGTGAGCTTCATGGCTTTAACCTTTATAGGAATCCTAGTTTACATTTAGTGACCATGCAACAAAGCTATCTCATTCATGAAATGAAACCCCCAACTCATGTTTAACTTCAGTGAATCAGTGAAAAAATGAAAACACTTAACCTCAGCTCTTAATTGGCAAACGGGTGACTAAAGGAATTTCACCAGTTCGCTGAACATTTTTCCTCTCTGCCAGTTTATTTAGCTACTACGCGAATGCTTGTTTGCCAAATTGCTAGAAATTTTAGCACTTCACCATTTTATTATGTGAAAGATGGATTTTGTGGGTGCCACTAACCCTTTATCAGATCCACCAAAAAGAATGAGAGATTCACTGGGCCCACATCAAGAAGACTGATGGTTGTCTGAAGTTCGCATAGAGCCAAAAGATTATTTCAGATTATAAGACAACTATCGAATGGAGAATCTCTCCCTACTCTGACAAACCTCTAACAAGATATGAAATCAATGGTGGGCATAAGATCGTAAGTGTCAGAGAAAACCCTTAAGATCATACACCGATCGTCGATGCTCTGATAATGTCAGAACCCACTAAACTAGAAATCCTAGCCCCACTGACATGTCTGCATACCTAGAATCCATGGCTAATCAAAATTTGACACCTCAGCAACACATGGTGATCAGTCCCATCATTCTTGGCAAACACTTAACCAATTGACCACTCGGAAAATATGCAACTGTAGGGAAACTCCAAGTTGCAGAATAAAATACTTAACCCATGTTAGATCAAACGATTCAGCCAACAAAGCTTTTTGCTGAATCACAAAGTTCCTTCTTAACCTTAGGTTACTCTTCATGAACTCATGAATACATAAAAATTTGAGGGCCCACTAATGACCCAACGAATTAGCGACCAAAGAGATTTTTCCAATTCACTACAAAATTTGAACCACTGCTACATTATCTAGAGATTCAATGAATACACCTATTCGCCCATTTGCTGAAAGTTTAGAACTTTGCCAAATAATTATGAGAATTCACAAACACCAAAGACTTTGATCAGGACTGCCAAAGATTTAACCACTCTGCCAAAGCCTTAGACTAGAAACTAGGCCCACCTAAAGAGAGATCAATAGTTGTCACAAAAGTGCATACCTTTGACAAATTCTATCATATCTTACAACAACCATTGGATCAAATTTTTATATTGCTCTATAGATTCTCTAACATGGGACCCTCTAACAAAAGTCAACTCAGCACCTCGTGGACCAATTAGATACTGCCAAATCAGCACACCTGGCATGTGGACCCACTTGAAAGGAAAAGCTACGTCATAATAGGAAATCAACAGCGGACACAAGATCTGATGAGCTAGAAAGATTATATCCACTTATAAGACAACCATTGATCTAGAATCTCATTGCAGGGCACCTCCAACTCATGAATGAGGGACTAAGGGAAAAAGATATCACTGTTTGCTAGGTCGCTGGATATAAAGATAAGACCGCCAGGCATTTAGAGATTACGCGAACATTGTTCGCTGAACCACCGAAAAGTTTATAAGGCATGAAAAAGTATTACTTGATTCAGTAAACAATGGGAGAGAAAAATAACCATGTGCACTAAGGGGTTCCTAAGTGGCACAAAAAGGTAACACAAAATTAGAACAGGGCAAGACAAAACAAGGGTTTTTTCATTGCAACGGCTAGATTTTTGAATTTTTGCCTAGGGTCTTACCAGAAACAAGGGAAAAAGGATACCGAGGCTAGGGAAAAGGGGATGCAACCATGAAATTTTTTTCCAGTGCTAACATATCACAAACAGACTTGGGTAAATCAAGGGATGAGAAGATTTCCCTAGAATTGAAGAGTGCAGCAGAAGAACAAGAAGATCCCAAATTGAAAAAGATAAAAATAGAAAAAAGATGACAGTCAGAAGGATAAAGAAGACAATACTCCTTCTACACCCAAAGATACTCCTCCAGAGTATAAGCCTTTATTCAAAAGGAAGAAAGAAGCTAGCACTAGTCATCCATCCTCATGAGCATTAAGGAGCAAGAAAAACACTCAAGCACCTCCTCAGGTAGGTTTTAGACCTAGTCTTAAATTTATGAATGCAAGAATTGTTGATGAGGGAAGAATTGATCAACTAGGAAAGTTCTATGAATCATATAGTGAGATTGATAAGTTAGAAATTCATGATATGATTATCAAGCATATGATAAAGTTCAAGAAGATAGTTCTTGAATTGAAAATAGAAATTCTAGATAATGTATGGGACATTCTAGAACACCTAAAGAGACAAGCTATTGAGGAAGATCTAAGAATAGGAGAAAAATTATTAGAATATATTCTGCCAATATGTTCTAAAGAAGAAATGGAACTAATATTGAATCTAGTGAAGCCACACCTAAGGACAAAAATGAGAACTCTTCACATCATGAACAAAGATTATGAGTTGATAATGAAGGACACAGAAAAAACATTTGAGAAGGTGTTGTTAGAACAACAGATCAAACCACCTACTCTGTCCATCACTCATGCACCCATCAAGGAAGATAAAGTGCTAGAGCCCACTAATGTACCAATGATAGATCCTTAGGACTCAACACCCATAGAGGAAACTCAAACAGAAGCATATCAGTCTGCACCCATGATAGAATCACCCAAAGATAGCACAATTATCATAGACAATGTGGAAATAGCCATGGTGGCTACTAATAAGGAGTTAGACAAGTTTGAGGAAGAATTTGTCAGCACTGAGGAAGAAGAAATCCTATGCAGCAATATCCCTCCCACTTAGAAAGAAGAAGTAATCATAGAAGATATATCTAATGAGAAAGAAGTAGAAAATAAAGATGAATCTTCTGTTGATTTGGTCAAGGTGAAGCAAGAGGTGATGGATAGCACTCCCATCACTCCCTCCTCAGCATTATTGTCAAGTTTCACACCTGACACTAGTAGTTTGGACTCCTGGAAGGAAGAAGATCTGATTAAATTGAGCATCCTAGCTATGGAGAAGGCCAAGGAGAAGAAACTAATGAGAAATCCTCTCTTGGTGGAATTAGTAAATATTTTGAACAGTTTTCTACCAGAAGATAAGAAGATGGTAAATGTACATTTAGTTGATGATGTAAGCACAATCATCTCTCAGTTCAAAGAAATTTTTTCAAGCCTAGAAGAATTTGTGGTCATAGTGGCAGAGGAAAAGTACTTAACGAAGAGAATCAATGAATTGATGAGTAATTTTGCACTAGACTTGACCTCTCTTAAGTTTGGTCAGGCATGATTGAAGGAATTTGCAGATCAAGGAAGGAAAGTCATTGCAGAATCCATGGATCAGGATAAGTTCACTGATGCCCATCTAAAGAAGATCAAAGATGCAGAGGTAATGATTGAGAAGGTGAAGATTTTAGTGCTAGAAACATCCACTAATGTAAACATGTGCAATAATGTCTATCAAGGATAGTTGGACATAATTGAGAAGGCAGAGAAAGAAATGGAAAAGATAAGGTCTAGACAGACTCAATTGAAGAATGCTCTTGTGCCCTCTCTAGAAATTCTCAGTTAGAACATAAAGGAGATTGATGCAACCATGATAACCTATGATCAAGTTCTGAGCATAGAATTGGAGAAGATGGAGAAGCTACAATATGCATTATGCTCCCATCTACAGATAGTCAATTCTCTGATAACCTTTTGGAAAAAGGAGATCCAAAAACTCAAGATTGCATATCTGAATGTTTTCCCTTAGTAAGTATATGTAGATAAAGTTTTTGATGCACCTTTTTCATTAATGTCAAAGTGGGAGTTGTATAGAATATGGAGTATATATATGTATAGGAGATATAAGCTTATGTATAGAAGATATAAGCTTTTGTATTAAGGGACAATTAGAGACTTAGCCATATTCATTTGTTGCCATCAATGACAAAGGGGGATATTATTGGAAAGTTGTCTATACTGAAATATATGACTAGACATAGTGTTTTCATTCTAGAAAAAAAGTCATATACTAGTTTGGAGTCAGCGCACTAAGTGTAAAGATTAGAAATTAGTTAAGTGTTGAAGACTGGACAACATTCAGAGCACCAGAGATTCAGAGCATCAGCTCACATGTGTATGGATGAATTATGGTATGTGCACTGGAAGTTAAGGTTGTTAGACTATACTTATGCTTATTCTAAGAGCACATAAGTAGATATGAAAAGATGTGAAAGTTACAGTCAGTTGAAGTGGCACAGCCAATCTGTCCCAGTAGAGAACAAAGCATAGAGTCGACAGTGACTATTTTGGTTTGCAATTATAAATTAATGTTGTAAAGGCTATGCACCCATTGTATTTAGGTTTCTAACATATGTACATGTATAATTGTAAGCATGCTTAAGCCAATTCATTTGGAAGCATTATTTGTAATTAGTTTTAGGGCCGACCTAATTGTTTTGTTTGTATAAGCACATAAATATAAGGAGTGCCCATTATATTCAGTATGGAAGTAGCAAGTGAGTTGTGATAAGCAGAGCAGAGGTATGAAAAGTGAGCATAATATGTATTAGAGCTTTGCTAGAGGTCAAAGCATTAGTGCACCAAAGGAATTGATCTTTCAAGCAATGTTACAGTGAACAGTTCACATATAGTGTGTATCTGATTTAGAAGGTTGTAGCCTTCATCATTTGAGCAGTGAGCTCTAGGACAGTGAGTCCACTCCCCTAATAGGGATCATTGTAAAAGAATCCTAATAGGGTTTGACCCTTAACAAGGTCTACTATACTAATAGCATTGTAAAGATACTCCTAACAGGGTAAAGGATCTTCTGACAAGGATCACAAAACACTAGTGTAGATTATTAGTGGGTATCAAGTCCCATCAGGGTTTTTACCTATTTGGGTTTTCCCGTAACCATATTGGTGTCATGTGTTGATTTCATGTTTCATGTTTATGTGAATGTTTAATTCAGTACTTAAGCATTTACAATTCAGTATTTAGATTTAAGTGAAAATTTAAAATATAGTGAACATTGATTCAAACCCCCCCCCCCCTCTCAGTGTTCCCATTCCTAACATTAAGTATTTTAGAATTTTTGGAAGAAAATGTGATATTAAGAGAGATGATGACATTAGAAAGTTTGATCCTAGAAGTGATGAAGGTATATTTCTTGGATATTCATTGAAGAGAAAAGCTTATAGATGTTACAATAAGAGAACTAAGACTATTGTTGAGAGCACAAATGTAAAAGTTGATGAAAAGTTCAAAATTTAGGGAAGAATGCTTGATTATGAATTAGATGAAGGAACTCATTCTAGACCTAACCCTGAGACTAGTACATTATTTTATTAAACTGATAGTGATTTTTTGAATGAAAGCCACAGTGAGATCATTGAAGAATCGACACCTAAAGTAAGATTTGAGATAGTGACACCTAATAGGAATCTATCAAGGAATCATCCTTATGAGTAGATTATTGGAAGCACAAAGGAGTTTAGACTCAAAATAAGGTACAAGAATAATTATGTTTTATTTCTCAAATTGAACCTAAATCTACAAGTGAAGCTTGTGAAGATGAAAATTGGATTAATGCTATGAAAGAAGAACTAGATCAGATTGAAAAGAACAAGAAATGGGAATTGGTCCCCAGACCTAAAGATAAGAATGTTATAGGAACAAAATGGGTATTCAAAAACAAGATGAATGAACAAGGAGAAGTGGTAAGGAACAAAGAAAGATTGGTATGTAAAGGATACTCATAGCAAGAAGGAATTGACTATGAAGAAACTTTTGCACAAGTAGCAAGAATTGAAGCAGTAAGAATTTTTTTGGCCTATGTAGCTTTTAAGAAATTCAAAGTGTATCAAATGGATGTGAAGTCAACATTTCTGAATGGAGAATTGGAAGAAGTTTACATTGAGCAGCCTAAAGGTTTTCCTTTAACTCAAGAAGGAGACATGGTATGTAAACTGAAGAAAGCTTTATATGGACTGAAGCAAGCACCTAGAACTTGGTATGCGAGACTAGATAAGTCTTTGTTGAAATTAGGATTTACAAAAGGCATAGCTGATAGCAATCTGTATACAAAAGAAATTGAAAATGCTTTGTTGGTTGTAGTAATTTTTGTTGATGATATTATCTTTGTAGAAGAAGATGAAGCCAGTGACTTGGGAATCCACACTTTATTTGATTTGTCTTTCCTTTTAAATGCTTTGTAATGCATTTCTTCAATGAGGGATTTAAGAACCCACATTTTCTTTGATTTTTCTTTTTTCTTGATGGACCTTTGTGGTCTCTTGAATATTTCTTTTTTTCTTTCATTCACATGTCAATTAGATGGGATAAGGTTCTCTTCATACATAAGTGGATATAAAAATGTGCCATATAAATGTGCAAAAGCACCCTTTTAATTAAAAAGTGTTATTTAACTTTGTTAGCAAACTCAAAAGTGAACAAATAACTTTCAAAAGTGCTACTAAATTGAGTAAAGGCAGTAAAATTTTTGTAGAAGTGTTATGTAAATGAGAAAAAGTGCTCAGTAGTCAGGGTAAAAGTGCTCTTTGATTGTGCAAAAGATCTGAAAGAAAAGAAGACCGAAGATAGAAGTTGCAAAGGTGCTACAGATCGATGCAAAGGCACACAACTTTGTCATAGAAGTGCTGGAACAGTGATCAAAAGTGCCATTTAACTATGCAGAAGCACCCTTTGAGCTATCAAAAGGGTTGTTTCCTAGAAAACTTGAGAGTTAAACATGCATACATTTGATAAAAATGAAAGAATTCAGAGAGATTAGAAAAGTGAAGCATTCTACCCCAAGGTGGGTGCCATTTTGTACACTAGGGAAAGTGCCTTCATAGAATTAAGGTTAATCAATAAATAAAAAAGTAACTAAATAAAACCACTATAGAGTAACTATTTAGCAAATAATGATCAATTGAACATCCTATGGCTCTCTAACTAAGAATGTTAATGAATAGCTCTCAGCAAGCTCCCATTAATGATAGTCCTAGAATGAGAATGATAAAGATAAACAAGCTATTGCTAACAATTATCAAAGTAAATGCTAATTATGCTCTCAAATACCTTTCTAAGCTCAAATTGCAAGAGGTTCAATGCAATTATTAGATGTGTGGATGATGAATATGAAGGAATTAGGCCTTCCTTTTATAGATTTTCTAATGGTAGGGGGTGTAGTTGTATTTGATCATGGTTAAACCTTGGTTGAGTCCTTGGTTCCACCCTTTGAAGAAAAAGAAAAGTTTGTGTCCTCAAAGCTTGGGAAAAGTAGATAAGATCAATGGACAAGATTCTCTTTCACTTTGAGTGAATGAGATTGAATTTGGCTTGATCCATGTGAATGCCTTTCCTTTAATCTCATTGGTTGATTCATTTTCCTCCCTTTGTGTTTGTTGAGAGTAATTAGGATTTATTAATTGATTTAATTGATTTATTTTAGTCATGTACCCCTTGAATGGGTTGAATTTAATTTAATCCGAGACTATACAATTATTTGATTTAATTGTATTTTGATTTGATTGCACTTGATTAAAATGCTCTCAATTTTGATTTATCTCGAATTAAGACTTGATTTTCATTTTGATTGGCTAATTATGCATTGTGATTCAATTACTTCAATTATGTCCTTCATTTGCCTTGATTTGACTTGATTTGCTTTGATTTGATCTTTGTCCATTTTTAGGTGATTACAAATGCCCCTCTTTGAGTTGACGTGCGAAGCATGTTGATTCAAAGAATACTCTAATTTTATTGGATAACAGGTCCTGATTCATTGATGGTTGATCGTTGATGTTCATTTGGGGTCTTTCAATGGTTGATCTTGATTTCTGATATGAGATATATGTAAATATGATAGATATAAAACTCTCTTGATATGTTTCTCTGATGATCATTCTAATATGATGTTTTTTTTGATGATGAATCTTGATATGATGATTCTGATATGATACCTGTTGTGATGATTGATTTCGATGTGATGCCCCATGCGTTTGATTATGAAAAATTTTCTGATAAAAGCTTTCACTTTGACTTGTTGATCGGTCCCTCAATTTTTTTAATGATGTTACTATTGATGTAGATCTGATGGTATGCCCCCTTGGGAAATGAATTGAAATGATTTTGGATGATTTGGTTGAGAATGGGAAATTTTGATTTGTTTCCTGATATAAAAATTTGGGAATGCACTGATCATGAGAGGATTTGATGAGAAAAGATTTGATTGATAAGATGTTGTTGATGCTCTAGATAAGTTGATGATGATTTGGTATCATTTGATGTGATTCAAAATCACTTGGTTGATGTTGATGTCAATCTGATAGGATAAGTTGATGGGTTGATATTTTTCTCTCAAGATCTAGAGAGACAAAATAATGATTTTCCTTCATCAAGATCTAGAGTTAGGAGATTTGATGTGTTCAAGATGAGCAAATGGATGATAGGATAACTTGATTGACATTAGATGATCACTTGGATGATTTGATTGATTGATATTTGATATGACATGATTAGATGTTTTGAAGATATGGGGTTGATTGGATTTTCTCATGATGCAAAATTATGGACTATAGAAGAGAAGGTGATGAACAAGATTAAGTTGCCCCTATTTGATTAGCATGATTGATTGTTGATGACATCCTTGATGAAGCATGAATAATTTTGATGATATATCTTGATGACATTGATGTACTTTTAATTATTAGATTGAGCATGATTTTTTGATGAGGGGTACTTCAGACATTGATGATGTTGATCAGGATGTTGATTATACATTGATGGACATTTGATGATGTACCATTGATGATCAAATTGATCATTTGATGTATCTTGATTTGTTCTTTTGATGATGATAACTCCACCCCCTTTCTATTTTTTTTCTCTTGTAAATTAAGCTAAGAAAGGAAAAAACAATATATACAATGCATCTAATCTAAGATGTATGCAGCTAACTGTCATTATTCAAGCTTTTGGAATATGAAATTGGTACAACCGTCACTAGTTCAACCATGATGATATGAATACCTCTTTCCTTAGATTTTAGCAATTTCAAGTAAACAAACAAAGAATTGATTTGTTTCATATACAAATGTCCTTGATGATTCTTTGATGATCATGTCATTAGATGGATTCCCATACTGCTATGAATCAGCCTGACAAGCACTCAAGAAGCAATCAAGAAAATATCATGTCTTCATCATTGCTCTTCTAATCAAACATCATCGATTTGCTAAAAACACATGGTTCCATAAACTTAGTAACACTTCGAGCATTTTTGCTTTTGTTTGTAGATCCATATTTCAAAAACTTCATCCACTTTGATCCTTAGTTATGTTTAAGCCTTTTTAGATTTTGATATGATTTGATTAAGCTTTTTAGATTTTGATCTGATTTTTCAAATTTTGTCATTTAAATCAATTGTTTGCATGTTTGAAATGTAACATCGATCATGAAGTTCAAGTGTAGCCCTTTTTCGGATTTTGATGCAATGATTATGATAAGCTTATTGAATTTGGATTGGTGCCCCTAGTTTGGTTTAGCAAAGATCATGCTTTGTTGGGCAATGTAACTTTTGAGTGTTTACTTAAGATTTGCAATTTTTAGATTTTTAGAGATTTTTTTTTTTTTTTCATTTTTTATAGATTTTTGATGTTTTTGAATTTTTAGAAATTTTTTTTTTTTTGAATTTTTAGAGATTTTTTTTTTTTTTTTGAATTTTAGAGATTTTTGATGTTTTTGAATTTTAGAGATTTTTGATGTTTTTGAATTTTAGAGATTTATATATATTTTATTTTTTGGATTATCTGAGGAACATTTTCACTTTTTTAGATTTTTAGAGATCACGAGTTCTCAAACAAGATCACATTGAATTTCTTCCATGTCTATCAAGGTATAGGACATGAAAGATGGATTTGCAAATTGATGATTCACCAATGAATAGGCAATGATGGATGGGGCAAGTGTGTTACCCATAGGACCATCTCCTCAAGATTATCCAAGCTAGGAAAAAATAATATCTCAATATAGGCTAATGATGTGGTGTTGGATAGAATATGGAATAATGACCTGATCTCATGACAATGGTCCAAAGGAGTGGACATATCAAGAGACTTTTTCTAACATTTTTTTAATTTCTTTTATTTTTCAATTGCATCAAGATTAAGGGATAAATGTGGATAGGATCACAAAATCATGATAGAGGGGTGATGGAGGCTATGAGTGAATGGTTTGGGATTATGGGAAGGCTTCTTAGGAATAAGAAAGGTGGCTTTAGGATAAGCAAGATCCTGATAAGGTAGCGTGAATGCATCAAGTGAATAGGCTGATGGATAGGATAACTCATGTCAAGATACTTAATGTTCATGGCTATGTTCAATCTTGTCAAGATCAAAGGTGAAAAATAAAGTATGGATGTAAGTGAGATAAATGGTAGAAAGATGGAGGATATGATGGATGAAACTTGCCCCCAAGTGTAGAGTGCAAGAGAGAGGAATTACGCATGATGCCTATTTGCAAGGTTTTCATCATGGTACTCATCCAAGATGCCACAAGAAGTGGTTTTCGCCATATGATGGATTTCTTTTCTTTTCTTTTCTTTTTCTTCTTCTTTTCTTTTCAATTTTTTTTTTCTTTTCAATTTTCTCTTTTTGGATGGACCTAAGCCTCATGCTCTTTGGATACTCCTTGAAAAGGTATGATATGATAGGTCAAGGCTGCTAAAAGGTATGCTCAAAGATGTTGATAGGGTGATGGAAATGTGATATGGTGGATAAGGTAAAGGGTGGCTAAAGATTTATGCGATGGATTGGATAAGGGAAATGGAAGGATAATGAATAAGAGGATAATAAGTCTTTCCATGTGTGGGTGTGAAAAAGGGAATGGAAGGATAATGAATAGGAGGATAAGAAGTATTATCAAGATCAAAATTGATACACACCTTGAAGGGTAGTCAAATAATGGAGGAAAAATGGGTGAAATAGCTTGGGATTTTGATGTAAGAAAGGATATGACTCTTTGGACACAAGGACTCAAAATGGATGGATGAGATGGAATGTGTTTGGGAGAATGTAGAGTGGAAGCCTTTGGAAGCTTGAATGTCAACTTTGATTTCTCTTTTGTGTGTAATTCCTTCAAAAGTGACTTGGGAATCCACACTTTATTTGATTTGTCTTTCCTTTTAAATGCTTTGTAATGCATTTCTTCAATGAGGGATTTAAGAACCCAAATTTTCTTTGATTTTTCTTTTTGCTTGATGGACCTTTGTGGTCTCTTGAATATTTATTTTTTTCTTTCATTCACATGTCGATTAGCTGGGACATGGTGCTCTTCATACATAAGTGGATTCTTGGTTTTCTGATTTCTATGTTTCACATCCAAACTGCTCCCAAAAGACTTGGGATTGGTGGATGAACAAGGTTGATATGTATGGTTTATATGGATAGGTTCATATGGAGGGTTCATATGGATAGGTGTTTGTTTTCTCAAGTATGTATGTCTTTGTTGATCTTGATAGCATATATGGCAAGTGGATTGTTGGCTAGGGATGATAGGAAAAGTTGATGGAGGGATATAGGGGCCCAATATAGATGGAAGATATGAAGGTTTCAACTTTGGGATATAGGGACCAAGGATGGATTTGGAATATGTATAAGGAATAGGCTTATGTGAAAATGGAGGTAAATGGTATGTGGGAAGGATATCAACATCTTTATTGTGAGCTGCATGACCAAGGCTTTCATCTTTCAGATTTATCTTTATACCAATAGGCTTATGAGTAGCTTTCATAGGAGTGAATTTGATATGAGCAGTTGAAGCTTGAGGTAGATATGGAGACTTATGAAAGGTGGATGTTGGGGTACTTTGATCTTGACAAGGATCTTTTGATAGCCTAGGAAGAATACTTTTCTTTTCATTTTCAATAAGTTCATTAGAAATGGAAGGAATGCCTTGATCTTTCTTAGGAGATGGGTAGGATATAGGAAGTGAAGGAATATGGGGTGTTTGAGATGGAAGGGTATCTTCTTGAAAGAAATGAAAGGGTATGAAAGGCTCATCATGGAACTCTTGGGATATGGGACTTTGGTCAACTATAGGATAAGAAGGGATAATATCTTGATCTTGATCCTTAATAAGACTTGTTTCTTTGAAATTTTGATTAATCTCTTGGCATGGAGCCACTTCTAAGGACAATGTAGGAGGTTGTATTTTCACATGGGATTCTTGAAGGGATGATGGATGTTCATTTGAAATAGGTACAATAGGCATTGTAGTACATGAAGGCTTGAGGTCTATAACCTTTGAAGCATGAAAGAAGTTTGTAGCAAGATGTAGGTTAGCTTGGATCTCTTTTAGAGGTAGCCCTTGAGGGTATACATAGTCATTATGAAAGCTATTTGGATCTTTGTTTGATGGAGGAATATTGGATATCTTTGCTTCTATATGAAATGGAGGAATGGTGGAATAGGTGAAAGCTATAAGAGGACCACTACTAGACATGTGTTCATAAGTTTGATCTTGCTTGAGATTAGTATCTTCATTAGATGAGTCATTAGGATTTTCAATTTCAATTATGTCATCATCAATAAGATTTTGAATTTTATGTTTCAACTCCATGCAATCTGAAGTTTCATGGTCATTATGTCTATGATATGCACAATAGTTACTCAAAAAGATAAAACCACATGAAGTGATTTGAGGCAACGTGATGAGATCATTTTCAAGAAGTTTTTCCAAAGTTGATTTGTATGAAATTCCCAAAGGAGTAAATGATCTATCCCAAGGATATTTGCATGTATTTGTGTTTCTCAAAGAGTTTTCATATGATGAATAGTGTTGAGATGGGACTAATTCTTCTTGATTTCCTTGATCAAAGATGAGATTCTCTTGATATTTTGAAATAGGTTCTTCATCAAATATTGGTTTATCATTAGGATATTCTTGATCAAACATAGGGTTTTCATGATATTTTTCTTGATCATAGAGGTAAGGAAACAATGTTCTTAATGAGAACTGGTTGGATAATGTTTCCAATTCTTTTTCCATTTCTTGAATTCTTGTGAATAGAATATTCTTTTGAATCTTTATTGTTAATTGATTTTTGGATCTTAATGGATGTTTTCTTTTTGTAATCAAAGACCTTCAAGTACAACACAATGATTTGATCAATTATCACAAGAAATTCTTCCAAGCAATCTACGTTAGGTCAAATTTGGCTTTTAAATGGCTCTAATGAGGTAGGCTTGCTAATTGATCAAGGATGTAATATGGATTCTGTTCAAAATGGACTTTAATCTCTCATCCCCCAAGTATGTTAAGGGGCTTCCCACATGCACCGAGGTATGATTTTGCGCAATCCATGACAACTACTAGAGGAAGGTTGAAAAATTAAAATCCTTTTGTCATGCACCCCATTAAGGATACATGTGTTTCTTTTTAGAGTGGGTTGGATTCCCGCAACAAAAGTGAGCGTATCCCACTTTGGGCTATTCCTCTCACTGGCCTTGTTAAGGAAAACTTGGGAGGGGAGCCCAACTAAAGTTCTAGCATGGTATTCTCTGTATGACATTATTTTTTGTTTCTTTTTTGCATGCAAAAAAGAATTTTTATTTTTTTTAGCACTTTTTAACAAATAGAGTTAATAAGGTTCAATTTCCTCACCCACTAGCTAATGAGAATCGAGTATTGCTACTCTTTTCTACAAACAAGGGGTTTTGATTAAGTGTTCAGTTTATTCCTTTAAGCTATCCAAATTACTAGATTTTGAAAGGACAATGCCACAATTTAAGCTTGCAAATCACCAAGTTTTAAGGCTTACCTTTCCTTGTAGCTAACAAAAGTTAGGGGTATTTTTGAGTCATCTCCATGATTTTTTGCCTTCTCTGTTGTATTTTCTCTCTAGTTTTTTTACTTTTCTCTGGTTAGACATCCTGTAGAGTTATGAAAATCATTTTACCATAGTCAGATAATAAAAATTCATAGTTTATGCAAAAGTTCCCTTTAAATGTGCAAAAGCACCCTTAAAATGCTCAAAAGCACCCTTAAAATGCTTAAAAGTGCCCTTTTAATTAAAAAGTGTTATTTAACTATGTCAGTAAACTCAAAAGTGCATAAATAACTTTCAAAAGTGCTACTAAATTGAGTAAAGGCGGTAAAAATGATGTAAAAGTGTTATGTAAATGAGCAAAAGCACTCAGTAGTCAGGGTAAAAGCACTCTTTGACTATGCAAAAGAGTTGAAAGAAAAGAAGACCAAAGATAGAAGTTGCAAAGGTGCTGCAGATAAACGCAAAGGCACACAAATTTGTCATAGAAGCGCTGGAATAGTGATCAAAAGTGCCATTTAACTATGGAGAAGTGCCCTTTGAGCTATCAAAAGCGTTGTTTCCTCAAAAACCTGAGAGTTAAACATGCATAAATTTGATAAAAATGAAAGAATTCTAAGAGATTAGCAAAGTGAAACACTTTGCCCCATGGTGGGTGCCATTTTGTACACTAGAGAAAGTGCCTTCATAGAATTAAGGTTAATCAATAAATGAAATAGTAACTAAATACAACTACTATAGAGAAACTATTTAGAAAATGATGATCAATTGAGCATCCTATGGCTCTCTAACTAAGAATGTTAATGAATAGCTCTCAGCAAGCTCCCATTAATGATAGTCCTAGAATGAGAATGATAAAGATAAACAAGATATTGCTAACAATTATCAAAGTAAATGCTAATTATGCTCTCAAATGCCTTTCTAAGCTCAAATTAAAAGAGGTTCAATGCAATTATTAGATGTGTGGATGATGAATATGAAGGAATTAGGCCTTCCTTTTATAGCTTTTCCAATGGTAGGGGGTGTAGTTGTATTTGATCATGGTTAAACCTTGGTTGAGTCCTTGGTTCCACCCTTTGAAGACAAAGAAAAGTTGGTGTCCTCAAAGCTTGGGAGAAGTAGACAAGATCAATGGACAAGATTATCTTTCACTTTGAGTGAATGAGATTGAATTTGGCTTGATCCATGTGAATGCCTTTCCTTTAATCTCATTGGTTGATTCATTTTCCTCCCTTTGTGGTTGTTGAGAGTAATTAGGATCTATTAATTGATTTAATTGATTTATTTTAGTCATGTACCCCTTGAATGGGTTGAATTTAATTCAATACAAGACTATACAATTATTTGATTTAATTGTATTTTGATTTGATTGCGCTTGATTAAAATGCTCTCAATTTTGATTTCTCTCGAATTAAGACTTGATTTTGATTTTGATTGGCTAATTATGCATTGTGATTCAATTACTTCAATTATGTCCTTGATTTGCCTTTATTTGATTTGATTTACTTTGATTTGATCTTTGTACATTTTGAGGTGATTACAGATAGTAATTCATTTATTCATGGAAGTTATGAGGAAATCAATGGAAGTAGTATTTAGGTAGTGTTCTTGAGAAGCGGTTTGTGGAAATTAGATGATATCTCCTAATCGAGATGGAATCTGGTTATGCATATTTAGAGAGAATTTGGAGACATTTTGATAGTGACGTGGTTGATAGCACAAGATCCAATGTTGCACAAGTGAATAATTATATTGATTGGAAGCCAATAGTTTTATGTAATTTTGATGTAACATGTGGAAAGTTTTATTGTGTAATTTGTATGCCCACTCATTCATAATTATTTGAGTGTGGTATAATGGAAGGAATGCATTACTTGTTTTAATGTGGAATGTGATGAATATAAGTGTATTGTGAAAGTGAAATTGTTGAAAGAGGATATGCAAAGTACTGAGATCTGGTATTGAGATCTGAAGAAGGAGTTGGTGCAGTTTGGCATAGTCAGAGAAGGAGTATTGGATTGTTGAAGTCAGTAATATTTTGGTACTATTCTATTGAGTAATACAAAGATCAGTTGGATAGTGAGTTTAGTGATCTTACCTTGAAGTTGTTTGGGCAGTGGGTCCTTCTGTCTTCCATAACTCCTAACAGAGTTAGAATCTTTTAATAGGGATTCAAAATCTCCTAACATGGATTCATATGTACTGGATTTATTTCATAAGACTCCTAACAGAGTCTATCCTTTCACAAGGAATATTCATATTAGTGCATCTTTTTTGGGCATCATTCCCACTGGGGTTTACTCTTTGATTAAGAGGTTCCCTAGTCAACATATCCTGTGTCATTGTGCTATTGTGCTTGTATATATTTCTATGGTTGTTGGTTACATTGCTTACATGGTTAAAATCTATTAAAGTTGATAAAAGTTATATTTATCTTATAACTAATTCACCCCCCCTCTCAGTTATCTTGGTGGACTTTACTTTCTAACAAATAGATCTCATTTTTAGATAGATGGTTTTTTATAGTTAATCAAATTCAATATTACTTGTAACATTGATATTTTTCTTGTCAATCGTATGAATTAATAGATCTCATTGTTAGATAGATGGTTTTTTTATACTTAATCAAAGTCAATATTACTTGTAACATCTATATTGTTATTGTAAATTACACATGAATTAATAGATCTCATTGTTAGATAGATGGTTTTTTTATGTAACTGATATTTAATTAAAATTGATATTAAATGACCATATTACATAAGCTCATATATCTAGATTCAAACCACTATTTGAAAAACTCATGAAATAGGATTAAAAGTCCATGAATAAGATAAGTAGCATAACAAGTACTAGAATAATATGTATCATAATGTCCATCATATCATCTCATGATATATATAATCACACAACAAAGTCCTACTCTAACAACAAGTAAAAATAATATGAGAATAAGTCATCATAACACAAGTGAAAATAACATGAGAACAAGTCTCAATAACACACACATGTGATATATCACGTGATATCATAAAATGTCCATCATATTAAAATTGAAAATAATGTATGTGACAAGTATAATCTAACTCTAGTCATCTAGCTAATCTCCAGTCCTCTTCACTATACGTGAAGAGGACTGGGATGCACCATCATGTTGTGTCTACTCCTAAATGCCCTCATCCTCATGCAAATTTTTTAAAGATCTCATCAAAAGACTATTAAAAAATTCACTTAAAAAATAATTAATATAAATTTGAACATTTAATATTTTACCATGCATCCATTCTCAGTAATGCCCTCAGTGGGACATGAAGGTCCTCTCTCAACTACATAAGAAGTGCATGCACTCAAATCCTATAAAAAATAACATTACAAAATTTTAATAATTCAGGTATAAAATATTTAGATGTACAATGTTAATATTAATTTGAGTAGTTAAAATTTAACCATGTGTTTATGCTCAGTGATTCCCTCATTGGGTGATGGGGAGATCTAACTCACAAGATCACTCTTTCTCTTCTTAAGACCTTTTATTTTTTCTTATTAGAGAATTCCACTATACCCTACATAGAGGTCACTACTATAGCTCCTCTACTTCCTTTAGATCTCTCCAACAATTTTAAATTCTCACCTCAATCTTCCAAGTCTAACTATGTACCCATAGGCTTACTCTTGTCACCTTACTCCCAAACTTCTTCTAGAAATGGGAAAGGGTGTACTCATGGTTTTCCTTTCAATTCCTACCATTCTTGATCCAATTTTTAGGTTTCTTGCATGTTTTATCCATCGGGTTCATAGTTTCTTGGTTTTAGGCCTTGTAGCCTTTTAGCCCCAATTAGGCCTCCTAGAAATTGATTTCTTGCTTTCCTTCCAAAATTTCCTTAACAACCCACTAAAATAATTATGGATTCTTCATAAGACCACCCTAGGTTTAAGGTCTTGAAGTTGTCTGTACATGGGACTTCTATTAAATCCCTATTTTCAAGGGTTTCTAGGGCATGTGAATGAGTCAAGGTTATTTTCTTCCAATGGATGCTCAATCCAACTCCTCCACTCTTCTCCTTATGTTAATATATGAATTAAACATTCCCTTACATTCTCCAATCATTTATTGTCTCAAGCCAATCCATATAGAAAGCCTTCTTACCACTGCATTGCTCAAGCTCCTAGCCAAAATTCCACTGAACTTGCCTAGGGCTTGTTTGGAAAATTAGCTCCCCTGCACACATAGACCCTAAAATATATATTTAAACTACTTACATAGTCTATTACTTGATTCCAAGTGGCCATAGGTTTTCCACCATGGGAACTCAAGTGGGACTCATTTTTACATGAATAGTACCGTTCACGACAGTGAACCAGGGAGATTGAAATAATTTACAAAATTAACCAAAAGACCAAGATGATTGTAAAAAATTTCTTCACATAACATAAAGTAAATTTTCAATGCATTATAGCGATCCAATCAATCCATTAGTGTTGGATGATGGTTTAAAAGTAGTTATCTCACATAATTTTTAGTGCTCCTGATTGCTCAATCCATACAATCTGGCATCTAATTTGGGGATTAGGGTTTGTTTGAACCTAAATAGTCCATCCCCATGTATTTAGACCCTAAGGTTGGGATTTGGACCCTCTTTACACCAAAATCAACTTTTTAGGAATGTTGTCATTTGCAAAGTTGTCATGAGAAACTTTGACAACTTTTATCATTGTGTCTTCCATCTAATCTCAATAACTCAACTTGACTCAAATACACTCTATTGGATTCCAAATCACTTAAAAAACATAAAATAATATTCCCTTTGGGATTTTAACCAAATTTTGACCACCATTGACTTCTCTAGGACTTAGGCACTAGGCCTTACTAACTCAAACCAAAGACATGACTCTAACAACTCCTATTTATACACTCACTCCACAAAAAACATGGGACTTTATCCTTAGTCCTTATTACCTTGGTTGTTGGCTAGAACCACCTATAAGACAAAAATGTCAAAGATCTTACCAAGACCTTAAGGTGCTCCTGCACCATTCTCTCCCTACCACAAGGAAATTAGGGTATCTTAGGTGTGATGAACTCCACATTGATGGCATGATTCTTGAATTCTCCTTCTTCTATCCAAGTAGCCTTTAACTCAGGTTGGTTTTTCTATTTCACTAGGTGTTCCATATAGATTTTACTCCTTGTTTTCTTCTTCACTCAAGAATCTAGAGTGCTCTCTACTAGTGGTTTGATCTGAACAGGTGCCTTGAGTTCTAACACATCTTTAGTCATCTATGTACTATATGTGGCTACATCTAGCTCTGGTCCCTTATAATTCACCAAATCCTTCACATTGAAGATAGGTGAGATGGACATCTCTTTGGGCAAGTATATTTTGTATGCATTTAGTCCATATTTAGCTAGCACCTTGCATGGCCCTATTTTCTTCATTTGTAACTTTCTCTGGATGCCCTTCTGTAGCCTAGCCTTGTTCAAGAATACCATTACTAAGTCTCCTACCTTAAACTATAGGTCTCTTCACCCCTCATAATTATTAGCCTTAAGTTTTTGATTTGCCTCCATTATTGTCTTTTTGACTTGCTCATGGACCTCCCTCATTGATTGGGAAAAATCATCTACATGTCAACTGATTCCTTCATAGTCTTTTAGATCTCTGAGTTCTAGTACAGCCCTTGGATGTAACCCATACACCACTTCAAGTGGACTCTTACTAGTGTGTGTGTGAAAATTGTACCTAGCTGTGGACACAACATTTCAATAAAACATTAGAGGTTAGTACATCAAAGAAATCTGTAAATAAATGAAACTAAGCTAACCAAGTGATTTACTACCTTCTAGTAGCTACGAGTATGGTATTCTTAGATTAGACCAAGATCATTTCCAATTCAACACCTAAACAAAGGATTTAAACGATGAAAGTAATGAAATATGAATACAGATTAATGTTTTTTTTTTTTTTGGATTTTGAATGCAATAAGATGAAAAACATGATATGAAACTAATCTAGAATGATTTGGAATGATATGCAAATTAATCTAACAATGATATGATATGAATGAATGCTATGAACCCTCAAAAACAATAACAAAAATCTCACAATAGCCTTGTGTGCAAGAGCTTGATTCTTCAGATGTCAATTCCCTAGAGTAAGTATGCAAATTTGAGGGATATATTATGAAGAGTTGAGCCTTGTTTGTATAGAAATCTAGGGTTTGAGGATGCATAAGAAAAACCGTAAATCACTCTTGATAAACTCAGGGTTATTTCAAAGTTAACAAGAAATTAAGAATAAATAAACTCGTAAAATAATGCAAAAGCAATTTTTATCTCAAAATAGGGTTTTGTTCTCTTTTTCAACTCATCATCGGATGTTGAGTTTAGAAAGTTAACAAATTGAAATTGAAAATTGATTTAAAGTTAACTACTTTTCTGATTGTGCATGATTTAATATGAATTAATTTAATAAATAAAGTGATTTATTTTCCACTTAACTGATTTTGAATTAAAACAATTGATTTATGGATTAATCAATTATTAAATCAAACTTTATTCCAATTAAATCATTAAATTTGACAACTTTGATTTTAAATAAATTAAATAAATATTCAATTGATTGTTTGTAGGAATTTTGATTTATTGTCAAAATAAAAACAAAATTAATTAGGAATAGATGCAATTAAATAATTAAGTGGCAGAATTAAATTAATTAATTAAATATTTATCGTATTTAATTAATCAACTTTAGGATAAATAATGACATTTATTATCAAATAATATTCAATTAAATATAATTACGATAAATTAGGAATATTCAAGGAATATTCCCTGATGTAGAATTAAGATAATCAATTAGGTTTTTAATAAACTGATGTGTAGATGTGCCTTAGGTTAGGACTTTGATGTCGATTTCATTTGATTTGATGATGTAAGAGTTTAATGAACCTATAGCCCATTTTTGGGGTATTACATTTTTCCCCTCTTTGAATCACTGTGCGAAGCGTAGTGGTTCAAAGATAAATCTATTTTTGATGTTGAAACTATTTTGAGAGATGAACCGATTCCAAGACACAAACCGATTGAAAGATTGGAAAAAGCTGATTCAAGTCTTTGTTGACCAAGAATCATGATGATGTCAACTATAGCAATGATGAACTGGTGATTACAAAAAAGTATCAAAACACCTGATTCTGAACCTTATGATTATGAAGAAGTGAGTGACCTGATTGTCCAAAGGAATTGAAATGGTATCACATCTGAACCCTTCAGTTATGAAGAACCAAGGAAATAACACTAATGAACTGATGGTTATGAAAAGTTGATACAGTTTACAAGATAGATTAGGATAATAGATTGATATGGATCTTGATGAATATGATATGCCCCTAAAGATGTGCCCCAAGTGACGAGGTCTTTTGATGTGAATCAACAACCAGACGTGGTTGTTGTCTTGATTACTAACAAAAAGATTTGATTTACAGATTTGATTGATGTGTAATATCATCCCCCTTTAGGATGAAAATCAAAATCTGACAAGAAAATCTAGTGTTTGAATGATTAGAAGCATGTTAATCAATTGTATAATTGGTTGTCCATGTCCAGGAACACATTCTGCCTCATTTGGAGGTCCTGAAGACCAAGTTTGACTAGGTTTGACCATGAGTTGACCATGGTTGACCAAGTTGAAATTTTGATAGTTTGATGTGAGATAATCAGTTAAGTTGAAAAATGGATTTCTTTGATGTTTAGAAGGTCGATTATGCAAGCAGTCGGTCATCCTAGGTCCGAAAATTTTAAATCACAATTTTGACAATATAAATGATCTCAAATTTTGATTTTGATCCTAAAAATGGATTCAAAACATTGAAATTAGCCAGGGGTGCCTACTTGGTGATTTGTTAAGAAGACCTTTGTGTGATACTCAGTCCTTAAGATATGTTTAGCATAGTTTTGGAGAATCATCAAGCATCAAGCTGAATTGAAATCGTGAGATAAATGCAATCATGCAAAGTGAAAAATGCAAAATGAAATGCAAACCTAGGACCTAGGAATTAGTCACTGATCATGCGTAAGTCATTTTCATCATAGAATTTCTAGGTAACTAGATAAATCAATACAACATCCACTAGTTAGGAAACTATAGACATATGAATATTGATTTGTATGCTCAAAATTCAATACAATGCCCACTGGCCAGACAACCATGGACATATGAATATTAATTTTGTTTTCAAAATGTTGGATTAGATATAAGCACCAAGGCACAAATGCCAGGATGACCTGAATATCATGTCCATTTTGATATTGCAATTTGTATAAGCATCAAAACACAAATGTTGTGATGACCTGAATATGCCTTGCATTGAAAACACATCAAGAAATCAAGAGGTCATTCTGAATCCAATGTGAATTACCTGTAGTGACCCTTTATCATTCACACCCTTAGGTAAGATCACATTTTGTAGTTCGAGTAAGAAATCACTCAAAAGATAAAAGTTAGATCAAACTTCCTTGAATTTTCTAGGTATCAATGGTTGAGGTACTCATGGCCATCCAACATGAAATGGAGGCTCTTACAGATAGACACCATTTCAATCCAAAATTTCCAAAGTTGTTAGATTTTCACTCAAAGCAGAAAATAAAGAAAAGATTATGCCCTAAGTCATCACTCTCTAAATCCTATAAAGGACATCATCAAAGAGCTTGAAAGGACACAATATGAAAAAATATCAATGTGAATCAGTAAGCATACAAGGAGATAAAAGCAATGAAGGATAGATTGTGTTCAGTTTGGTGTTGATGTTCGTTTGTGTTTGATTGCAAAATCCTTTTTGGAGAGGAGACTGTCTACCTGACTCGGATGTAGCTTCAGGGACCCTGACTGGATATGACATGTCTGAGATACTAAGGACTATATGATATGACTTTGATTGCCTCCAAGTTTGAACATTAATAGGAGATAGACGCTTTTGCCAATTGGTCTACAAGTCAACTTTATTGAAACAAGGATATATATAGGCTAAAGTAGATTGAACAAGTGGTGCCCATTTGTCAATTTTTCACCATCTTGGTAGAGATTCTATTTTTGCTACCAAGGTGCCTGTTTCTAGGTTTTCACCAAGGCACTTTTTCTTTTTCTCATTTTTTTGTATTTTTAATTTTTTTCAATTTTTTTGTACTTTTGATATTTTTAATTTTTTTTGTGATACATCAAGGCACCTATTGCTAGGCTTTCCCCAGGATCAATTTTTTTGGACTTTTTCTAATTTTTCTAATTTTTTTAGGACATTTTTGAATACTGAATGCCTCAAGCATAGAATTTCTTCAAATGTAGAACATCGATTGGTTCACAGAGCTATTCTCCTTTAGTCATTGAGAGTTGATAGGCTTGAAAGAAAAAAGTAGTAATGATAAAAAATGCACCCAACCAGTTGGGTTCAAACTTCCCCTTGTGTTCTCGATGTGATTGATTTTTAGGATTCTCTCTCAAGACTAGATCGCCAACATGAAATTCTCTATGTTTGACTTTCTTGTTGTAGCCTCTAGACATTATTTTTTGATATACTATGAGATGTTGATATGCTTCTTGTCTGCGCTCATCTAGTAGTTCAAGTTCTTGCAACCTAGACACTTTGTAGTCATCATCAGTTACTAGACCATGCACTTTGATTCTTAGTGATGGGATTTCAACCTCAATAGGTAGTACAGCTTTAGACCCATAAACTAAAGTGAATCATGTAGCCTCAGTGGGTATTTTGATACTTGTTTTGTAGGCCCAAAGAGCTGGATTGATCATGAGATGCTAGTCTCTACCTATTTTATTAACTGTACGGTGCAGGATTTTCAACAGATTCTTATTCGATGCCTCTACTTGTCTATTCCCTTGAGGATAGTAAATAGATGACCAATGTTGTGTCATATTGAATTTTGAGCATAAGGAATCTAGGTCCTTATTCTTGAATAGGCCACCATTATCTATGACTATTGAATGTAGGATTCCATACTAACATATGATGTAGTTTAGACTGAACATAGAAATTTGCTTGCCGATTGCTTGAGTCAAAGGGACTACTTCTACCCATTTTGTGAAATAGTCTGTAGCTGTAATAATATGGGTATGTCCATTAGAAGAATGAGGATGTATGGCTCCTATAAGATCAAATGCCCATTGTTGAAAAGGTCATTATGTAGTATAGGGGATAAGATCTCTCCTTGGTGTATGAATCAAGTTCCCATGGACTTGAAACTTTTGACAATTCTTTGCATACTTGATAGCCTCGTCTTCCATTTTAGGCCAATAGTACCCAGCCCTAATAAGTTTTTGAGCTAGTGTTAAAACATTCGAATGTGATCCACATATACCATCATGGAATTCCTCTAATGCACATTGAGACTCATCGCATTCTAAACACCTAAGGAGAGTACCATCTAGACTTCATTTGTATAGATCATTGCTAATGATAACATATTGAGATGTGTTTCCAATAAGGTTTTGTTTCTGATACCAGTTAAAGGATTCAGGAATGATTTGGTCTTGAAGGTAGGAAAATAGGTGTTTGTATATGGAAGAGTCATGACCTACAATAGTGAAAATCATTTGGGTTTCTAGGCAATCATAGGCTAGGAATGACAGTGCTTCCACCAGGAACTCATAACGTAGCTCATCTTTGGGCTACTATAGTAGAGATGATAGTGTTGCCATAGCATCAGCAGCCCTGTTCTCCATTCTAGGGATTTTCTCAAATGTGATAGATATAAAATATTTCTTTAGATCATCTACCATGAGTTTGTATGGAACTAACTTTTCATCCTTCATTTGGTATACATCATTGACTTGATGGATAACTAGTTGTGAGTCTCCATGAACATGTAATTCTATGCCACTCAATTTCTATCTTCATGCCATTAAGAAGGGCTTCATATTCAGCAATATTTTTTGTGCAAGGAAATTTTATTTTGAATGCTTTAGGTATTGAGTAACCTTGTGGTGTAGAAATAGTATGCCTACTCCAGATCCATTATGTGTGTAAGATCCATCAAAGAAAAGATGCCAAGTCCTAGAAGATATGTGCATGATGGATGAATCAGGAAATTCCATTTGTAATGGTGCATCATCAAACAATGGTGCTCGAACTAGTTGATCTTCAATGATTGGGCCTTTAATAGCCTTCCTTTCAACATATTCTATGTCAAACTCACTCAATAGCATCACCCATTTAGCTAGTCTACCTATGAGGGCAGCTTTTCTTAGTAGGTACTTTAGTGGATCAATCTTAGCTATTAGTTGTGTTGTGTGACCTAACATGTAATGTCTCAATTTTTGTGATGCAAAGATCACACCTAGACAAGATTTCTCAATCATGGAATAGTTCTTCTCATATGCGACCAAGGTTCTATTGATATAATAAATAGCTCTTTCCTTCTTATTCTCATCATGTTGTGCTAGTAATTCCCCAAGTGATGTATCTATGGTGGAGACATATAGAATGAATGGCTTCCCTTGAATAGGAGTCATTAAAATAGGAGGATTTTCTAGATATTGCTTGATATGATTGAAGTTCTTTTCACATTCCTTATTCCATGCAAAAGTCACACCTGTATGTAATGTTTTTGTGAAAGGATGTGATATATCAGCTAACTGAGATATGAAACATCTAATTGATTACACTCTTCCTTGTAAGGTTCTCATTTGACTGATATTTTTAGGAGGTTACATCTCCATGATAGCTTTTACTTTAGCAAGATCTACTTCAATGCCCTTCTTTGAAACATAGAGCCTAAGAGCTTTCCAGAAGTGACACCAAAAGCACACTTTTTAGGATTCAATCCAAGACTAAACTTCTCCATTCTATCTAGTATTTTTCTCAAGTCATTAAAATGTTCTAATCTTATCATAGACTTAGCTAAGGTGTCATCAACATAGTCTTCCATGGCTCGATGCATCATATTGTGAAAATAGATGTCATGGTTCATTGATATGTAGCACCTACATTTTTGAGACCAAATGGCATGACATTCCAATAGAAAGTACCCCATGCACATGTGAAAGTAGTTTGCTCTTGATCTTCTAGAGAAATTTTAATTTGGTTATATCCAGAGAAACCATCCATTAAAGAACACATTTTGAAACCTGCAGTCATGTCCACTATCATATTGATATTTGGTAGTGGAAAATCATCCCTAGGACATGCTTTCTTCACATCTCTAAAATCCATGCACACTCTAATAGATTTATCTAGTTTGGAAACATGCACAATGTTTGATATCCATTCAACATAGTCAATAACTTGGATGAATCCAACTTTTAGTAATTTTTAAAGTTCAGCTTTGACAAGAAGTGCTACATGTGGATGCATCTTGGGCAATTTTTGTTTGACAGGTTTGACTCCTAGAGCTATAGAAAGATGATGCATTATCAATTTTGGATCTAATCCTGGCATATCTAAATATTTCTATGCATAATTTATCTTCTTCTTTGTTAAGAAAGTAGTGAAGGTTTGTTTCTCTTCCTCTGATAGGGATTGTGCTACATGAATCAGTTGTGGTTCCTCTATTTTACCCGAGTTGATAGATTGAGTGGGTTCAACTAGTAATAGAGATCTATCCTATAAATGACTCAGAAGGACATCAAATATCACATCCTTAGGCACCTCAGAGAGGGTTTCAGCTTTGGATACATCTTTTATTTTTACTATTTTAGGTTCTGAGACTACCACAAAGTGGTTTTCACCCTCATATCTCTTTTTCTTTTTACTCTTATTATTTTGAATGAGATATTTGATATCCGACTCCATCATGCTAACACTCAGTTCATTGATGGAATTCATCATACATTCAATGACATTGAGATAGCATGCAAGGGCATAGTCCAATTTGAAGGTATAGATGTCTTGGTTTGGATTTTTGGACATTTGGTTGATTAGCTTTGGAAGTTGGATAGTAATCTCTAGAAAGGATTGGCTAATCATATTAATGCACACAGTATTGGCATCATTGGAAATGATCAGACTCATGAAATCAAAGGTGATACTACTACTCAAGATGTTCAGTTCATTAAGAGGTACAATGTCATTATTGGATTCCGCTTCAGGAGTTGGTGGATCAGACTTGTTAAGTTCACTACTTTTCTCTAGAATTACATTGGGTGTAGGTGCATATTGGTGAATGAAATCTACATGTTTTTCTATGATGAGTTCATCTTCTTCTAGAATGATTCCCCATTCATAATCATTGGATTCATCTTCTGATTCTAGACCTCTAAGAAATCTAAGAACATGTGTAAAGTTAGGGCGAATCCCCCAAGAAGGATTTCCTTCCAAGTCTAATTTGAATTCATACTCATAGGAATCTATTTTAGAATAGCTACCACCTTCCTCCTTGTCTATGTGGTTTTCTTCAAAATCAGTTGGTTCTTGTGGTGCAATTGTCTTTTGTTCCATAGTAGGTTCTTGTGTTTCTACTACATTGATACTTTTTATTGTTTCATCTTTAGCTTTGAGAAGATATAGGATTTCTTGAGATAAGCATTAAAAAGGAAAAAGTTCAGAGCTATCTAAATCATCACTATCTAATTGTTTGTCATCTTCTTCTTTGTTGTTGGCCTCTTCTGGTTCGATATGTGCTATCACATGAGAGGAGCTACTCTTGAGATAAAAAGGTTTTTTCCTATATCCTAGGC
This sequence comes from Chamaecyparis obtusa, assembly GCA_027943335.1. Taxonomy (NCBI): domain Eukaryota; kingdom Viridiplantae; phylum Streptophyta; class Pinopsida; order Cupressales; family Cupressaceae; genus Chamaecyparis; species Chamaecyparis obtusa. The sequence goes on from BSBK01007515.1 coordinate 406,959, forward strand.
ATGTAGTATCTTTGTTTGGTCAACCCACATGTGCAATGGGTGTCATGAGACCTTTACCTCTTGTTCCTAGAGGTCTTTTTCCTTTGTATCCCATTTTAGACATGATTTTGTGACCTAGTCCATATGACTTTGAAGGAATTCTATTTGACATAGAGTCGCATTTTTTAACTGACTGGGATTCATCTTTGTATATCCATGCAAGAAAAGCTTCATCTTCCTAAAACTCTTCCTTGGACACTTGTTGTGTGACAAAAATTCCATTGTAGATGGTTTGAGGTTCTTTAGACTCTTGCTTTGTCTATTTTAAAGACTACCCATAAGATTTAGGCAAGACTGGGAGAGATGTTAGAGATAGGAATGGTTCCATAGTGTATTCTCCCGTGCCATTATCTTTTATTTTGACTTCTTTTGCAATGTCTTCCATATTGGATGTAGATGCAACATTTGTTTTCTTAGTGGAAGATTCTTTGTTATTCAAAACAAGTTTGGCAGCAGTTTCTTTAAATGCATTGCAAGTTGTAGATATGTCAGCTGGAATGGTTACCTCTACTCCTTCATAAGGAAATTTCAGACATTGATGGTATGTGGAAGGAATAGCTCACATTTCATGTATCCATGGTCTCCGTAGGAGAATGTTGTAAGCCAAAGGTAGACCTAGAACTTGATATGTGATGTCTCTAATAACTGGGCCTGTCCTGATAGGTAGGACTATTGTTCCTTTGGAAGACCTTTCTTTTTCATCATATGCCTTGATAGTTATCTTATTTTTAGGGTCAATGGAAGCTTTTGATAAGCCCACTTTTATGATGAAGTTGTAAGAACAAATGTTTAAACTAGCGCCACCATCTATCAACACACATTTGACTCGACAATTTTGGATCAAAACTTCAATGTGCAAGGGTTGGTTATGTGGATGACTCAATTAATTGTCATCTTCCTCTGAAAAGGAGATATACTAGGGTGATGTTAGATGACCAACCATAGTCTAGAATCTATCTAGATCAAGATTGTTAGGAACATTGGAACTAAGCAGAGCTTTATCCAAAATAGCCCTATGAACAAGAGATATCTGAAGCAACTCAAACATGGATATTTTTGCATTGGTATGCTAGAGTTGTTGGACAATACTATATGATGTTTGCCTCGTGTCTTTAGGATTTGATGATTTAGAGGTAGCCCTCTGTTTAGAAGAAGATGAAAGATTAAAAGACATCTTAGGGACATTTGATAAATTTGAGATTTGTCCTTGTAGATGTGCCTGAGCTTTTGATTAGGTAACTGCATTTTCTGATTGATTATCTCTATCTTTTCTTACAATGGTGATGACATTGCAATGTTCAGATAAGCAAGGTTCAACCATGTTTATGACAACATTGTTTCCAGAGTAGGCATAATTGAATTTAGTACCCATATTAGGCTGAGAAGATGAATCTCCTTGATTATGCTTTAGAAATGGTTCCATTAATTATGTATGATCATTATTTCTTTTATGATTGTCAATTAAAATTTATCCATTATCAATTTTGTCTTCTATGAGATGCTTCAAGCATATGCAGTTATTGGTTTTATGACCCTTGTTTCGATGGAAGTCACATAAATCATTCTCTTTCCACCATTTTGGTTTAGGTTCAGGATCAAATGGTCATATATCAGGCAATGTGATGATTTTGTGTGCCAATAGAGTTTTCATGGCAGATTCCAAGGAGTCTCCAAGAGGAGTAAACTTGTGTTTAGGATCTGTAGCCCAAGGTTTGTAATTAGATGGCTTCTTGTTTGATTTTTCCACTTTTATTTTTGAAGCTTTGATGGCTTGGGTACCAGCAGTGAGATTGAAAGTGGGTGCCTTAGATGGGGCACAGATATTATCAACAACACCATCTATGATGATGCCTTTATTCTTGTTCCAGTTTTTGCCTTTGTCTTTGGAACTAGATCCAGATTCATACTTCTCTTTTTGGAGTGATATATCTCCTTTTTTCGAAAGTAATTTCTCAATTTTGATTGCATAATCTACCATCTTATCGAAGGATGTGTGATCTTGCATTTGTAAAGGGTAGTTGATTTCTAGAACAAGATTGTTGATGAAAATTTCTAGCTTCTCTATTTCTAGAATGGGTCTAGCATACATAGAAAACTTCTTTGACCACCGTTTGAGGAAATTTAGGAATGGTTCTCTTGGGTATTGTTTCAGTTACAAATGTTGATCATAGTGACTAGATGTTTGATGTTGTAGGAGTATTGTTGATAGAATAGCTTGATTAACTCATGAAAGGTCTTGATAGTTAGAGGCATTTTTGAGAACCAATGATTGGCTACTCCTCCCATAGATCATCGAAAAGGATGCATTAAATAGGTTGGTTCATGCATGAACTCCATGGATTGAGTACATAATTCTCTGACATGATCTTAGGGATCTAAGTTTCCATCATATTTGTCATACTTAGGCATTTCCACTCTCTTTGGGAATGGTGGCATGTACAAGTATTTATCAAATGGAAAAGGGCATAGAGCTTCCATGGAGAAATCTTTAGGTTCCTTCTCTTTTTCAAGTTTGTTGAGCTTGACTTGCATAGCATGCATCTATTTCATCATAGTAGTAAGGGGAGTTTCTTCATCTTGAGTGATGATATTTTCAACATTGAATTTGGGAGGGAGTTTGGCTCCTTGTCTTGCTAGCTCAAGGAAATATATCTCTTTGTCCTCTTGCAAGAAATGTTGCATCAATTTCTAAAAGTGTTCATCAGTTTGGAATCAGTCAATCTCAGACGTTGTTGGATCAGTGTCCTCATGATGAGATTGATTGCCTTGGGATCCTTGGTTTCCTCTTCCTTGAGATATAGTGTTTTTCTAAGAACTTATGTGAATTGATTGATTCAAAGTTGATTGGTTACCTCCGTGGATAGATACAGGTGGGGTGATGTAACCACCTTTTAAGAAAATATTGCCAAGAGTGTCTTCTCTAAATTTAGTAGTGTCATAGGGTTCATGAAATTTCTGAGCAATCACAGAAGATGTTGTTGAAGAGGGTTTGGTTTGTCCTCCCTTATTTCTTTGTAATGAAGCTCTAGTTTCCACCATTAACTTTGAGTGAAGCAAAAGAGTAACATTAAGACAACTGAAGAATGACTTGATTGAAGAAAATCAAATGATCCAACCTTGTCAATATTGGATTGATTGAAGACTAGTTTGGATGTAAATGAAGGATATTGTGCCCTAGTAGTATGGGTAGATGCCCAAAAGATGGAAGACATGAGCTCGCAACACTTAGCCATTTTGTTGAAGACTAAATTGAAGATGATTTTGATAAGGTTTTGACACCAGATGAACATGATTCAAATTGAAAGATTAGAAGACTAGATCAAACTCAAGAGACCTCTTTTAGGAAAATAGATTGGATTTCTCTAATTGTTCTGTTCTATTCTTGACATAGTGAATTTTCTGACATAATCTGGAATTTGGCTGTAAAAATTAGATTTTTGACAAATTCTGGAGTTTTCTGACAACTTTTCAAAATTTTGATATGAGTTTCTCCAGGCTCATATGAGTTTGGGTTGGCTCTAGCATGACAGTTGACAAGACTCATATGACAATTGACACCAGGGTTTGACTTTGCTTGAATTTGGATACAAAACACATACCACAATGTATAGGCTTCAGTACGACAATCTAGGGGTTTTGGCATGACTTTTGAGAAAACTCGTAAGAGTTTCTAAGACTGCAAGATGACTTTTGATTCCAGAAAGGATTTTTTCTTTAGATTTGTAATTTTTTTAGTTTTTTAGTTTCAAATTGTTTGCAAAGTTTTCTGTCTAGGTTTGAATATTTGTCTAATAGTTCATCTCGGGTTCATTCATTTCCAATAACCAAGTAGATAACAAGAATGCAGAACAACAAGAAAGGGAATTCAAGCACATATGAAAACAATGAGAAAGCAACAAAGAAACCTTGCACATGAACAAAAATAGTGACTTATTGTTCTAATCCTAGGAATTCTATTTGTGTATGTTCTCAAAAAGTTTTTCAATAATGCACATTGTCCTAGAAAATGAAAAATTTGGCCTTGCTAGGGCTTTTAGTAATGGTCTGACTCTATAAATTTTGTGATCTCAAGAGGGTGAACTCCAATCCAAGCACACCGAGGTTTTGACATAGTCTGAGAATTTAATCAATCAAGAGCTACTAGGGAGATCTGATAGCCCAACAAGAGATCGCACTCGTGGAGATTTCTTCCACAAAGACATTTATATAGCGACTGTTTCTACCACGGTGAAAATGGCTATTACTGCTTGAGGTTCCATCCACATGGTTAACCCAATAAAGGGAATGTCCACTATGGTTAACCCTCTCTAAAGGTGACTCACAAAATATATCACATGGGGACTTGGTCCAGATTCAAGGATCTAAGTTTCTGATACTACTCAAAAAGGGAGTAGAGCATAATCCTCTAGCCTTTTCACTTTTACCCAAACAAAATAGATAGATTCTTTGACATGCTAAGACTAAAATCACCTCACCAAGGTTTGTGATGTCAACAATGATGTCTACTGAGATCTCTAAGTGGGACCAAGATAGAACATATTGATCAAAGTTGAAGACCAAACCAAGTAAAACATGAGATAATAACAATATCCTTCCCTACCTACAAGGGGATCTATCATCAAGAAGGACTTCACATGAAAAGCTAGCGAAAAAAGCCCAATCTTTTAAGAAATCCACAAATAGTGTTTATAGGGCTTATTTACTATGTGTAACAGATATGCAAAAAGGCAAATCTATGTTCATTTTATAGCCCAAAACTAAAGTGTGATTTATGAAAGCTAGAAAGGCACTCAAGCTAGAGATGTGAGATGTTATTTTTATGTCCAAATTGAAATGTTTTTAGATGCATTAGAATACTTGAATTCCCTCACAATGCGCTTAGTATATTTTACCTGATTTTTAGCTTTGTTGAGCAATCCCGCCCAAGCAAGTCACAAACTCTACAACAAGAAAAAAAGCAAACAAGATATGCAACGTATATTCAACTTATGCAAACCCTAGGGTTAGATCTGAAAACCAATTGCTAGGAGAAATAATAACTAGAAAATAATCTAAATAACAACTCATATCATGCATTGAATCATATGAAAAATAAGTGCATACCCATCACAATTTTATTTTTTTTGCATTTGACCTAGTCAACAAGATCTGACTTTTTTGATATGATTTTGGCCATAAAAATGGAAATGAAAAATATAGACCCCTACTAAAAAATAGAGAGATTTCTAAAAATGTAAAAATTTTAGAAAAATCTCTTCACTTGTTCCCTAGAGACCCATTTTACCAAAATAGACCATTTTTTGTAAATTGACTATTTGAGATATGATATTGCAACCAAATTTAAAACACAAAGAATGGACCCCCTGTATAATTTTAAGAGCTTTCTGAAAATGTAAACGTTTCCAAAAAAATATGGTAATTTGAGCTGAAAATTATTTTTTATGAAAAATAAAGAAAAAATTATTAAAATTCAAAACATCTTGGAAAATTCTATTTTTTTTTATCAAAGCTTCCCTAATATGTCTCCAACCTGCAAAAAAAAATTCAGAGAAAAAATCCAAGCCATTTGTGAGATATAATTAAATCTTTGAAAATTTGGGGTTTTAGTCTCCAAGCAAATCTGCACAAGGGGGTTAGCTCCAAAAAATAACCAAAAAAAGAATGTAAAGGTGGGTAGCCCCACAGTGGGTGCCAGAAATGTGTGTGTGAAAATTATACCTAGCTGTGGACAAAACACTTCAGTAAAACATTAGAGGTTTGCAAATCAAAGAAATCTGTAAATAAATGAAACTAAGCTAACCAGGTGATTTACTGCCTTCTAGTAGGTATGAGTATGGTATTCTGAGATTAGACCAAGATCAGTGACAATGCAACACCTAAACGAAGGATTTAAATGATGAAAGCAATGAAATATGAATGCAAATTAATCTCTTTTTTTTTTGTCATTTTGAATGCAATAAGATGAAAAACTTGATATGAAACTAATCTAGAATGATTTGGAATGATATGAAAATTAATCTAACAATGATATGCTATGAATGAATTCTATGAACCCTCAAAAACAATAACAAAAAATCTCACAATCTCCTTGTGTGCAAGAGCTTAATTCTTCAAATGTCAATTCACCAGAGTAAGTATGCAAAATCGAGGGATATATTATGAAGATTTGAGCCTTGTTTTTATAGAAATCTAGGGTTTGAGGATGCATAAGAGACACCATAAATCACTCTTGATAAACTCAGGTTGATTTTGGAGTTAACAAGAAATCAACAATAAATAAACTCATAAAATCATGCAAAACCAGTTTTTATCTCAAAATAGAGTTTAGTTCTCTTTTTCAACTCATCATCACATGTTGAGTTTAGAAATTTAACAAATTGAAATTGAAAGTTGATTTAAAGTTAACTACTTTTCTGATTATGCATGATTTAATATGAATTAATTTAATAAATAAAGTGATTTATTTTCCACTTAACTGATTTTGAATTAAAACAATTGATTTATGGGTTAATCAATTATTAAATCAAACTTTATTCCAATTAAATCATTAAATTTGACAACTTTGATTTTAAATAAATTAAATACATATTCAATTGATTGTTTGTAGGAATTTTGATTTATTGTCAAAATAAAAACAATATTAATTAGGAATAAATGCAATTAAATCTAATTAAATAATTAAGTGGTAGAATTAAATTAATTAATTAAATATTCATCATATTCAATTAATCAACTTTAGGATAAATAATGACATTTATCGTCAAATAATATTCAATTAAAGATAATTATGATAAATTCAGAATATTCAAGGAATATTCCCCGATGCAGAATTAAGGTAACCAGTTAGGTTTTTGATAAATTGATTTGTAGATGTGCCTTAGGTTAGGAATTTGATGTCAATTTCATTTGATTTGATGATGTAAGAGGTTAATGAACCTATAGCCCATTTTTGGGGTATTACAACTAGTAGTCATGTTTGCACTATGATTATAGGAAAACTCTGCTTGTGGAATGACTTGTTCTCATCCCTGGCCATACTCCTTAGTCAAACATCTTAGCAAGTTGCCAAGGACCCTATTAATGACCTCTCTCTATCCATCCATTTGAGGATGATAGGAAGAGCTATGAGACAAATTACTTCCTAATATTTTCCAGAGGGTTTTCCAAAAATGCCCCATAAATTTTACATCTCTGTCTGCAACTATAATTATTGGAAACCCATGTATCATTACTATCTCCTTAGAGAAAAGGTGAGAAATATGAATGGCATCATGATTTGTTTTACATAGATTAAAATGACTCATTTTGCTAAATCTATCTACTACCACAAACAGATTGTCTAAACTAGTAGGAGTCCTAGGTAATCTCACTATAAAGTCCATGCTTATGTACTCCCAAGGTCTATTTGGGATGGGAAATTATTGGTAGAGGCCTGGATTTGATGATGTCCCCTTTGCCTTTTGACACACTCCACACTACTCCACATACTTCCTTATATCTTTTTGCATCTTAGGTCAATAGTAAAACCTTTCTACTAGGTCTGGAGTCTTATTTAACCCAAAATTCCCATTCAAACTTCCATTTTGATTTTCTTGGATGAGGTTCTCCCTCATGGAGCCCCTTGGAACATGTAATTGTTCCCCTTTAAACAAAATTCCATTCTATAATGTATAGTCAACATACTCACAATGGAAATGATTACAAAAATTAGTGCATACCTTCTATATCTCTAAGAAATCTGCATCCCCTTCATATAGGTCCTTGAATCATTCAACTCCTATGCTTTGCACCTATATCTCTTGGATAGTGAGTAGCCTCCTAATAAGGGCATCTATAACCTTGTTATTGACTCCCTTCTTATGCTTGATTGTGAAGGTATAGGAATGCACAAATTCCATCCACTTTATATGCCTTGAACTGAGCTTTTCTAGGGTGTTGATGTAACTTAGAGCTTGGTTATAAGTGTAGACAACAAACTCCTTAGGAAATAGGTGGTTCCTCCACTTCTTAAGAGCTTGAACTAAAGCATAAAGCTCCAAATCATAAGATGAATATCTAGACTTTGGCTCATTTATCCTTTTACTAAAGAAAGCTACTAGCCTACCTTCTTGGCTTAGGACTACACCCACTGCCACATTTCTAGCATCACATTCTACAATGAACAATCTATCAAAACTTAGAAGAACTAGGATGGGTTATGTATCCACCTCTTTCTTCAACCTTTCAAATGACTCATTTTCTTCTTTGGTCTAGATGAACTTGGTCTTGACAACCCCTTTTATAGTGTCTAGAATGGGTGCACATATCTCACTAAACCTTCTCACAAACTTCCTATAAAATTGTTCTAACCAATGGAATATTCTTACCTCAGTCCTAGTCCTAGGAGTAGGCCAACTTAATATGTCTTTAACCTTTCTTTTATCCACCTTCAAGTCACCTTGGGATACTACAAATCCTAGATAGACTAGTTCTTGCTTCATAAATTCACTCTTCTTAAGATTTATGGTGAGCTTTTCTTCTTGGAGCTTGTTCAATACAAGTTCTAGGTGCTTCATGTGGTCTTCTTTTATTTTGCTAAAGACTAAGATTTCATCTAGGTACACCACTAAAAACACTCCTATATATTCCTTTAAGACCTCATTCATAACCCCCATGAAGGTGCTAGGTGCATTTGTGAGGCCAAATGGCATTACTAGCCACTCACAGAGACCCTCTCTAGTTTTGAAGGCTTATTTCCACTCATCCCCCTCTTTCATTCTGATTTGATAGTACCCACTCTTAAGGTCTATCTTGGAATAGAATTTGGCACCCCCTAGATAATCCATGAGGTATTCTATCCTAGGGATATGGAACCTATACCTAATGGTTATCTGATTGATTACTCTTGAGTTAGTGCACATCCTCCATGTGCCTCCTTTCTTGGGTGCTACAACAAATAGTACAACACAAGGGCCTATACTCTTCCTAATCAAGCCTTGATCCAAAAGCTCTTGAACCTATCTTGCTATCTCCTTGTTTTGTTCTAGTGTCATCTTGTAGGAAGCCTTGTTAGGAAATAATTCCCTTGGCACAAAGTCAATATGATGACTGATTTCTCTCTTTGGTGGCAATGTAGCTGGAGTTCCTTCACTTATGATATCTTGGAACTATTCTAACAATTGCTTCACTTCTTCAGGCATGGGGGCTTGCTTAGGTGTGTCCTCCTCCTTCAACTTCATCAAGAATGCTTAGCAATCCCCTTCCTCTTGTTTGATGTCATGCAAGAGTTCCTTTCCACTCATTAGGAGTGTATTGGAGACTACCTTCTCCATTGTGTCTTCCTCTATTAGAGACTATATCCTATAAATGACTCCATTCTTTTTGAATGAGTACTTATTTTCCTTTCCATGATGGACTACTTCCATGTCATACTACCATTTCCTTCCAAGAAACATATGGCATGCATCCATTGGGAGTACATCACAAAGTATCCTATCTTGATACTTTCCTATGGTAAAAACAACCCGTACTTTCTCATTAAATAGTATGTCATGCCCCTTGATCAACCAAGTGACTTTATAGGGACAAGCATGGGGTAGCTTGGTTAGCTTTAATTTTTGCACTACCTCTTCTAAGATCACATTATCAGTAGACCCTAGGTCTATTATGACTCTACACACTTTTCCTTGAATTTCTCATTTAACTCTAAAGAGTTCTCTCCTTTGTTTGTGTTCATCCTTCGTAGGTTCTTTGAGCAAGATCCTCCTAAGCATGAAGCTTTCCCCCTTCTCTAAATTTAGGCTGACTTCAAGGTGTTTATAAAAATCTTCTTCTTCTTTTACATATGTAATCTTCTTCTCTCCATGTGAAGATGATGGTTTATCTAGACATTGATAAGAAGGGTGACCCAAATATCAACAATTGTAGCATTTCATGGAAGAAAAATGTGAGCTTCTTCTAAAATCACTAGTCCTTCCTCTACCACCACTATAAGAACTTCTTCCTCTACCACAACTTTCCCTATTGCTTGATTCACTAGTTTTTTCAATGAGTTTGGAGTCTCCTTGATTCCTACATTCATTGCTCTTTCCACTAGAACCCCATCTATGTCCACCTCTTGAGTGTCTTCCTCTTCCCCTACTCCTAGAAGTATAGTCTTGCTTCTTTTTGTTTCTTTCTTCCACTTTAAGTGCCAATTGAAAACACTTATGGATAGTAGTAGGAGTCCACAAACTGATCTCCTCTTGGATGCTCCATCTTAAGCCACCCAAATATCTAGCCACTCGAATGCTTTCTTCCTCTTGGATTTTGGATCTTAGGAAAAGTTTTTGAGACTCCTCAGTGTAAGAGGTCACATCTATTTCTTTCTATCTAAGACTTTGTCTCTTCTTGTGTGTTTGGATCCCATGATCATCTCGTAGGTAGTTTTCTTTAATCTTGGTTACCATATCCCTCCAATTGGCTATTGGTCTTTTCCCCTCTCTTTCCCTTTCTTCTTGAAGGAACTTCCACCATGTTAGAGTTGGTCCCCCGAGTCTTGATTTGGAAACCTTCACTTTTTGTATTTGGAAACCTTCACTTTTTGTGCCTCTGTGACACCTTCACACTCAAAATGATTATCCATCCCTTCATTCCACTCCATGAATAACTCTGAGTCCATCTTTCCAGTGAACAAGGGTATCCCCTCTAGTGATTTTCCTCCCAATGCCTTAATGGCCTTAATGAATGGTTCCTCTTGCATTGGTCATTCTGGTTCTGGAATGTACTCTTCCTCATCCACTTATTTCCCTTTGTCATCTTCAACTTCCAATTTTTCTTTCATCTTACCAGCTACCTCTGCAACTTCATCAAGTTTATCCTTTAGACCTTCTACAATCTCCTCAAGGATCCTAGTTCTTTCCTTTCACTTGACTACTTCTCTGGCCAATTCTACATTGGTCACCATTGTGTTATCTCCAATGGATTCACTTCTTTCAAACATACACTATCCACTTCCCAAGCCTTTTAATGTCTCTGATACCAATTTGATGGGGAGATCTAACTCACAAGAGAAATCTTTCTCTTCTTAAGACCTTTTCTTTGGTCTTTGTGGGTCATTCAAATCTACCCTACCTAGAGGTCACTACTATGGTAGCTCTAAATTTTTTAGATCTCTCCAAAAATTTAAAATTTTGACCTCAATCTTCGAACTCTCACTATGTACCCATAGGCTCACTCTTGTCACCTTACTCCCAAACTTCTTCTAGCAATGGAAAAGGGTGTACTCATGGTTTTAATTTAAATTCCTACCATTCTTGACCTAGTTGTTAGGTTTCTTGCATGTTTTATCCATCGGGTTCATAGTTTCTTGGTTCTAGGCCTTGTAGCCTTTTAGCCCCAATTAGACCTCCTAGAAACTAATGTCTTGCTTTCCTTCTAAACTTTCCTGAAGAACCCACTGAACTAATTGTGGATTATTGATAAGACCACCCTAAGCTCAATTATTTTATAGGTTTAAGGTCTTGAATTTGTCCATACATAGGACTTCCATTTAACCCCTATTTTCAAGGGTTTCTAGGGCATGTGAACCACTCAGGGTTATTTTCTTCAAAGGGATTCTCAATAAAAATCCTCCAATCTTATCCTTCCATTCATGTATTAAGGACATAGTATCTTACATTCTCCAATAATTTATTAGCTCAAGCCAATCCATCTAGCAAGCCTTCTTGCAGCTGCACTACTCAAGTTCCTAGCCTAAATTCCACTCAACTCACCTAGGGCTTGTTTGTAAAATTAGCTCCCTTGCACACATAGAACCTAAAATACATATTTATACTACTTACATAGTCCCTTACTTGATTCTAAGTAGACATAGGTTTTCCACCATGGGAACTCAAGTGGGACTCATTTTTACATGACTGGCACTGTTCAAGATAGTGAACCAGGGAGATTGAAAGAATTTACAAAAGGTTAAAGAAATGATTCAAAAGACCAAGATGATTATAGAAAATTTGTTCACATAAAAAAAACTAACTTCTCAATGCATCAAAATGATCCAATCAATCCATTAGTGTTGGATGCTAGTTCAAAAGTAGTTATCTCATAGAACTTTTAGTGCTCCCGATTGCTCAATTCATACAATCTGACATCTAACCTTGGGATTAGGGTTTTTTTGACATTAAATAGTCCATCCCTATGTTTTCATACCCTAAGGTCAAGATTTGGAACCTCTTTACATGAAAAGAAACTTTTTAGGAATGTTGCCATGAGCAACTTTGATAACTTTTATCATTGTGTCTTCCGACTAATCTCGATAACTCAACTTGACTCAAATCCACTCTATTGGATTCCAAAACACTTAAAATCATAAAATAATAACTTTTCCTTCCCTTTGGGATCTTTACCAAAGGTTTAAGACCATTAACTTCTCTAGGACTTAGGCACTAGGCCTTACTAACTCAAACCAAAGACAAGATTCTAACAACTCCTATTTACACACTCACTCCACAACAAACATGGGACTTTATCCTTAGTCCTTATTACCTTGGTGGTTGGATAGAACTAGCTACAAGAAAAAAATGTCAAAGATCCTACCAAGACCTGAAGGTGATCCTGCACTAGTTGGACATGGAGGTCCTCTTTCAGCTACATCAAAAGTGGATGTAGTCAAGTCTTGTAAAAATAAATAGTACAAAATTTTAATAATTTAGGTGAAAAAGATCTAGATACACAATAAACATTGAAAAATTAATTTTAATCATGACCTCAAAGGATAATGTCGATGGCTACATTTGGCTTAATCTTGTAGCCATGCCAAGACTCATGGTGGTGTTGACCTAAACAACATATATAAAGCATGAATCAAACATATAGTATATACATAAATTATAAAGTATATATAACTTGACTATAAATTTATGGAATAAAATCATGTACATTACCTATGTTTGACACATAGCTAATGTCACTAATGAGTCAAGACGTAAATATGATTTCAAAATAGGAGACAATCCAAAAACTACAATTGCAAAAAAATAAGTATGAATCAAAGTTGTACATAAATTAGTAAGATATAAACACTTAAAATTAATGAATGAAAAATATACTATAGGTATATGTGGCCAAATCTCAGTGACCAATGGGGAAGAGAATGAAGAACTACCAATCTCAGTGTTACATGAGAGACCCTACAAATTCATAAAAAATATGTCAAACACAATATCAATTAAAGTTTATTTTGTTTAAAGTTTAAATGTATCAAGATCAAATTGCATACCATGAACGGGGCACCAAGATGTCAAGGTGTGAATGTCATATGATGATGAATGAATGATGTAGGGTCAAGCTTCCTCTATTCCCCAAAAAATCCACATGTTATGGTTCATAATTGTATAAATATAAAATTTAATATTGTACTATATATTATAATTAAATTTACCTCTACAACATGATCATCATCCGCTTTGAGAAAATTAACAAATGATGTTATATCATATCCAACATCACCATGTGGACCACCATCATCATCAAAATATCCACCATGGTCAGCATGGGCAGCATCAAGATTAGTCTTTAGACCCCTACATATATCCCCACAACTCATGCAAACATTTTCTATGCTGGGGAAAACCCTCAACTGGGTCAAGTGTTGTAACAATTTTCCTATACGGACACTCAATGAACCAAGAGCTGACTATGCTTCTCGATGATGGATAGGTACATGAACTCCTAGAGCAGGAAGAGGAAAAAGAGGCTCATTATGCACATGATGTCTAGTTTTATCACTCAATTTGGCCCCTGGCCTATCCTTTGGCATGCCTCGACCAACCCCCTAGAATGCTCTCATGTCAAAGTAATTGGGTTTCCTACCCAATTCAAATTCAGCCATAATTTTTTCAAAAAATAAAGAGGGACCTCATGATTAGCGTCTTTTGGATGATCAAATACCATCCACCACCACTCCAAAAAATGCTCGTCTATACCAAGGTGTCGATACCATCTAGTATAAATGTCTGGCTTCTTGTTGAAAGTATCTCATCACCCATTTTAGGGTTCAAAACATAACATGTCATATCAAATTTTATAATTTTTAAATTATTGACCTCTTTATAAGAGAGGTCACCAACATAATATGCATACATAGTCTCCATCCATGACTCAAAACTATCAAGCTCGGAGTCTAATGTATGTACATAATCTACTATTCCTTGCATGCTATCTGCAAGGCATAGTAGTTGGGGAGATGGATGGGTATCATGCCTAATAGTATTTACATCTCTCATTATGCACTCTACATTTCTCCTAATATTGTCTCTCAACTCTATAGGTGGAGGTGGAGGTGGAGGTAGAGGTGGAGATAGAGGTGGTGGTGGTGGTGCTTGCTAACCTAAAAGATCATCAATGTTAAAATCATCCATTTTTATAATTTGTGTACATATAAAAATATAAAAATTTATAATTAACATACAAAGTACATTTGACCTTACAAAGAAAGACTTAAACAATTAAAAATTAACAAATAATTTAAACATTTTACCTTACTGAGAAAGAGAGAGTTAAATAAAAATAATTACATGTCATAATTTAAAAATTAACCTAAGTTAAACATTTTATAGGTTACAAAGAAAATCAAGACAAATGTTCAAATGTATTTTTTAATTATGTACACCTAAGGTTGAAAAAATATTCCAAGTTTTTTGATGTTTTTAAATCTCTATTTTTTGAAAGGTTTTGATTTGGAACATGTTTTAACATTTTTATTTTTTATTTTTTTTATTTTATTTTTTTATTTTAGAGAGAGAGAGAGAGAGAGAGAGAGAGAGAGAGAGAGAGAGAGAGACTTAAATAAAAATAATTATATGTCATAATTTAAAAATTAACATATAAGTTAAACATTTTACAGGTTACAAAGAAAATCAAGACAAATGTTCAAATGTCTTTTTTAATTATGTACACCTAAGGTTGAAAAAATATTCCAAGTTTTTTGATGTTTTTAAATCTATATGTTTTGAAAGGTTTTGATTTGGAACATGTTTTAACATTTTTTTTTTAGAGAGAGAGAGAGAGAGAGAGTTTCTTGTTTAACAGTGTCTAGGTTTACGTTTTCTACACGTACAATATTTTATTTTAGTTTTGTTTAGGTAAATATTATTTTTCTACCTATGGTTTCTTATTTTATTTACATGTCTAAATTTATGTTTTGGTTTTCTACTTAGGGTTTTGTAATTCAATTGTGTCTAGGTTTATGTTTTTGTTTTACTACCTAGGGTTAAATTAAAAGCTTTAATAGTTTTCTAGTTTGGTACGATAATTTACAAAGTAAATTAAAACTAAAAAAGAACTAACTAAAACATAAAATATAATTAGATTTATATAATAAATTACAAAACTACATTAAACTACATTTTTTAATTAAAAATAACTTGAAACTACAAATTTTTTAAGAAAAAAATAAATAAAAAGTAAAGAAAAATAATAAAAAACAATAGTACATACCTAGAACAAGAGAAAAATGGTTGAGGGGGTCGGCAGGAGAAGCTGAAACGGGCACTCGTGCTCTGCAAAATGTAATCTCACTTTCCAAGTTGTGAAAATGACATGGAAAATGGTTAAAACAAAAAAAAAAAAAAAGATTTATGAAATGGGCACCCATTTTTAAAAAATCGGGTGCCCCTTTTGCTTTGGGTGCCTCATACAAAATAGGGGCCCAATTTTTAAAAATCATGTGCCCGTTTTTTGTGCCAAATTGTTTTGGCCGTGGACTTCTGCGAAATTGGTACCCAACTTTTTTGCATCGACCTTATTCAAATGTAACTTAATCTAGTTAACCTTTAGTTTTTACTGTATATTTTTATAATGTATGGCTTGTTTCTATCTATAAAAGTAATTCATTATGAATTGTATCTGCAATTCAATATTTTTGTGCAATCAATACTAATTCTCATGTTATTTTGAGAAAATTATCTTGCTTGATCATTCTTTGTTATAGGTTCTATGCTTGCATATGACCCTTTGATTGTGTGTTGAAAGCATCAATTTCTATTATATAAATATAATTCACATCATAGAATTATGAGGTATTTAAATTGAAACAATGATAAACTTAAAATTCTTGGATAATATTATTATTCCAAAGGCTTATGATTCTCTTCCCTAGCTTTTAATTTAGATGGAGTTTTGTATTTTCATTTTTTCATGACAATTGTGTATGACAAGTGTAGAAATATTTTATTCATATCAATAAATTTTCATAATGGATAGACAAAAATGCTAACCATATTCTTTCTTAAGTTGATGTATATCATGAGAGAGAGGGAGGGAGTTATTTGTGTATTATTAATAAAATGAAAAAATTTAATAATAATAGTAGTACTGCATAACATTCCTATTTATATTAATGTAATTTTAATTATATGTGTAGACAAATATTCAAATTTCATCAAGTACTAACTACCAAACTGTGTCATAACATATTTTGGGGTCATTTTGTAATACAGTGTCCAAGTTTTTGACAAGAAAGTGAACTTATAGATTTTACATTTTTTGTGATTTACAAATACAATTTTTAAAATTTAAGAAATATTTAATAGTTTTTAATTATATTTTTAGTAAATTAGTTTGAACATTTAAAGGTATTTTTTTATAAATATTTATTAAAAATGATGTTATTTCCATAAATCATAAATGTATTTGTACAGAGGATTAAATTATAAATTTATAGACATAGTATTCTAATACCAGTGTCTAGAAAAATATTTCTTTTTGATGATTTTTTATTGTATCATTCTTTCTTAAATAAAATTTTAAATTAAGATTAAATATTTTGATAACAATTTTTTTTTGCATCCATATTTACTAATTTTTTTTGCAATAAGGATATCCATTTAACTAGGGTATAATATTTAGAAGAATTTTTTATCTATTTTTATATTTCTTCATGTGTAATAAACAGTTTGATATTTGGTTAAAAATATACGTTCACAAGAAATTAAAAAAACATAGTAATAATTATCAATGTTAAAAATTATACATTTTTCATATCTTATAATAAGCTATACATACTTATACCACTTATAAATAATAAGCTATACATACTTATAATATGTATAAGTATGTATAGCTTATGTATTTATAGTCCTATGTATAAGATTTTGTCTTGAAGTGTGAGCTCATACCACTTGTTTTAAATTATTGTGAGATAGCTCACACTTCAAGACCTTAAAGAGGTTTATTTTTCCATGGTTGATGACATATCTCCTTGGTGTTATGGCTTTCCATGTGAATTTAATAAAGCTCTGTAGGATTCTATGGGTCTAGATCTTCATATGATTTATCTTGAGGCCTTTCATTCTCAATCCTTAGGAGAGATTATAAACAAAGAAAACATAAAATTCATCCCAGAGGAAGGAGATCCTAAGGATATTTATAATTGCAAAATCATAACTTTTCTTAATGTCTCCTATATGATTATTGCCAAGGCTCTTGCCCTTAAATTTTTTCAGGTCCTTTCTTTACTAGTTCTCGCAGAGCATACTAGATATATCAAATCTTGCTATAGTTTGGATAATATTATAGTAGTGTGGGAAGGCATGGAATGGGAAAGGAAGTCCAAACAATCTTCTTTCTTTCTCAAGATCAACTTTGCAAAAACTTATGACTACATAGAGTGGCCTTTCATTTTAATATCCATGTTTCAAGCTCTTGGCTTTGGCCCCACTTTTATCTATTCAATTCAGATTCTCTTTGGGCATGCCTCTGACTGCATTACCATTAACGGTTGTTAGTCCCAAACTTTTGGCATTTTCAGTTCCATTCACCAGGGGTGTCCCTTCTTCTCCAACCTTGTATGTTCTTGTAGCTGAAGGGTTTGGCTACTTAATTGCTAATGCAATCTCTTCAGGTATTGTTAGAGTAATTTCCTTGCCTCGAGTCACCTCCTTATCTTGTCAATGGTCATTTTGCAGATGATTCTTCCCTCACTCTTATAGAGGATATAGATAATGTCAAAGCTTATCTCCAGTGTTTGGACATTTTTTCCTCACTTCTGGGTTGGCTATTCAATGGCATAAAAAACTTTTCTATAGGTAATCCTTTCTCCCAGATCCACAATGTCTTCTTTAATTTTGATGAAAATGGATCCAAAATGGGGAAATATTCTACTTCTTGGGCATTCCCTTTTCCTTTCAAGCTTCTCTATTGGACCTTTAGAATGTTGTCCTAGCAAAGATTGAAAATAAATTAGATTAATGGATCACCAAGCCTCTCTCCCTTGCAAGGAAATTTAAGATTTTCTCTAAAGTTCTTGCTACTACTCATGTTTTGATGCAGGAGCATCCTAGGATTCTTCGCAATCTTGTATCAACCAAAAATATGTTTGTTTTGAAAGTCAGATTAGTAGTTTTGATCTTAGTTGATGAAGTAATTTCTCAGTTTTGGAGTTTGGTTGCTTAGTTTCTGTGGTTATCGGGGAGCTCGGTCTCTATAGGACAATCTATAACTGAAGGCATTGGTTATTCTTGGTGCTCAGCAATAACTGTGTTCCTTGGTCATGCTTGGTGTGGTTGGTTCACTAGCCCTCTATTATTTCTTTATTGCTTGGTGCCGCTCAGTGTTCTTGCAGACCGACTTGGTTATTTGGATCAATCAGCTTGGTTGAATGGTGTATTAATTTGGGTCACATTCCTCGAGTTATGGATTGACCGTTGGACATGTGGGGACCTAGTTCTAACATATTTCTTTCTTCTATGCAGATCTAATGACCCTTTGGGGCCATCTTGGGGAATGTAATTTATTGTAAGGCTATTTTGTAAGCTAACTGATGTTTTAGCATTTAATGATTATTCGTATGAGTTAATTGTTTCATCTAGCCAACTTGTGGTTAAGGATGAGTATTTATAGGATGGTTGGGTAGTTATTTAGGGGTATCAGTATTAGGAAGTGGAAGTTAGTAGCTTGTGATCTTAGGCACAGGAAGGTTTCTTGGAAGTTGTGAGTACAAGTTTAGATCTTTCCTAGGACCCTACTAGTGTCCTGTCATGTTGCAGACCTGGGCTAGTTGAATGGTGAAGTTGTGGGAGAGACTTGGATCCTACAAGATCTTGTACACTGTTACTTTCTTTGTAATTGGCCATAATCGGGAAGGCATTATAGCCTAACACATTGCATGTAATCAGTGAATTTATGAATAAAGATTCTAGTTTTATAGTAGATATGGTGTTATTGGTGTGGAATTCTATTATGTTGTGGTTTGGCTATAAGGTTGGACAGTCCTTAATTGGATCCTCCATCCTTGACTGCATCATGTTTAGTATTCCTCATGTTGTACCCCTTATAAAGCTTCCTATATGAAGTTGGAGTGTCTCTTTAGAGATTTTCTTTGGGCTTCTAGGACCAACCATCACAAGTTTCATAGAGTCACTTGGAAGTTCTAGTGCTTTCCCAAGGAATATGGAGGCCTTGGTCTCTTATCTACCCATAAGAAAGGATTGGATTTATGGGCCAAGTGGGTTGCTCATGCCTTAGCTAGTAATGAGGCTTAGAAAATTCTTCTTTTCCATTCTATTTCTTCAGGCTTCTATATTAATAGGTTTTCCTTACCTCCTCATTTAATTCACAAGCTCAACATTTCTTTTATTAAGCCATGATGGAAGGATTGGAAATGGTATTGTTGTACTCCTCTTTCTAGTTACAATCCCAAGATGGGTTATCACTAGTTGGTTCCTCACTTTCCTATGGTCACTATTCTTAACCAATGTTTGAATTTGTAATCTTCTCAAAAGACTTGGTGTCTACACTTCTCTTTTGTGTGATCTACTACCACAAAACCTAAAATTGCTCATTTTTCCTAGTGTGTACTCTACCAAGGCTTTCACTTGGGTTCAAGGCTTAGACATTTGGGGGTTCCTGATCCCAGATACCCTTTCTATGGTCAGCCTAAGATTTTTTTGCACCTTTTCTATTTTTTTCAGAAAACATAACATTTCTTGAGCTGGATTCACAACATTTTTAGGCCTTTCATACCAAATCCTTTTTCTTGGCATATGGCTTGACTAGGAGATTCTCCCAAGCTCCCCCATAATATTTTCCAGATTTTAAATTCTTACAGGATGGAGATTCTTTTTACATTTTGGAAAGATAGAAATTTTGTTCTTTTCATTCACAACTATCTAGAAATCAATGTTTCAATGTACACTAAAGAATTCATTTATAATAATGTTCTTATGTAGATTGAAGTTAAGGAAAGCAAGGTGGCTCTTGAGGTGGCCCACCTCTAGGAGCTATTACAACATTGGGGCAATGCCCCATGTACGGTGGTCAGAGTATTGCCAACTTCTCCCTCTATTAAGTGCACTCTGCCCCATGGATGTCATCATGGCCACAACTCTTCTACCCACTATTCTTAGAAATTGAGGTCCCAAGCACCACATTGCTCCTCTACTAGAGGTTAGGATGGGTGGTAGTACTACTCTGCCTCTCCCCCTCAATGTGGTTTTGGTTGGTCCCCTTCTACTCTTGGTGCTCCTATTTCTTCTACCTCCGGTTGGTCCTATGCCACTAATGACAAGTGGTTTCCTCACCTGGTGTTGGCCATTCTTCTCCTAGGAGGGAGTGAGAAGAAAAAAAAAATGAATATGATGGTTGATCTATACCAAACCCTCCACCAAATGCTACTGATGTATGGGGTTCTAAGGACCTCCCTAATTTGGCACTACTCTTGCAGCTTGAGGTGGCTATTACTATATTTTTAGTATAAATATTTATAGTTTTTGATCTTGAGGCCATGTTGACATTAGTGGGTTGATCTCCTATCCCTTGAACATTTTTTTGTGAATATGTACTTTGATATTAAAACTTCAAATAGAAAGGAATTGTTCATAAAAAATGGTATTCTAGAGTAGTTATTAGATTGTAAAGATGATATGGTTCTAATGGGAATTGTCTAACTTGATATATTGTAGTCTAAATATATTTGTTGAAAACCATACATATATTCATGGATTGGATTTTAAAATCATTGTACCATCAGAAAGACACTATAATATCAAACTAAAATTTTATTTGTTCATCATCCTAGATGCCTTGTAAATATAATTATTTTAATAAAATGATATTAAAGAAAAGTAACTTTGGGATTAAAATTTGATGTTATTTTCATGGGATATTTGACTAGGAGTATATAGATAATTAATTTATAGATAATTAGAAATAAATAAAGTGAATAAATGTTAGCATCGATAGATTGGGTAGATTATAAATAGTATCTTCAAATAGACACATAGTGATTAAAGTTTGGGCACTAAACTAAATCCGGGTAATATTAATTGATCAAGACCAATAAAGAATATAAAAGAGGTTTCATTATTTAATAAGAGAAGTTATAGCAGGTTGTCTAACTATCCAAAATAAAAATTGAAATACACATTAAATAATATTATCTCTGTGTACTAGAGTACATTTATAAGATTAGTTTGACAATATTTAAATCAAAATGAACCAAATTATCACAATTAATAAGCTATTTTAATGCAAATAAAGTCAAGAAAAATCCTATAGCTCTCCAATTAAGAATGCTAATGATAAGCTCTCAGCAAGCCTCCATTAGTGATAGTCCTAAAATGAGAAAATGATAGATGATTGCACAAATAAAGCCTATTTCAAAGAAACTATTCTTAATTATGCCTAAAATGTCTTTCTAGCTCAAATTTGAAATAACTTTGAAGCAATTCTTAGATGTGTGGATCATTTTCTTCTGATTTTAGCCCTCTATTTATAGATTTTTGCAAGCATAGGGGGTGGAGTTACTTTGATCGTGATTGAGTTTGAGTTAAGTCCATGGTTTTAATTATGGGGACAGTTTAAATATTTTTTCCTCAAAGCTTGGGACAATGAGACAAAATGAGTGGTCAAAATGCTCTCACCTTATGAGTGATTGAGATTCAATTTACTTTTGATCCATGTGATTCCAATCCTCAATTCCTATTGGTTGAGGTAATTTCCTCCCATGTGGTGGATGGGAGAAAATAGGAAGTAATTAATTGAATTTAATTGATTTCTTTAGCCATGTGTACCCCTTGAATGGGTTAAATTTGATTTTTGATTGAACTATAGAATAATTAGATTAATTGCATAATTAATTGATTTATTTGATTTAATTGGCCTTTAATTTTCAATTAATATTTGATTTTGGCTTGATTTTAATTAATGCCTTGATTTTTCCTTAGTTGCTCACTTGGTTTGATCGTGATCATTTGTAGGTGATTACAAATGCCCATCTTTGAATCGATGTGCGAGCACATTGGTTAAAAGATTGTCTGATGTCCTGATGGAGTTTCCTGATTTCTAATTTGATTGATGGTGATTGATGTAGATTCCTTGATGAAATCCTAATTGACTGATCATCTTGATGGTCATTTTGATGATCAATCCTTGATGTGATGCTTGATTTTACCTAATTTTCTTATTTCAATGCCCCACTAATGAATTCAAAAAATTTCACATTGAAAGATTATGTACCTAATTTGATCATGTTGATAATTATCTAAGTGTATGCCCCCTTAGAAATGAAATGAAATTTGATTGTAATAAAAATTTTTTTGCATTTTTTATCAATTTCATTGAATAATTTCAATTTTTGCGTTAATTTCAATTTTATTTCCGATATTGTTTTACTGATGATCTAATAAAAATGCCCCTAAATTGGTTGATTTGGTGTTTAAGTTGGATCCTAGGTCAAAATTGTGCTAAAAAGGGCCCCTTTTTAGGTCAAATGGCTATATATAGGGGTGAAAAGTTAATTTTATGATTTATTTTTACCTCTTAGTTTTACTTTTCCCCTTTGACTCCTCTGAGATGCAACGATGGTGGTGCCTTATAAGGAGCATATATTAGAGCATGATCGACATTATTAGTAGCCGATGGATTATAGACCTTAGGTGAGTACCCCTGGAATCCTCTTTTGTCGATCTGATGCATTTAAATTCAAAAAATTGGGATTTGTCTAGCTAGAAATATATTTTATTCTAATTCAAATGAAATAGCATGTACAACATTTATAATAGTGCATACAAGCATGTTTTAGCTCATATGTGATTTTTAATAGTGTGTATAATAAATTTAGTAGCACATTCAAACATGAACCCTAGGTTAGGCTTTCTCTTATTAGGTTTCTTGTAGCACCTATGATTACCTCTATGTGAATGGAACTTCTTATAGCATGTAGACATGATTCCCATCGCACATTTACAGTTATGTAATGTGTACACCTTGTTTTAGCACATTTGATAAATTTAATAGTGATTTTAAACATTTTAACGATGCATTTTCCTTTTAGCACGTATAAGAAATAAAATAGCATGTACACCTCTTTTTGAAATTATTAGCTCTTTCAGTCAGTTTTCCTTCTTGGTGGATTACATCAATCGGTCAATTATCTTGGTTAATGATTCTTGTGATGAAACAAGTTGTTTGGTGTCAATTCTTATCATGTGATGATGAATTTTGATTGTCAATCCTGATTGGTAGGTTGATTGTGATGATGAATTTTCCATCCTCTGTGAGTAGAATTAAGAAAATTGATATTGGTTTGATAGGTTTAGGATATTGATTGACTTGTGATGATTCAACATTTGATAATTTTGATTACTAATGTGATTTTAACTTGCTTCCGCAAGCTCCCCTTAAAAAGTTAGACATCTGAGTGTTATATCCATGGCCTTTACAAATGATCGATGATCTCAATGGACATGAGTGTGATGAAGGGTGCTCCCCTTAATACCACAAACACATAATAGAAATAGAGAAACAACAACAGTAATATGCAAGAACAAAAAATTGGCTTCTTATTATCTCCACAAATGTGGAATTACAAACTTTCAGAATTACAATATGCAAAGCCACATGGGCATTCCCTTACAATATTCTGTAGGACAAAGCCTCGAATCAATACCCAGATCTACTACCCAGAATTATTCTGAACCGCCTAAGACAATAATACAGCTTTCCTTATATAGGCAATTTTCCACTGCCTGGGAAGGTTCCAGAATTTTAGCCAATAAGGCCAACCAAACTTAGAATTATTTTATTTTACATTTTATTACATCATAGTCAGCTCAAGATAACCTTTGAAACCCAAACACAAATTTTGAAGCAAATTATTTTTTGCCATTACGGGTGGCCCAACTTCCGAAGACCATAAGTCATCACCAGTTGACCCGATCGGCTATTATAACCCCATTTTGAAAATGCCACGAAGCACTCTACAGGCTTGACCTGCGCAAGCGCCCCTCACCCAAATTTTTAACCTCATCCGGGGCCTCTAAAGACTTCAAAACTGAGTTCAAAGTTTCTGTACCCTGCTGCCAATACCAAAAATCTTCAATATCTTCCAATATACACTTGATCTGGCAATGAAACTTTACTGGTAGACTTATATGACCAAAATCAACCTCCAAGAAAGAAATCAGATCATTCTGAGCACATACAAAAATTACCAAAAATAGTAACTTTCCATAAATAGAAGCTCTACACAAAATAGCCCTTATTGAATACAAAAATAGAAATATTTTTGGGTGATGCAAGATTGCTCTTACACCCAGGATGCTCCTACATCAAACACCTAGGGTAATTTGAGAAGTGACCCTGTCACGACTTAGGTGTGCAGAGGAAAACCAAGATGGCTAACCTCCTCCTTTGTCAGCCATGATGAATCTTCAACATGTCATCCTTTCCACTTGACCAGATATTCTTCATATGTCCTATTCCTTATGCTTCTGCCAACATGACTATCCAGTATATCTTCGATCTCCTTAGTATCTGAACTAGTTGCTAGAATACTCCACTGTGCTGCTGTGATCTTATCTTCAACACCTCCTTCATGATACTCTGTCAGATCTGAAATGTTAAACACTGGTGAAATATTTAGCTCAGTAGGCAATTCTACCTCATATGCATTTCCTGAATCATGTTTCTTCAGTATCCTGCATGGTCCAAACTTCTTCATTTTTAGCTTGTTATATGTACCGACTGGAAACCGCTCCTTCCGCAAATGAACCATGACTTTGTCACCAACTTGAAATTCTTTATACCTCCTTTTCTCATCTGCCTTAGCCTTATACTATGCATTCATCTTGGTAATATGCTTCCTCACCTCTTCATGGATGTTCTTCAAGTGTTCTGCAAAATCCTCAGCTTCAGCACTACTTATTTCTCCTTTATCTATCTTCCTCAATTCAGATGCATTTCTTGGACTACTTCCATATACAATCTGGAATGGTGATTTACCAGTGCTCCTGTTGATAGAATTATTGTATGCAAATTCTGCCTGTGGTAAAATCAAATCCCATCCTATTGGCTTATCTCCAACCAAACATCTCAGCAAATTTCCCAAACTTCTATTCACCACCTCTGTCTGTCCATCAGTCTGTGGATGATGTGATGAACTAAACTTCAAATCTGTCTTCAACTTCTTCCACAATGTACGCCAGAAATATCCAACAAACTTAGTGTCCCGATTTGAAACTATGGTCTTTGGCAAACCATGAAGTCTCACTACTTCTCTCAAAAATAATTCTGCTACATGAACATCATCATTAGTCTTCTTGTAGGGAATAAAATGTGTCATCTTTTATAATCTGTCAACTACCACAAAAATTGAATTATGTCCCCACTGTGTCCTCGGTAAACCAAGAACAAAGTCCATGCTGATATCCTCCCAAGGTTTCTCTGGTACAGGTAATGGCTGATACAACCCTATATTCTACTTCACTCCTTTCGCCATCTGACATACTCTGCAACTTTGTACAAACTTCTTCACATCTTGCTGCAACTGTGGCCAATAATAATTCTCACTAACCAAACCAAGGGTTTTATCATGACCAAAATGTCCAGCCAATCCTCCGCTATGCTTCTCCTTGATGAGATTCTCCCTCATAGAACTTCATGGAATGCACAACTGACTCCCTCTGAATAGCATATCATCCTGGATGATGAAATCCAACCATTTTGTCCTGTCTAGAGTAACAGGTTCTGTACAAGCTTTCCAAGCTTCACCAAAATCAGGATCTTCTGGATACAAATTCTTGAGTTCCTTGAACCCAACCACTTCAATCTGCATTTCTGTCAGCAATAGTTTCCTTCTACTAAGAGCATCTACAACCCTATTAGACTTTCCACTCCTGTGTTTCAAAACAAATGTATAACTCTGCAAAAACTCAACCCATTTCAAATGCCTTTGATTCAATTTTCCTTGACTATTCAAATATTGCAAAGCTTGATGATCAATATACAAAACAAACTCCTTAGGAAGCAGATAATGTCTCCACTTCTTTAATGCCTGAACTATAGCATAAAATTCCTGATCATAAACAGAATATTTTCTCTTGGCATCATTTAACTTCTCACTGAAATAAGCAATAGGTTTACCTTCTTGGCTCATAACAGCTCCTATTGCAGTACCACTAGCATCGGAATCTACTTGAAACACCTTATTAAAATCTGGAAGTGCTAAAACAGGTTGTTCTGTAACTTTTTGTTTCAATAATTGAAAACTCTTTTCTTCTCCTTTAGTCCACTTAAACTCTTTCCTATCCCCTCTCATTGTTTCAGTCAAGGGTCCACAAATACTGCTAAAATTTCTGATAAACTTTCGGTAAAAGCTAGCTAGACCATGAAAAGATCTTACCTCAGTAGCACTCCTTGGAGTAGGCCATTCAAGGATAGCCTGTACCTTCTCTGGGTCCATTTTTAGACCTTCTACTGAAACTACAAATCCCAAATACACTAACTCTTTCTTCACAAAACTGCACTTCTTCAAATTAATCAACAATTTCTCTTCTCTCAACTTCTCAAATACCATATGAATATGCATCATATGATCATCCAATGTCATACTAAAGATCAAAATATCATCTAGGTAAACAATGACAAACTTACCCAAAAATTCTTTCAGAACCTCATTCATGAGCCGCATGAAAGTGCTCGGTGCATTGGTTAGCCCAAAAGGCATGACTAACCACTCATACAGTCCTTCCTTTGTCTTGAAGGTAGTCTTCCATTCATCCCCTTCTCTGATCTGAATTTGATGATATCCACTCTTCAGATCTATCTTTGAGAAATACACAGCTCCACTCAAATAGTCTATAATATCATCCATTCGTGGCAATGGAAACCTGTACTTGATTGTGATCTTGTTTATTGCTCTGGAATCTGTACACATCCTCCACTCTCCATTCTTCTTTGGTGCTAATACTGTAGGTACAGCACAGGGACTCAGACTCTCTCGAATCAATCCTTTCTATAACAACTCATGTACTTGTCTGTTCAACTCCTCACTTTCTGCAGGTGTCATTCTGTGCGCTGCCTTATTCGGTAAACTTGCTCCTGGGATCAAGTCCATCTGATGACTGATCTTCTTGACTGGTGGTAATCCATCAGGCACGTTATCGGATACAATATCCTGAAACTCATTCAATAAATCCACAACTTCTACAAGAACATCTTCTACTTCCTCTTTACCAGCTTTTGGAATTAAAGTAAAACATACATGCTCATGCCTCATACCATCCAGAAAATTTCTTCCATCAACAAAAGTTATCCTTGCATTACCACATACCTTTTCTTCAGTCTCCTTCAATGGTTTTAGCTTATGTCGCACTCCATCCTTTGTCAGGGAATAGGTATTCACATGACCATCATGTACGACACATCTGTCAAACTGCCATGGTCTACCTAACAACATATGACATGCATCCATAGAGATGATATCACATAGTACCTCATCTTGGTACCCATCAATCTTGAACTTTACCAGGCACTGTTCACTGACCATGACCTTGTGGTCATCCTGCACCCAGGCAATCCGATATGGATGTGGGTGTTTCTATCTCTTGAGCTTCAACTTTGTCACCATCTCTTCTGACACCAAATTGTCAGTGCTTCCACTATCGATAATCACATCACAGCATTTACCCTCACACTTGCATCTAGTACGAAATAGGCTCCTCCTTTACTCAGGTTCATTCTCACCACTCAATAGGACTCTTCTGTTAATCAACGTTTCTCCTCTCTCAGCATCTTCAAAATTTGATGATCTGGCATCTTCATCTATATGTGCAACTCTGGCCTGGCCTTCATTTCTCCTATCTGTTCTGCCTTGGCGCTGAGGATTCAAATGCCCTATGACCTTCTTCTCCATAGTGAAAACATGTTCCATAGAAGCCACCTCTTCCAGATCCTTGTCCTCTTCCTCTTCCTCTCTGATCTCTATTATTCTGATCCTGTAAGTGATTGGAATTATTTCCACGCTGATTCTGACTGCTACTGGCCTCATCCTTCTTTTTCGGATTTTCATTTCAGCCACCATATGACCGTCCACCAGATCGTCCACCGCGACCTCTTCTGTTTTGTCTGCTCTCAAACTTCTTGTTCAGCTTTTCCTCTACTTTTAGGGAAAACTGGTATGCCTCTTCAATACTGTTCATTCGAACCAGATTCAGCTCCTCCTGAATGTTTGGCCTTAGCCCATTCAGATATTGGGCAACTTTCTCTTTATCAGCTTCTGCATGGCCTGTTCTGATGAGAAGTCGATAGAACTCCTCTGTATACTCCTAAACAGATCTTCTTGCTTGCTTCAAACTTTGCATTTTCTTTAGTAGGTCAAGCTCGTAATCAACAGGAATGAACTGTCATTTTAATTTATCCACCATCCGATCCCATCTCGTGATTTTCTCCTTTCCCCTTCTATTTCACTCCAACTAAATCTCTTGCCACCATATCTTCGAATGACCTTTCAGTCTAGCCTTCACAAATTTGATCCTATCAGGATCCTCAACATCTTCATACTCAAAATATTCTTCACATTCATTGATCCAGTCGATCAATTCCTCTGGGTTAAGATTTCTAGAAAATGTAGGAACCTCAATCTTAGGTCTTTTCCCAATCTTGGAAATCGCCCGAAAAAGTCTTTCTTCCTCCTGGTTCACAATTTCAACTTCTCCTTCTTGATATTCTTCTTCGGCTTCATCCTCACTTTCATCTCTGACATTAAGATTCATTCCTCTGTGAATCTCTTCTTGCAATGCTCGCACTTGTCTCTGCAGCTCTCTAACCTCAGGTGTCACAGCACCAGCTCTTCCGCCATGTTCTCTTCGTGGAGGCATTTTCGCGATGCGCACTGAAACCCTTACCATGGTCTTGGTGCAAACTACCTCACAGTCAGTGATCTATTTACACACTCAAGAAAACCTGCTCTGATACCACTTGATGAAGGGTGCTCCGCTTAATACCACAAACACATAACAGAAATAGAGAAACAACAACAGTAATATGCAAGAACAAAAAATTGGCTTCTTATTATCTCCACAAATGTGGAATTACAAACTTTTAGAATTACAATATGCAAAGCCACATGGACATTCCCTTATAATATTCTGTAGGACAAAGCCTCGAATCAATACCCAGATCTACTACCCAGAATTATTCCGAACCGCCTAAGACAATAATCCAGCCTTCCTTATATAGGTAATTTTCCACCCCCTGGGAAGGTTCCAAAATTTTAGCCAATAAGGCCGACCAAACTTAGAATTATTTTATTTTACATTTTATTACATCATAGTCAGCTCAAGATAACCTTTGAAATCTGAATAGAAATTTTGAAGAAAATTATTTTTCACCATTTCGGGTGGCCCAACTTCCGAAGACCATAAGTCATCACCAGTTGACCCGATCGGCTATTATAACCCCATTTCAGAAATGCCACGAAGCGCTCTATAGGCTTGACTTGTGCAAGTGCCCATTACCCAAATTTTCAACCTCATCTGGGGCCTCTAAAGCCTTCAAAACTGAGTTCAAAGTTTCTGTACCCTGCTGCCAATACCGAAAATCTTCAATATCTTCCAATATACACTTGATCTGGCAATGAAACTTTACTGGCAGACTTATATGACCAAAATCAACCTCCAAGAAAGAAATCAGATCATTCTGAGCACATACAAAAATTACCAAAAATAGTAACTTTCCATATATAGCAGCTCTGCACAAAACAGCCCTTATTGAATACAAAAATAGAAATATTTTTGGGTGATGCAAGATTGCTCTTACACCCAGGATGCTCCTGCATCAGAGTTTCAACTGATCGAGTGTTGTGGTCTCTCAGTTTTAATTTCTCTTCCTTGATTCTAAGTGAATCAAGGCCTACTCATAGCTATGGCAGAGAGGTGGCACTCTGACCATAATACCTTCCACTTACCACTAGGGGAGATGAATATCACTCTTGAGGATGTGTACCGACTATTTTGTATTCCCACACATGGAGAGATCATGTACAATGACTAGGTTTATGATGATACAATATGTAGATGATTATTTGGTGACCTGATGATTGGTGATGAGAGCATCCTATAGGCCCAATTTACCTCTTTACATGTTCTTCTTAAAATACTTGGAGTACTGGTTGTTAGTTTCTTGCTTCCTGACCGATGAGGTCATGACTTTGTAGTTGTTTGCGGTTGGATTTTAGAAGATATGATTAGCCATCCTTAGAGATTTGACTAGGGCTATAACATATTGGCACATCTATACCATGAGCTACATGATGTAGTATATAGATGTCATGTTTTACTATCTACTTGTGTAGTTTTATTATAGTTATGGATGTGGGAGTGTCTCACTATGACACACTCAATTTTAGTATGACGGTGAGACCCTGGGTGGCCATTAACATTTATTTATGAGGGTATGCTTGTCTAGGCACATCTAGAAAAGATTGACTACTAGTGAGATATTATTGATGATTTATAGTAGGTGACTTGGAAGCTATATCTGGGATATGAGCCATGGGTAGAGGATGTAGTAGAGCTCCCATTCATGTGTATGCACTAATGGATGATTGGGCATACACCATTGATCATTGAGCACTTTTGTTTCTATAGAGTTCTCCAACAATATGATTGAGTACATTGCATGCCACCAAGGTTGGAACTTTATGCTAGAGTACATGATGAGTGATCCCTTTAAGGTCCTTAGATAGATTAAAAGACAACACACAATGAGCTCCTAGGCATACCACATTTGGCTTGGGATATGAGGGAGTACATTTTTTATGTCGGGATGACTGATGATTATGCCTAGTGGTTCATTTAGAACTCATTTTGATGACTCACTTATCCCACAGATCCTATACCTAGGATGAATGACAGATCAAATGATGATGACGGTAGCGACGATGGTGGGGGTAGAGGAGGTCGATGAGGAAGAAACGCTATCAGAGCTAGGTGGGGTGGAAGTGTAGCTATTCCTATTATTATTTCCCTATCTCCTTTTAGAGGTGGTGTTTAGATGTTTGGTTGATGAGCATGTGTCAAAGGTGGACCATTCAGAGCCTTACACCAGGTTCATCAGGTGAGATTAGGTGGATGGGGCCAGCACAAGGTTAGAGTTTTCTAACAGGTAGCCCCTAATTTGGTAGCATAGATAGGTGCATAGATTGGGCTATGGATGCTCCAGATTCCATATGTTTCATAAGCTCCTTAGGCACCTCCATCTTAGGAATCTTTACAGGAACCCTCACAGGCACCATCCATTTAGATGCTGCCAATTTAGACACCACCATCTTAGGTAGTACCATCATAGGCAAAACCTCACAGGAACATGATAGGTTGGCTTCTAACATTCAATCATTACATGATGATGTGACCAAGATTAGGAAGAAGGTCACACCATTTAGCATGATGATGTAGACCTTCATGGATGTTATGATTCAACATGGATTAGAGGCCAACTCTAGCTAAGGTCCTATATCAGGTCCTAATGGTTTGGGCATAGATGGTGTTTTAGGTAGTGAAGGAATAGGTGGAAGTTTATTGATATGATGTGTCTATGTTTATTGGATACCCATGTATTTTATGATTCTTTTGATCGAGACTTGTACATTATATATTCTTTTAATAATTTCTTCTTATTATTGATTGATACTTTATGTTATGGACCATGTTTTACTTTGATGGACTTTACTTTATATGATGTCATTATGTGTTGGATTTCCTTTTCATATGATTTATGATATGCAATTCTACATGATCCTACGTCTATATGCTTTGTTTATGCTTTTTAGATGCATAATTGATATGAATATGTGCACACTATGCTTAGTTTAATATGAATGAATGTATTATTTATGAGATAGATTAGATAGATGCATTTATTACATGATTAATGATTAATGATCTTTAATGATGATATATATATTTAATGCTTTAATGTTTAATGTAATTTAATGATATGGATGGATGGATTTAAAAGCTTTATGGATTATGGATAATGTATGTAATGAAATGATGTGCAATGTTTAATGCATAATGAGATGTATACTACAATGATATGATGGTATGAATGAATAATTCCTATATGCAAATTAAATTACAAATCTTAGAAATGAAATGTTAAATATATTAAACTATTAAATCAATCTAAAGTGCATTTCAATGAAGATTACAAAGTTTGAAATGAAATCAAAACAAGAAGTTTTACCTTCACTCACCCATGTAGCTTGTATCCATTTTCCTCCTAGCCTTGAATTCTTGGATTTGGTGAGCTCTCAGATTTATAAATGTATTCTTTTTTCCCAAGATGCTTCCAAAGTAAGAGGAAGGCTCCTTTTATAGGTTTTTGGAGGACTCAAGCCTAGGTGGCAAGATCCTAGGGTGAAGATTGAAAGGTGTAGGAATCTAAGGTTGGAATTGACTTGGTTTAAGGGGTTGAGAGAAATGGGGATGTAGTTACAATGTGAGAGGAGGAATAGGAGGGATGTTTCTCCTACACTGACAAGGAGGAGTGGAAGGTGGAAGGGAAAGACTCATGTCAAGTGTCTTAGAAAGACCATTGAGAAGACGGTGGGAGGAAATTTTCCCCATAAGGACTCTTGACACAAGTGTCCCATGAGTCATCTTTAACTCCTTTAGGTTTCTTGAGAAGCTCCTTAGGAATAGGAAATGTGTTCTTGACCAAGTATGGAAGAAGACATGTGGTCATGAGAGCAAGTCTTATGGGGCTACATAGCCCTTAAGAATAGGACATGTGTTTGTGAGGATAATTGACTTAGTAATATTTAATAAAAACTAATTACTTTAGCCAAGGTGGTGTGTTAGGTGACTAGGACTATGAGATGGACTAAAGGACTTAGTCATATAATGATTGTGTAATTGACTAATTCATTAAATCACTTTAATATTACTAATCAGAGGACTTAGGATAAGAAGAATAAGATAAAGTGAATATACTAAATAAATTGAATAATTTATTTGATAATAGAGGAAATAAATATTAATTAAATAATAAATATTAAATTAATTTATCAAGCCAATTTTAAGTCTATACAGTGTCATATAAAAGATTTAATGCTTAGTGATGGATTTAATGCAATTATGATGACTTAATGGTTTAATGATTAATGGATAAACTAACTTAATGAATGAATGCACCTAATAATAAATGATAGTTAATTAATGCAATTAACCTAATGGATGCAATGATAACTTAATGAATAGTTAAATAACCTAATGATATGATGATTAATGATGTGTTTAAAGTAATCAATGCAATGTTATGATTAAATGCACTTATTCTAGTCAATGCAATTTAATGTTTAAATGCAATGAACCCTAAATGAATGCAACCTTATGAAATGAGAAATGTTAATGTACCTTAATGCAACTCAATGATGGGTAATTCAATCTAGCAATATGAACTTTAGTAATGCAATCTAATGTAATGAATTTGCAATGCACGTTAATCTAATGCAATTTAATATACTGGACTTAAATTAATGAAATCTAATGATGAATTAAAATGAATACAATGTAATGATGAATGCAACTTAATCTAGTGATGAAATAAAAATGAATGAAACTTTTATTAAATGCAACCTAATGCAATGAATCTACAATGCACCTTACTCTAATGCAAGTTTGATTTTTGATTTCTTAATTTCCAACACATTCTATCATATAAAGTAATGATAAAATTTTCCAATTTTAGCTTGACTCCACCCCCTTTTTATATTTCATAACTAGTTTTGAGAGAAGGATCCATGGAAACTAAATACATTTAATCTGGTATAGATGCATCTAACTATCACAATTCAGAATTAGGGAGCTTATTTTCATCGTTGAGCAGTTTTGAGACTGAAATTGGTACAATCGTCACTAGGTCAACAATGATGATATGAATACCTTTTTCCTTCCGTGTTGCATGCCTAAAGCCAATAAAAATTTCACTGGTTAGATTCAACCATGAGATTTGGAATACCGCTTTCATCAGATTCAATATTACAAGTGGATTTTGGCATTATGATATAGAACATCAAAATGTCCAAGGTATCTTATTGCATAAACAAACAAAGATCTTGGTTTCGCTATATGTACATGTCCTCCATTATTCTTCGATGATCATGTCATTAAACAAATGATACATATTTAAAAACCTTGATCTTAAGACACTCATGTATAAATCAATAAAATATCATGTTTTTATCATTATTTATCTAGTCCAAAACTTCATCAATTTTCTAAAAGGACATGATTTCATCAATCAAGTAAACACTTCAAGAAAAAAATTGCACAATTTTTCAAATCCATATTTCAAGTATAGCTCCATTCATTTCATATTTGATTGTTCATTTAATCCTGATAAAGGTAAGGTCATTGTGAGATCAAGGATCAAAAGTTTTCATTGTCAAATCATCATTTGGATTAGGATTTGAATAGATCATCTAGGTTTTTGTGATTTAGTGCATTGATTTGTGTTAATTGATATATGTTTGATGAATCCTTCTTGATTTTAGGATAAGTTTTCCCTTAGTTTGATTTCATTGCATTGTTTGACTTGGACACTTTTCAGATCTATGATGAAAGCTTTAGGTATTTGCAAATACAACTCATGGATTTTATTATGCAATTTTTACAAATGTTGGCGAATGCAATATCTACAAGAATGGCTAGGCATGACACTTTACTTGACTTTCAATGGTGCATATTTACCAAGTTTTCACCAATTTAATTTATTTCTCTTTTTCTTTTTTGATGCTTTTTATAAGCTACCAAGGCACTTTTCTTTCTTTTTTAATTTTTTTTTTTAATTTTTTTTCTTGAATTTTTTTGTTTTATCATCAAGGTGCCTATTTGCTAGGTTTTAGCCATGAAAAAACTTTTTCCAAGATCATTTTTGAATGTTTTTTAATTTCTTCATGCTCAATTTTCCACTATTTTTTATTTCTTCAGGATCTCTTTTTGTTGTTTTTGAACTTTTCTGCATTTCTAATTTTTTTTTATTCTTTTTTATTTTTCAATGTTTTTAGATTTTTTCAGGATCAGTTTTGACTATAAAAAATAAATAGGATGCTTCCTCATCTGATATTCTCATGCTCTTTCTCTTTATACTCTTTCATCTTCCCTAGGTGTAAAACCTTTTCAGGTGTATGCCATTGATGGGTTCTTGTAGTTCCTCTCCATGGCAATCAGCTAACTTCTAGGGACTCATTCCAAAAGAAGAAGTAATGATAAAAGGACCTAACCAATTTGATTCCCATTTCACTTTCTTCTCTCTTTCTGCCTAATTCTTTGGGTTTTCTCACAATACCAAATCACCTATTTCAAATGTCCTTGGTTTAATATGTTTATTGTAATTTCTTGACATTCTATTCTAATACACTTTGAGATGATCACATGATTCTTGTTGTCTTTCATCAAGAAACTCCAATTCTTTCAATCTAGAATCCCTATAGTTCTCCTCACTTAGAAATCCATGTAATGAAACCCTTAAGGGTGGAATTTCAACCTCTATTGGTAGTACCACTTTAGCTCCATAAACCTGTTATCACTTGCAAGAAATTTTTCATGGATATATGATTTCTTCTCTGGCCCTTGCAAATTTTTCCTGGTCTCTTACCTTAAACCCTAGGTTTTATTCATATTTCTAGCCGTTGGAGGAAAAAACCCTAGTTTATCCAAGCCCTGTTCTAATTCTTCATTACCTTTTTCAGGCCACTTAAGTGATTATAGGGCATGTGCGCTTTTCATTTCCTCGTTAGTCACTTAATCTCCTTACTGAAATGACATATTCCTTATCTTTTGGTGATCCCCTGAAGTCTTCAGTCGCAAGGTCTCTCAATGTCCAAAGAATATTCCTTATCTTTTTGAGACTTTTTGGTTGCCCTTTAGTCACCAAATCTCTAAATATGAAGTGGTGGTTTTCTCTTTGCAATCCCCAGATCTCTAAGTCCTCCAGTGGTTAGCACTTTTATTCAGTGATTGGGAGACTAATTTGGTTGCATAATCTCATGTTCTTGACAGTTAAAGGCCAAATCTTTAGTGACTCAGCAATTGGCTCTTTGTCGCTAGGTCTCTAGATTTTATTCTGAGATTTGGCAACCACTATATCAATGTTTTCAAGATGGTTTCAATTGCCAGATCTCTAGAGAAAAGTCTATTAGGAATGAATGCAAAGTGTTTTGTTAGTCATTCTATAGCAGTTGTTGTTGCATTCATGACTTGGATTGTCATTGATGTCAACACAGTGATATTCTAGATATTAGCAGGAAAGTAGGTACAGTTTTGTTTTTAGCACATGTTGTATTGAAGATTGGCTTTTTTATAGGTGATGGTATGTTCTTTGGTGTGTTATTAACCTATGGTTAATAGCACAAAAATAAATTCATTCATTTGTAAGAGTTATCAGCATTTTGGTGAAAGTAGTGTTTAGACAGTGCTTTTGTGTAGCGATGTTCGAAAATTGGAGGATATCTCTTAGCTAGGATGGAATCTGATTTTGCCCAGTTAAAGGGATGTTGGAGACTCATTAATGATGATGTAGTTCATAGCACAAAATTTGAGGATATGTTTGGAGAAAGTTACAGTATCTTGAAGCCGACAATTTTATGTGAATTCTGTGTGTAGCGTGTAAAATTTATTATTTTGTAATTAAGGACTGACTCATTTGTAATTATTTGAGTTTGGTATATAAGAAGGAATTTTTTCCTTATTGTAATGTGTACTATGAAGAGTGAGATGTGAATATATGCATGAAGTGAAGAAAAGAGCTAATTCAGTGATGAAGGAAGACTTGTGAGTACAGAGATCTAGAATTGTGATCTTGTGTAGCAGAGAGTACAATTTTGGCATAGTGTGAAGGAGGTAATATAATTCATATTTTTCTATTGAATAATTCTAAGATCTTTTGGACAGTGGGTTCAGAGATCTTGCCTTGAAGCTATTTGGGCAGTGGGTCTTTCTGTCTTCCATAAACTCTTAACCAAGTTAGAATCTTTTAACAGGGATTCCAAATCTCCTAACAAGGATTTATATGTACTGAATGTATTTCATAAGACTCCTAATAGGGTCCATCCTCTAACAAGGAACTTTCATATTAGTGCATCATTTTGTGGGCATCATTCCCACCTAGGTTTACTCTTTTCAAGAGATTCCCTAGTTAACATATCTTGTTTTATTGTGCAATTGTGTATGATTATCTTTCTATGGTTGATCAGTACATTGATTATATTGTTTAAAGTTGTTGAATGGATAAATTATCTAATAACTAATTCACCCCCCCCCCCTCTTAGTTATCTTGGGGATCTTTACTTTCTAACAATTGGTATTAGAGCGGCAGGTCCTTAATAGAAAAGTTTAACAACTTAAGGAGATCCATGGTGAATTTCAGAAAAGAAAGCCCTAAGTTTGATGGAGTAAATTTTGATAGCTGGAAAGAAAAGATGAAGACACATCTATTGTGTTTAGGACCAAGTTATTAGTTGATTACAAAGAATGAGAAGACTATCATTGAGGAAGACAATCTAGAGGTAGGAACTAAAGATGAACTAGATCTATTCATGTGTAACATACTTGCAAGAGAAGCACTTTTGTCAGCACTACCGAAGAATGAATATAGTTAGGTAAGATGTTTGAAAACATATCATGCAATTTGGAAAGCTTTACATTCTACTTTTGAAGGTGATGAACATGCAAAGAAGGCTAGATTACATAATTGGATTTGTGCATTTGAAGATATCAGAATGATGGAAGATGAATCTATTAGAAGCTATATTGGTAGGATGTCTGAGATTGTAACAAGAATAAAGTCTTGTGGAGGTGATAAGACAGAGAATGAAGTGATATGGAAAATTATGAGAACTTTGACACTAGTATTCAAGCAGACAACGCAGATGATTGAACAAGTGATACCTTGAACATCAAAATTTTCAAGAGAGACTCTTCTTGGAAGATTAGAAACAACGGACATGAACTTGAGATTATCAGGAGAGCTACCTAGAATGGAAATAGCATTCAGTGCTCTTAACATTAGACCTACAAGAAGTACTAGTGTGAATGGAGATTATGCCAGTAGTAGCAGATCTGAGGAAGATAAGAAGATTGAAGAAGCTATTGCATTACTTGTAAAAAGAGAACCAGATGGTAAGAAAATCTTTAAATGTTGGACTTGTCAAGAATATGGTCATTTTGCATCTAAATGTCCTAAAAGAGTTAAGAAGTATAGAAGCAACTTTAAGCCTAAGAGATCTAAAGAATGTTATTATGCAAATGATGAAGATTTTGAAGCAGGAATTGAAAAACATTTAAGTGACAATGATAATGATAACTTTGAGGAAATAGGATTTGTAGCAATTAAAGAAGAAAGTTTTGAATTGATAAAAGGGAAGAAAAAGCATTAGTTTCACAAGTTGAAAATAAATCTGATTGGATTATAGACAGTGGTTGTTCACATCATATGACTAGAGATAAAAGAAATTTTGCTAAGTTAGATAATTATGATGGAAGAATTGTTAGGGTTGGTAACAATGCACCTTGTTTGATTAAGGGTATAGGATCTATTACTCTTGATGGAAAGACTAACACTGATGATGTTTACTTTTTTGATGGACTAAGACACAATCTACTAAGTGTTGGACAATTGGCTGATAAGGGTTATCAAGTTTGGTTTTCTGAGAAAACTTTTGTGATAAAAGATAAAGATGGAAATTTGATTGGAAAAGGATCCAGAACCAGAGGTAATGTATTTCAGTTGAATCCTATTGAGATGACATGTTTGATAACTAGGATTGATGATAGTTGGTTATGGCATAAAAGGTTTTGTCATATAAAATTTGATAATATTGTCAAGGTGAGCACTACACATGTGGTAAGAGATTTACCTAGAATTATGAAACCTACTAACATGATTTGCAAAGAATGTTTGATGGCAAAGTAGAAAAGGAGTTCATTTCCCAACAAGAAGTTCACATCGACAGAGAAGTTGGAGATTGTTCATATAGATTTGAGTGGTCCTACTAGGACTAGAGGATTCTATGGTGAAAGGTATTTTATGATTCTTGTTGATGATTTTACAAGAATGATGTGGATTGCATTTTTGAAAGAAAAATCTGAAGCATTTGATAAATTTAAGATCATGAAAAGAAAAATTGAGAATGAATCTGGAATGAAGATTAAGTGTCTAAGATCTGATAGAGGTGGTGAATTTACATCTAGAGAGTTTAGCACTTTTTGTGAAATGAATGATATTAAGAGACAACTTTCAGCCCCTAGAACACTAGAACAAAATGGTATTGTAGAAAGAAGGAATAGGTCAATAACTAAAGAAGCAAGAGCTATGTTGTTTGAAAATGATTTGGCTAAAACTTTTTGGAGAGAAGTAGTGAACACAACAGTATACACTATGAACAAAGTACAAATCAGAGCAGATACAAACAAGACACCTTATGAATAATGGTTTGGACATACACCCTCAGTTAAGTATTTTAGAATTTTTGGAATTAAATGTTATATAAAGAGAGATGATGATATAGGAAAGTTTGATCCTAGAAGTGATGAAGGAATATTTCTTGGATATTCTTTAAAAAGAAAAGCATATAGATGTTATAACAAAAGAACTAAGACTATTGTTGAAAGTGCAAATGTAAAAGTTGATGAGAAGTTTAAAATTCAGGAAAGAATGCTTGATTATGAATCTGATGAAGAAGCACAACCTCAGCCTAACATTGAAAATACATAATTATTCTTTGAATCTAATAGTGATTTGCTGAATGAAAGTCATATTGAAGAAGATAGAGAAGAAAATAGAGAAGAAAATAGAGAAGAAAATAGAGAAGAAAGTAGAGAAGAAAGTAGAGAAGAATCTACAGTCGAAACAAGATCAGTAACTATGACACCTAACAGGTATACTTCAAGACATCACCTTGTTGAGCAAGTTATTGGAAGTTTAGATAGAGGAGTTTTGACTCAAAATAAGGTACATTTATGTTTGATTTCTCAAATTGAACCTAAGACTACTAATGAATCTTGTGAAGATGAACATTGGATCAATGCTATGAAAGAAGAACTAGAGAAGATTGAAAAAAACAAGACATGGGAATTGGTCCCTAGACCTGAAGACAAGAATGTGATTGGAACAAAGTGGGTATTCAGAAACAAGATGAATGAACAAGGAGAAGTGATAAGAAACAAAGAAAGATTGGTATGTAAAGGATATTCACAACAAGAAGGAATTGACTATGAAGAAACTTTTGCACCTGTGGCCAGACTTGAAGCAGTGAGAATATTTCTAGCATATGCAACTTACAAGAAATTCAGAGTGTATCAAATGGATGTGAAGTCAACATTTTTGAATGGTGAATTGGAAGAAGAAGTCTACATTGAGCAGCCTAAAGGTTTTCCTTTGACACAAGAAGGAGGTATGGTATGTAAGTTAAAGAAAGCTTTATATGGATTAAAACAAGCACCTAGAACCTGGTATGCAAGATTGGATAAGTATTTATTAAAATTGGGATTTATAAAATGAACAACAGATAGTAACTTATACACAAAAGAAATTAAGAATGGTTTGTTGGTTATAGTTATATTTGTTGATGATATTATCTTTGGAGGAGAAGATGAAGCTAGTGACACATTTGCAGATGAAATGAAGACTGAATTTGAGATGAGCATGATTGGAGAAATGAAATATTTTTTGGGATTATAGATAACACAAAGCAAGGAAGGTATATTTGTAAGTCAGACTAAGTATTTAAATGACTTATTGAAAATATTTGGAATGGAAGAATCTAAACCTGTTGGAACACCTATGGTAACTAGACATAAGTTATCTAGCAAAGATGAGACACCAGTAGTTGAGCAAAAAAAGTACAGATCTATGATTGGAGGATTGTAGTACTTGACACATATAAGACCTGATATAGCACATTCAATGGGGATTGTAGAAAGATTTCAAGAAGAACCTAGAGAATCACATTATGCAGCAGTAAAGAGGATACTGAGATATCTGAAAGGAACAATGGATTATGGATTATGGTATGAGAATTTTGATGATTTTACTTTATGTGCCTATACTGATGCAGATTGGGGAGGCAACGTTGATGACAAGAAAAGCACCAGTGGTAGAGCCTTTTTTCTTGGAGGTAAATTGGTCTCTTGGCTAAGTAAGAAGAAGAATTGTACTTCACAAAGCATAGCAGAAGCAGAATATGTTGCAGCAGCAAATAATTGTAATCAGATTATTTGGATGAAGTAGATGTTGAAAGATATTGGAATAAATTTTGATGAGCCTATTGTTATACATTGTGATAACACCAGTATAGTGAGTATGTAAAAAAATCCTATTTTACATTCTAAGTCTAAACATATTGAGATCAAGTATCATGTTGTAAGAGAGAAAGTTGTAGAAAAAGAAGTAAGTTTGGAGTACATAAGTACAAAGGAGCAGATAGCAGATATATTTACAAAGCCTTTACCTAAGGATACATTTGTGTATCTGAGAGGTATGCTTGGGGTTATGCCCCAACCTATTTTTGAGAATTGATGTAGATGATTGCATCCATCCAGTGGTATATGAGCCCTATCTTTCTTCTGGATTGGATGTTGGAACTTCCTCTATGGGGGAGTTTATGAGTTGAATCATGAGGACTCTTGTTATTGTATTCTTCTGAAAAGTGTCTTTTGACATTAAGTTGTTGTTGACTTAGTGATATAATTTTTGTCATTGATGTCAATGGGGGAGAGATATACATGAAAA
Source organism: Chamaecyparis obtusa (assembly GCA_027943335.1). NCBI lineage: Eukaryota > Viridiplantae > Streptophyta > Pinopsida > Cupressales > Cupressaceae > Chamaecyparis > Chamaecyparis obtusa. The sequence goes on from BSBK01007515.1 coordinate 449,022, forward strand.
ACAATGTGGATTGTATGAGAGAGTTGAATAGGAAAACGAAGCAAGATTTAATTTGATATTTTGCAGTGATATTGCAGTATTGGATTTTTAGAACATTGGATGTTTTTCATCTATGTTGCCATCAATGCAAATGGGGGAGATTGTTAGGAATGAATGAAAAGTGTTTTGGCAGTCATTCTGTAGTGGTTTTTGTTGCATTCATGACTTGGATTGTCATTGATGTCAACACAGTGATATTCTAGATATTAGCAGGGAAGCAGGTACAATTTTTTTTTGCACACATGTTGTATTGCAAATTGGCTTTTGCATAGTTGATGGTATATTCTTTGGTTTTTTATTAACCTATGGTTAATAGCGCAAAAAGAAATTCATTCATTTGTAAGAGTTATGAGCATTTTGGTGAAAGTAGTGTTTAGACAGTGTTTCTGTGTAGCGATGTTCAGAAATCGGATGATATCTCTTAGCTGGGATGGAATCTGATTTTTTGCAATTAAAGGGATGTTGGAGACTCATTAATGATGACATACTTCATAGTGAAAACTTTGAGGATATGTTTGGAGAAAGTTACAGTATCTGGAAGCCAATAGTTTTATGTGAATTCTATGTGTAGCGTGTAGAATTTATTATTTTGTAATTGAGGACCGACTCATTTGTAATTATTTGAGTTTGGTATATAAGAAGGAATATTTTCCTTATTTTAATTTGTACTATGAAGAGTGAGATGTGAATATATGCATGAAGTGAAGAAAAGAGCTAATTCAGTGATGAAGGAAGACTTGTGAGTACAAAGATCTAGAATTGTGATCTTGTGTAGCAGAGAGTGCAATTTTGGCATAGTGTGAAGGAGGTAATATATTTCATATTATTCTATTGAATAATTCTAAGATCTTTTGGACAGTGGGTTCAGAGATCTTGCCTTGAAGCTGTTTGGGCAGTGGGTCCTTCTGTCTTCCATAAACTCTTAACCGGGTTAGAATCTTTTAATAGGGATTCAAAATATCCTAACAGGGATTTATATGTACTAAATGTATTTCATAAGACTCCTAATAGGGTCCATCCTCTAACAATGAACTTTCATATTAGTGCATCATTTTTTGGGCATCATTCCCACTGGGGTTTACTCTTTTCAAGAGGTTCCCTAGTTAACATATCTTGTGTTATTGTGTAATTGTGTATGATTATCTTTCTATGGTTGATCAGTACATTGCTTATATTGTTTAAATCTATTGAATGGATAAATTATCTGATAATTGATTCACCCCCCCCCTCTTAGTTATCTTGGGGATCTTTACTTTCTAACAAAGTCAAAGTAGCATAAAGTGCTAAGAAATAGCGACTACCATTAGATCAGGATCATGTGGTGGAGATTTAGTCACTAGATGAAATTGATAAGTGAATAAATTTTCTGTGACTCAGAGATATACTATAGTTGCTGAATCGCATGATGGTTTCTCATGCCATAAGGGATGGTACAGGTGGATCCAATGTCAGATGATGCTAAGGTGTCCAATTCTCCAATTGGTTGAGGACAGTGAGTTGGTAGTTGTTAGTGGGCCCAAGGTCTTCAGTCTATGGAGTGAGTTAAAGCTCGAGTTGATCCAATGGTTGTTGTTATACCACTTCGATAAGATGCACAAGGTTTAAGCTTGCGGTATAATGATAGCCATTGATCTCAGCAAGCTCAAAGTTTATAAAAGATTCGGTGATTCAGCGACTGAAAGTTGTCTCGTAGTCTCTTGAATCTAGCAGTTAAGTGCCAAACATTCAATGACCTGGTAGGCAGTTATGAATCTCTTTAGTCCCTCAATCTTGAGATCAAACAATTAAGTTATCTAACATTTTGAGATTGAGTGAGAATCATCAATGGCCACAAGACAGAATTGAAGATCAATGGTCAATATCTAGTCTCTGATTCTGACCCGAGGTTAAGAAATCTTTCCATGACTTGGAGATTTGTCTCAGTCACATGTTCTCAGGACTTAACCCTAGTTAATGAAAAGATTATGAGATTCAGTGAAACACTTTGTCGCCAAGTCTCCAGATAGTGCTGGGTTAAGAAGGGTTAACATCATGTTTTCCCCGATGGTTAAGTTTTTGATTCAGTGACTCAGTGACTGTATAGTCTTAGAATCTCAAGTTCCTAATGGTTAAGTGATAAACCTCTAGCAATTCAGCGACATGGTTAGTCTCATGGTTGCTAAGTCAAATAGCTAAGTTAAAAAATCTCTCCCGACTTAATATGGACTGTAGGATGGAATAAAAAAGAAGATCAATGGTGGTCACAAAGTCTTAGAAAGAAAGTTGAACAATCAAAAAGTTCTCACAATTATGAGACTCTTTGTTAGTCATTGGATCTCCAAGTCACCAGATCACCAGATGAAAAAATTAAAAGCTCCTATGATCGCTAGATCGGGGAAAGAGGAAAATCAATTTAGCGACTATGTGTTGGGGCCTCAATCGCATAATCTCCAGATGGAGTCAAAGGGTTTCATGGTAGTCAATTTCACTGTAGTCATGTGATCTCTAGATCAGTACATAATTAGTGATTTTGTCTCACGACCTGGCGGGCAGTTAGTTTTTCTTTAGTCGTGCCATCTTTGAAAAGTGTAGTAGTTAAAGAGATAATTTCCCAATGTCACGACTAAAGACAAATGTAAACCAAGATTCCTATGTAGTTAATCTTGAGAAGCCGGGGAAGGTGAGAAGATCTGACAATGATGATATAAAGAAGATATCAGTTTGAATGCTGACCATTGATCACCTATCTCACGCCATGCAACTAGCCGTTTCTTCCAGATTTAAAATTATTAAGGGTTTCAGCGACAAAAGGACTGGAATTGAATGCTTGGGTGGCTAGATCAGGTAGATTTGATTTTGTCAACTGTAGGTGGTTGATTAGATTGATAAACATGGTGAACTGATGATCTTCAGTACATTGCTTTGAATTTTTTCATAAATGGAGATCATTCTAGGATCTGATCAGACTGGGTTGCTTGGTTTTCCTCTAATGTAATAAATTATTTATTGAATTTAGTTGGTTTGGTGGGTGAAAACCCTAACTTCTGCCCTAGTCATCTATAGCTTCTTACATCTTGACTTTGGGGATTCCTAGATGACTAGTGGTATATATTGAGAGAAGTTTTTATTTTTGTGGTTGTTGTTGATGTTATGTTGATAGTCAATGTAAATGACTAAACAAGGAGAGCCTGGATTTTGGGTATGTTTCCTAGCATTGTGTTGTTTTGGTAATGTATAGATTCTACAAATTTTAATGAGAATACACTTGAATTCCAATCTCAGATTTATGTTTTTCTTCTTGTTTTGATCTTGGGCTCATATATGTTAATGTCACAAAGTGAGTTCGCATATGTCAAACAAAGAATATTGTGGAATAATCTTTGAGTTCCTAACAAATTTAGGATTAAAGTCTTTAAGGTAGTTTCAATGAGTTCATGGTTGGATAGGAATTTGATGATCGGGTTTGGAAGTGAGAGGGATAATAGGCAAAGCACTTATTCTGAGTTCAAGAGTGTTTGAGTTAGGATTTTCAGTTGATAAATGTTATTGAGTGACTCTATGCCCTAGGTTAAGGCACTGATCCATTCTTTAGAAGCAGTTCATCATCATCAATCACACATTTAAATGATAAAATCTTTAAATCAGTTTGTAAATGGTATAAATGCATAATATTTAGTGATTCCTTTCAAGAAGTGAATCAAGGGTACACCCGCCTGAGCATCTAGGCTCAAAGTGCAGGAGGATCCTTGTTGATCCTTATTAATTGGCCCTTTTCCTTATAGACTTTGGAGTGGTGATAGAGTCAGTGACATTAGTTTGTCAATCATAGTGTAAACTTGCAAGTAGAAAGAGAAGGGGAACCAACAAAACCAATGAAAATAGTGTAGCTCTCGTTGGTGCCCTCACACTTGTTCTATATGCCCATAAAGTTAGATTTATCTGAATATGCCAATCTCTTCCTGAATTGTCAACTATCCTCTTCAATATTTTCAAAATGTTCTTATTAGTGGCTTTCGCTTGTCCATTTACTTGTGGGTAATATATTAAAGAGGAATGGTGTATCATGTGAAACTTTGCACATAATTCCTTCAAGTCCTTGTTCTTGAAGTATTTAGCAGTATCATTTATGATGGCTTGAGGGATGTCATACCTAAAAATTATATGGTTCAATATGAACATGCATATTTGTTTCCCCATTGTGGTGGATAATGGCATAGCTTCAACCGATTTGGTGAAGTATTCAGTTGCAATTATAATGAACTTATGACCATTGGATGAAGGTGGGTAAATAATCCCTATTAAATCCAACCCCCATTGATAAAAGGGCCAATGTGTAGTCATCAGATGGAGTTCCTAAGCTAGCACATGAATTAGGTTTCCATGAAATTGGCATTTTTGGCAAGACTTTGCAAAATGACATGCATCTTTCTCCATGGGAAGCCAATAATATCCTATCCTTAGAAGTTTCTACGCTAAGGTTAACCCATTCGAATGTGACCCACATATTCTTTCATGGATTTCTTGTAAGGATACTTTTGATTCCTCCTTCTCTAGACACCTTAAAATAATTCTATCAAAACACTTACGATACAATGTGTCAGATACAAGGGTGTATCAAGAGGCTTGTCTTGTGAAGATTCCTTTTTGGTTTCAAGTTTGGTCCAAGACTAGGGTTTGGTCTTTTAAATAAATATAAATGGATCCATACTAGGGTGAGTCATGTCCCACTAATAGGAAAATGATGTGGGAATTGGAAGGTACAAATGTGGGTTGTCCCATTTCTTACACTTTGGTTTGGCATTTGGAGGAGTGAAGCCAATGTAGTCATGGTGGTGCCTGTGACTTTATTCTTTTCTCTAGGCACTTGCTCAAATGTGATCAAGGTGAAATATTTCTTGAGATCCTCTATCATGTTTTTATAAGGTATTAAATTGTCATATTTTGTTTCATATTCATCATTTATCTGATTTATGACTAGTTGAGAATCTTCATATATTTGCATTTTTGTCACCTTCCATTCTAAGGCCAATTTTATGCCAATGAAAAATACCTCATATTCAACTATATTATTTATGCATGGAAATAGTATCGTATATGATTTAGGGATTGTTGATCCTTGGGGTGTAATCAATAGCATTCTTGCTCCTAAGCCATGTTGAGTATAAGATCCATCAAAGTATAATTTCCATGTTTTGTCTACAACATTGATTATTTATGAATTTGGAAATTCCACCTGAATAGGATGTTCATCTTATAACGGTGCCTCCGCTAGTTGATCTTTTATGACTTATGCTTTAATTTCAATTCTATCTACATACTCTCTATCAAATTCACTCAAAACCATGACCCATTTGGGCAACCTTCCTGTCAAAGTTGTTTTTCTTAAAAGATTCTTTTAGGGATCAATTTTTTCTATGAGTTTGATCTTATGAGATAACATATAATATTTTAGCTTTTGGGAAGCAAAAAATACCACCAAACATACTCTTTCTATGAAAGTGTAATTCAACTCATATTTCACCAAGGTTCTACTTATGTAATAAATAGCTTTTTCCTTTCCATTTTCATCTTCTCAAGCCAAAAGTGTTTGATATTGCTAATGCATTGGTGAGATGGTTGATAAATTTAATATGTTTAATCATGGTGTTGAGTGATGCTAGAGCTACTGTTATTCTAATTAGTCTTTTGTCACTGATGTCAAAATATGTTTCTATGAAGAGAATAGGCTGGTTACTACAATGTATGAACACTGTATGGATGTTTCAGAATGTGTGAAATTAGATGAGAGTATAGAAAGATGTTGTGATCTTATATCCAAGATCACATCATGTAAAGTTGCATATTGTATGAGTTATAGATTTTTTGGTGAAAACTGGTTACTGGACTGTGACAGTGAAAGTTGATAGAGTTAGTCTCTATGTTTCTGGTATATCTTACAAAAGGTATGGATTCACTATATGAAAGCTTAAGGGATAAAAACAAGGTACTGAAGAATGTTCATTGGTCAGCACAAGTCATAGAAAGAAGGATGACATCAGTTGTGGCATGTGATCTAGAGAAGACTCATTTGGGAGCCAACTTTAGAAGATGTAGCATGCATTTTGTTTGGAAAATGTAAATTAAGGATGTCGGTCCTTAATTGTTGTAATGTAATCATCATATACTTGTTTTATATACCATGTGTAACTTAGCAAGGGTTTATGTAATTGTTTGTATATTAGGAAAGCCTAATTGGCCGACCTGATCATGTATAATGTAATAGGGTATATATGTAAGATCTTTTCTTTGGATAATACATGGATGAGATGTATGTGATGTGAAAGAAGATTGTGAAATATGCGAGCTTGTACTTGTTGGATGTAGAGAAGAGATTTGTGTTTACTTCATTGGAATTGATCAAGAAAATATAGTTGCTATTAGACAGTTCACAAGGATTGTGTATTTCTTCATATACACTTGTGTTATGAATAGTGAGCTCTAAAGGTGGATTTAACCTTCTTTGGGTAGTGAGCCCGCCCTTCTTTCTTGACTCCTAACAGGGTTTGTCCTCTAACAAGGACTATGTAGTGTAATGTCTCAATAAGCTCCTAATAGGGCTAGATCTTCTAGAGGGATACTATACTCTCAGTACATCATTTGTGGGTGCTAATTCCCACTAGGGTTTTTACCTTTAACATGGTTTCTCCGACACCAAAATATTATGTTATTGTGTTGGCATTCATTGTGTTCATTGGATTTGATATTTCTGCTATTCAAAGTTTAAAGTTTAATATTATGTCATACAACTGATTCACCCCCCACTCATTTGTATTGTGGACTATTATTCCAAACAATTGGTATCAGAGCTACTATTCCTTAGAGAGAAATATTAAGAACTTTAGGTGATCTTGGACATGGTGTTCTATAGGAAGGATAGTCCAAAATTTGATCCTAAAAACTTTGACAGTTCGAAGAACAAGATGCAAACTCATTTTCTATGTTTGGGCATCGACTACTGGTTGATTACAAAGAATAAGGTAGCTATGAAGACTAAGAATGAATTTCCATTAACTACTGATGATGAAAAGAAGGTATTCTCATACAACATGGTCCCAAGGGAAGCACTGATTAGTGCACTCTCTAAAGGATAATTTAATGAAGTTAAAGACTTGGATTTGACACACCAAATTTGGAAAATATTAGAAGCACTATATGAAGGAGACAAGTATACCAAGAAAATGAAGTTACAAAATTGGAAAACAAAAGTAGAGAAGCTACAAATGAATGATGATGAAAGCATTAGGGCTTATGTTCAAAGGGTTATAGAGGTTGTGGTTGGAATCAAAAACTTTGGAGGGAGGTATGATGAAGAATAAGTCATTGCGAAGATCCTTAGATCATTGACACTTGTTTACAAGACTAAGGCTATATCTATACAAGAAACTATACCTTTGACTCCAAACTTTAGCAGAGAGATGTTGATTGCAAAGCTAGCTACCTTTGAAGCTCCTAAAATTGGAGATTTTTTACCTATAGTTGAATCTACATTCAAAGCATCAGCACATAAAAGGACAATGTTTGCACTTATGAGTACCGGTAGTGAGAACCTAAAAGAAGAGCTTGGTGAATATGTTGAGGAATGGGAATAGATGCAAGTAGAGGAAAGAAAGATGGATGAACTTTTTGTATTGATTGCTAGAAGAGAAAAGAGAGGTAAGGGTAAATTTGAAGGAAAGTTACCTTTGAATTTTTTTTCATGCAATAAGCTAGGTCATTTTACATCTATATTTCCTAGAAGAGTTCCTAAGTACAAGCCTATTTTTTTAAAGTCTAAGTATTCAAAGGATAAGGAATGTTATTATGCTAGTGAAGGTATTTTTGATGATGATGATTTAGATTATGAAGAGATTGGATTTGTTTCTATTAAAGATGAACCAATATATGAGGAAAAGGCTTTAGTATCACATGAAGATAATAAATCTAAATGGATTATAGACAGTGGTTGTTCATATCATATGACTGTCTAGATAAAAAACAAGTTTGTTAAATTAGTGAAGTACGATGGTGGTGTTATAAGATTTAGAGAGAATCTTCCTAAACCTATCATAGGAGTAGGATCTATTACTTTGGATGGAAAAACTAATACTAACAATGTACTACTTGTTGATGGAATTAAGCATAACTTGTTGAGTGTTGGACAGTTGATGGACAAAGAGTTTTAGTTATAATTCAATGATGGTAAATGTTTTATCAAAAGGAAGGAAAGATAATTACAACTGGTACTAAATCTAGAGGTAATGTATTTGTATTAAATACATTTGGAGCCTCTTGTTTTGTTGCGAAGGTAGATGATAGTTGGTTATGACACAAAAGGTTTTGTCATATTAAATTTGATAATATTGTGAAGGCAAGTTTGACTAATGTAGTAAGATATCTATCAAAGATTGTGAAACCATCTAACACTGTATGCAAAGAATGTGTTATGGGAAAACATACTAGAAGCAATTACAAAAGAAAAGCATATACATCAAAAGGAAATTTGGATCTGGTACATACATACCTATGTGAACCACAAGGACAAGATCATACTATGGTGAAAGGTATTTTATACTTTTTTTTTATGACTTTTCTAGAATGATGTGGGTTACTTACTTGAAAGAGAAATTAAAAGCATTTGATAAATTCAAGTTATTCAAAGAAAAAGTAGAGAATTAATCAGGGTTAAAGATAAAATATTTGAGTTCAAACAGAGGTGGAGAGTTTACTTCATACTTATTTAATTCATACTACGAAGAGCATGGTATACAAAGACAAACATCTACTCCTAGGACTCCACAATAGAATGGGATAGTAGAGCGAAGAAACAAGACTAGACTAGTTGATGCTTCTAGGACTATTTTGCTTGAAGGAAATATATCGCATGTGCAATAAAGATAGGTTGTTGGGATAGTGATGTACACATTGAACAAAGTTCAAATTAGAGAAGGTACAAGTAAGACTCCTTATGAATTATGGTTTGATCATACTCCTACTATAAAATATTTTAGAATATTTGGTAGTAAGTGCTATATCAAGAGAGATGATGAGATAGGTAAGTTTGATGCTAGAAGTGATGAAGGAATTTTCCTTTGTTATTATACTAAGAGAAAGGCTTATAAATGTTTTAATTTGAGATTAAGGAAGATGATTGAAAGTAACAATGTGAAGATAGATGGAAGGTTTCAGATACAAGAAAGAATGTATGATTGTAGTCAAGACACAAAGATCAAAGAGGCTTCTGCTATAGAAGAAGAAGAACTTGTTGAAACTGAATGTGAAAATGAAACTTGTGATGATAATACAAATAAGGCTACTGAGGTTCCTAGAGACTCTAAGGTATGTAAAGATGAATCATCCAGATAAGAAAATTATTGGTAATACAAATCAAGGAGTAATGACTAGATCAAAGGCTAGAGAATAAATTTGTTTGATTTCTCAAGTTGAAACAAAGACTACAGATGAATATTGTAGAGATGAATCTTGGATAAATGCTATGAAGAAAGGCTTAGATCAGATAAAGAAGAATAAAACTTTGGAATTGGTTCCTAGACCTAAAGACAAAAATTTAATAGGAACTAAATGGGTTTTTAGAACCAAAATGAATGAAGGAGTTGTTGTAAGAAAAAAAGCAAGATTGGTATGTAAAGGTTACTCACAACAAGAAGCCATAGATTTTGAAGAGACATTTTATCTTGTTTCTAGAATAGAGGCTGTGAAATTATTCTTGGCTTATGCTACACATAAAGACTTCAAGTTATATCATATGGATGTGAAATATACATTCTTGAATAGGATCTTGAAGAAGAAGTGTATATAGAACAACCTGATGGATTTCCTCTATTAAGAGATGGAGACATGATATGGAAGTTGAATAAGGAACTATATGGACTAAAGGAAGCTCCGAGGGATTGGTATGCAAGGTTAGACAAATAATTATTTTGCCTTGGATTCAGAAAAAGTAATGTTGATAGTAATTTATATTTGAGAACTAGTGAAGATGGAGTTTTGATAATATAAGTTTTTGTTGATGATATTATCTTTGGAGGCAATGATGAATTGTGTAAGAAGTTTTCTAAAGAAATGGAAAATGAATTTGAGATGTCCATGATACATCAAATTAAATTCATTCTTGGACTAAAAATAATCTAGAACAAGAATGACATTTTTTTTCTCAAACTAAGTATCTTAAAGAAATGTTAAAGAAGTTTGGAATGGAAGATTGTAAACCAGTTGGTACACCCATAGTGACTGGTAATAAACTATCAAGTAATGATGACACTAAGTGTGTTTTTAAGACCAAGTATAGATCAATGGTTGGTGGATTACAATATCTAACTCACACGAGACCAGATATTGCTAATGTTGTTGGAATTTTGGTTAGATATCAGGTAGAACCTAAAGAGGTACACCTAGCTACTGTGAAAAGGATCTTTAGATATTTGAAAGGGACAGTTAAGTATGGCTTATGGTATGATAGAAATGATAGATTTGAACTTCATGCTTATACTAATGCTGATTGGGTATGAAATATTGATGACGAGAAGAGTACTAGTGATGGTGCATTTTTCCTTGGGAAAAATTTGGTTTCATGGCTAAGTAAGAAGCAAGATTGTATAGCTCAATATACTACGGAATCAAAATATGTTGTTGCTGCTATTAACTGCACTCAAATTGTTTGGATGAAACAAATGCTAAAGGACATTGGAATAACTTTTGATGAGCCAGTGGTTATCCATTGTGATAAGACCAGTACAGTGAATATGTCAAAAAATCTAGTGATGCACTCTAAAACTAAACATATTTCTATCAAGTATCACTTCTTGAGAGACAAGGTGGAAGAGAAGGAAATAAAGTTGGAGTATATTAGCACAAAGGAATAGATTGTAGACATATTTAAAAATATGTTGCCAAAAGATACCTTTGAATATCTCAGAGGTATGCTTGGGGTTCAAGCCCTTCCTATTCATAATTAAATGATGTAGGGATGCATCAGTCTAGAGATTTTCAAAACCTTATCATATTCTAGACTTAATGTAGGGATCTACTCCTATTTCTATGATAAAATCCCTAGTAAATGGGAGGACTGTATGGAGGTGTTCTATGAGAGTACTGTTTGGTTACATAGCTTTGTATTGATAAAACTTTGGGTTAATGGATTTTCCCATATGTTGACATTAATGAAAAAGGGGGAGATTGTTGGATATTGCTAATGCAATGGGGAGATGGTTGATACATTTAATATTTTTAATCACTATGTTGAGTGATGTTGGAGCTACTGTTGTTGTCATTAGTGTTTTGTCACTGATGTCAACATATGTTTTTGTGAAGAGAACAAGCTAGTTACTACAGTGTATTGACACTATATGGATGTTTCAAAATGTGTGAAGTTAGATGAGAGTATAGGAAGATATTGAGATATTATATCCAATATCACATTATGTAATGTTGCATATTGGATGAGTTATAGATGTTTTCATGAAGACTGGTTACTGGACTATGACAGTGAAAGTTGATGGAGTTAGTCTCTGTGTTTCTAGTATATCTTACAAAAGGTGTAGATTTAGTATATGTGAGCTTAAGGGATGACATACAAGGTACTGAAGAAATTTTTTAGGTTAGCGCAAGTCATGGAAAGAAGGATGACATCATCTATGGTGATTGATCTAGAGAAGACTCATTTGGGAGCTGACTTTAGAAGATGTAGCATGCATTTTGTTTGGAAAATATAAATTAAGGATGTCAGTCCTTATTTGTTGTAATGTAATAATTGTATACCTCTTTTAGATACCATGTGTATCTTAGAAAGGGTTTATGTAATTGTTTGTATATTAGGAAAGCCTAATTGGCTGACCTGATCATGTAGAATGTAATAGGGCATATATGTAAGATATTTTCTTTGGAAAATACATGGATGAGATGTATGTGATGTGAAAGAAGATTGTGAAAGCTACGAGCTTGTACCTAGTGTATGTAGAGTAGAGATTTGTATTTACTTCATTGGAACTAATCAAGAAAAGACAATTTTTGTTAAACAGTTCACAAGGATTGTGTATTTCCTCATATACACTTGTGTTGAGAACAGTGAGTTCTGAAGGTGGATTTAACCTTCTTTGGGTAGTGATCCCACCCTTCTTTCTTGACTCCTAGCAAGGTATTTCCTCTAACAAGGACTATGTACTATAATGTATCAATAACCTCATAATAGGGCTAGATCTTCTAACAAGGATACTATACTCTCAATACATCATTTGTGGGTGCTAATTCCCACTTGGGTTTTTACCTTTAACAGGGTTTCCCTAAAGCCAAAATATTGTTTTATTGTGTTGGAATTCATTTTGTTCATTGGATTTGATATTGGTGTTATTTAAATTTTAAAGTTTAATATTATGTCATACAACTGATTCACCCCCCCCTCTCAGTTGTATTTGGGATAGTTATTCCTAACAAAGAGTGCCCCTAAAGAATGTTTTGTTGTTGAAATATAAAAAATCAAGGGCTCTCCTCTTATTTGTGGCAACCAAATTGGTGGAGTCATTAGGTAATTTTTGAGGAACATGAAATATTCTTCACACTTATTATCCCATCTAAATAATGTGTCCTTATGAAGGAGTTGAGTAAAATAATGACATTTTTTCATTAGTTGTGATATGAACCTTCTAATTGACTGAATTCTCCCTTGGAGTGATCTCATTTAGCTCATATTTATAGGTGCCCCCATTTCCATTATTGATTTGACTTTTGTGGGGTCTACCTCTATTCTCTTTGCCAATATTATATACCCTAGAAATTTTCCAGATTCTACACCAAAGGCACATTTCTTTGGATGGAGTCTCACCTTGAATTTCTCTAATCTTGTAAATATTTTCTCTAAGATTGGTATATGTTCCTCCCGTGAGTGGGATTTTGTGAGTATGTCACCCACATAACCTTCTAGAAATTTATACATCATATCATGGAATATGGTAGTCATGGCTCATTGATAGGTCTCTCTGGCATTTTTAAGACCAAAGGGAATAACATTCCAACAAAATGTCCCCCATGCACATGTAAAAGTTATTTTATCTTGGTTTTTGGGTGCAATTTTTATTTGGTTGTAGCTGCTAAATCTATCCATGAGAGAGAAAATTGAATGACCTACTGTCAAATCCACTATAGTATCTATACTTGGTAATAGAAAGTCATCATTTAGACATGTGAGGTTGAGATCTATGAAATCCATGCAAATTCTAATGGATTTGTCTGATTTCAAAATAGGCATAATATTTGATATCCACTTGGCATTGTCAATTTCTCTTATGAACCCAAATTTTAATACCTTTTCTAATTACACATTGACAAGAAGTGCTATATGTGGGTGCATTTTTCTCAGCTTTTTCTTGACTCATCTTATCCCTTCTTTGATATTCAAGTGGTGCATTATCAAATTTGGATCTAATCCTGACATATCATCATAAGACCATGCAAAATTTACTTTCCTCTCTTTAAAGAATTTTATAAAATCCTCTTTTCCTTCATGTTATAATGATGATGCTATATGTATGACCTTTGGCTCTAATTTGGTTCCAATGCTGATCTTTTATGCCAGCTCTATTAGAATAGGTGACCTCTCCTCATAATGTTTAGGAAAAGTATCCAACCTCTCTTCCTTAGCTTCCACAATTGGGTTTTCACCTTCAAAAAATTTCTTTATTTCTTTCTCTTTTTGGTCTAATACTACCACCTTGTGGTTTTCACCATTAGACTCTTTCAAATTTTTATTTTTTAAATTTTTTTCTCTTATTTCTAAACTGAGAGATTGGATACTTTCCATTAGCATTTCTTCTTGATATTCATTGGTAGAAGGTTCAACCACATTTAGGTATAGGGTCACATATTTTTCATTTAGGAATGTGGGGAGGATAGTTGGTTTGGGTTGATAAGACTTAGGGACATGCCTTTTTTAGAAGGTTCATACAATGTATCACTTAAGTCGATAACATATGTTTCTTCTAAGTGGTCTAAAGAACCTGGGTCAAAATCCTCTTCACTTAAATCCTCTTGGCTTTCTTGTGGGTAAAAATATCATGGGTTGAACCTATTGCTAGATCCTTCTATTGTAGGTGTCCATGATGGTACATAGGGTTATCCTACCCATTGAGAGTCTTCTACCCCTTGACTTGGTGCATTTTCTTGAGCCTCTTGATTAGAACTTGAAGCTTGGTTAGAACTTGATCCTAATGTTAAATATTTCTTTTTTCTTTGATTAGGATCATAAGTGTGGATTGCATTCACTTCTTTATCTTAGAAAGATTCACTAAACAATGAATCCCACTCCCATTTGTTTGAATCTTCATCACTTTGTGAGTCTAATTGTATAATTTGGTCATAGAACATGGGGTGTTTCTTTTGAGTGTATCCTTTTTCGAGATACCCCAATCCTAATTTCTCCTTGGTATCCCTCCAAGACATTTCTATTTGTTCAATCAACCCTTCATTTCTTCTAACCAAAGGTCCTTGTCCTTTGTAACCCATCTTTTGTATAATTTGAAAAAAGTTACCATATTGATGAGTAGGGATGCTAATGTTTTGGATTTTTTTTTCATGAGTGCTTCACTCATCATCCTTATATATAGCCCCTTCAAAATTTTATTTTCCTCTTCATCCATGGATGAAGAAGTACTAGCCCTTACAAAATGATTATTGTATTTTTGACGTAGGTGTAACTTAGAAGATTTCCAATGGGACTTAGGAGATAATGGCATATCCATCATAGATAAATAATATTCTCCCACACCATTATACTTTATCTTGCATTGTTTTTCAAATTTTTTCATCATGGTATCCATATTGTGGTAATGAGCCTCCCTGGACTTAATTTGGGTAGATTTTGCATGATTTTCTTCTTCTTTTTCTCTAGGAATCTCCTCACTAACTTTCTCTTTTCCCTTAGTCGATGTAGCTAGGTTAGTGGGAGATTGATTATCTTTAACAAGAATGTCTTCTTCATCTATCTTTTCTTTTCCTTTTATGGAAGGAAGGTCCTTCAACCTTTGTCCTTGTTCTAGTTGTTTTGATGTAGTGCCTTCTGCATTATGAGGGACTAATGAATAATTTATGGGCAAAATATTGTTACAATATTGGAATGGATTTAGGTCTCCACTTACCATGATTTCTTGCCCCATGTATTGAAATTTCAAGCATTGATGGTACGTTGAGGGTACTGCTTGCATTCCATGCATCCGTGGTCTTCCCAATAGAATGTTACAGGTCAACTTCAAATCTAAAAATTAACAAATAGTCTCCTTTTTCATAGGACCTACTCAGATAGGGAGCAATATTATCCCTTTGGAAGATCTCTTTTCATCATCATAAGCCTTTATGGTCATCTTCCTTTTAGGGTCTTTTTGAGAGTCATTTATATACAAGACAATGACTAGGAATTTGTGTGAGAAAATCCTCCTCTTGGAAGAATGATATAAATCAATCTTAAGGTTCCTTCTTGGTTGGGTCTCAATTGCTTAAATAGCTCAATTGAAGATAAATGTTAATATTTTCATGAGGAGGCCTTTGCTGGTTTGATCTTTGACGAACTGCAAAAACAATCTTGAAACAAAAAAAATCTTTCTTTCCTTTTTGTATTTTTTGCATCTTCAAAGTGAAAGCAATGTAAATCTGATTTAATCTATTATAACTAGTTTTGTAAACAAAGGAGCAAAGTAATGAGAATAAGGTAACAAGAATTTGAAATAAAATTTTAGAAAGTAAACTAATGGATATAAACCAATATTGTGTTGCTTTGTGAATTAAAGTACCAAGAAGATGGAGGAAACCTATAAAATAGAGATCTGATAGAATCACAATCACGATTAGGAAAATGCAGTCATCGAAAAAAATAAATGCCGATGTAAGATATATAAAACTTTATCATATCATGAAGCCACCATGAATGTGCACACACATGAGACAAATTTATCTTGAAGCACTAGAGAAATTTTTTCCCAATAATTCATCACAAAAAAGAAATGTAGCAATGATAAACACCAGACTAATAGAATCATAGATCAAAATCACCATACAATCAATTGGCTCTTTGAAATAAATGAACGAGCAAACACACATTCATCAATTTCACAAAGATAGAAGAATTATCACAACAAAATTGAAGCACCAATTGTAAGTATTGTATTGAAAAATAATTGACGTCCCTTATAAAATTATTATGAAGCCTTTTATAGCACTTCACCTTTTGAAAACAAGAAATTTTTAGCTAGGGTTTCAGCTACGCATAAAAATAGAAACAAAATTAAATGTAAAGCTTATTGGAAGAAAAAATACTCTTCAAGCAACCCTAAACCACCCAACACAAATTTAATCCATGTGCTTTACTATTTCAAAGCCTAAGATGCATTAGAAAACTCAAAATTTGTTATGGAGTTCCACCATTTTTGTTCAAAACTTGGAGTTCTTCTCATTAATCCTCATCATGGCTGCTCTTTGAGATTCTAACTGATAGATATCTTCAAGGCATGAAAAAATTACCCAAAGCATGTAGTCAATCAAAATGGAAATCCACCATGAAAGATTGGAAGTTCTGGACGGTGATGACTTAGAAATTTTGGACCCCGACCCTTACTTCAAAAAATGACTGTTAAAAAATGACTAAGTCAAAAACTCTATGCTAGATAAAATTTCAGAGTTTCGGAGGCCGAACCTCTAGCAAACTCGGCACTACAACGTTTGGGGTCAAATTTTGATTCCAATTTGCGATGCCACTACAATTTGTGTATGTTTTTTTTGCAAGTGCCCCTGATGGTGTCGTAATAGTGACAATATTGTCGTAATTGCGACACCCATTTGGTTATAAACAAAAAAGAAAGAAAAAGGAAGTGTCATTTGTAATTTGTGAATTTAAAGAGCTACCGTGAAGATGACACTGCATTTCTATGTGGTGCAAAGAGGGCATTCGATTTTGGCATGCGCGAAGAGGCCGACACCATTTGGGAAGAGGGCACTGGCACTTGAGGTAGCCATTCGAGCTTTATCTTCTCATTACCTCAATTTCAGTGGCATTGTTTACATCTTAATTAGCATTTGGAATGCTTGATGACCCATGACCTTTGAGAGCTAGGGCATCATTGCTATTACCTTCAAGGCATTGTGTGAAGTGTTTGATCTCTTTTTATTTGTTTTTCTTTTCATATTCACTATGTGGTACTCACTGTTTGTGATCATTTCACAAGGAAATGTCTTGATGGCTCATGGACTGCAAGCTAGGGCATCGTAAATTGTTTATGAGCTCAATGTTTAATACCTACATTGTTTACATCTTATCATTTGGAATGCCTAGTGACCTGCAAGTTTTGAGAGCTAGGGCATCACTTCTATTACCTTTAAGACATTGTGTGAAGTGTTTGATCTCTCTTTATTTGTTTTGTTGTTGATATTCACTATGTGGTACTCCCCACTTATGATCATTTCATGAGGAAATGTCTTGATGGCTTGTGGGTTGCAAGCTAGGGCATCATACATTATTCATGAGCTCATTGTTTAATACTAGCATTGTTTACATCTTTTCATTTGGAATGCTTGATGACCTGCAAGCTTTGAGAGCTAGGGCATCATTTCTATTACCTTCAAGGTATTGTGTGAAGTGTTTGATCTCTCTTTATTTGTTTTTCTATTGATATTCACTATGTGGTACTCCACATTTATGATCATTTTATGATGAAATGTCTTGATGGCTCACGGGTTGCAAGCTAGGGCATCATACATTGTTCATGAGCTCACTGTTTAATACTGGCATTGTTCTTGAGCTCACTGTTTAATATTTGGCATCATGCAAACATACATTAATACACTTACTATTTTTAATTTGAGCTCAGACATCATGCAATGTTATTGTTGTCATTGCATGCTTGTTGTTGGTGTGCACCATATATTGTTTTATACACTATTTATTTCATTGAGACCATGAGCTTGGCATTTGTAATGTATTTTTTGTTATTGGATCAATGCTACCATGTTGTTGAGTCTATGTATGGCTTGACTATGCACATGCATAATTATAGATGAGGATTAGTAATATGGTGCTAGGCATTGCTTAGATCCTTTGGATCTAATCCCATCTTTTCCTTCCTTGCAGCTTTTGGATCATACAAGAGCATACTGGATTGAACCTTGGGTCAACATTTTATTACTTCAGGCAATGTCTAGTACCTTCATTATTTATGTTCATCCACTTATGTATATTTTCATTCATTCATATTCTTCTAAAAGTTGGCTATTAGTGACCATATAGGACCATTCTTGATGTTCTTGGGTCATTTGATGAAAAGATGTAAATAGGGACATCAATAATAAAATAGGGATATCTTCATAGGGATATATTAAGATTAATATCGTAAGTAAAAACATTATATAGTGGCATTCAGATTAAGTACAACATGAATTCACATGCCTTTAATTATGATACACTTTTGAAATTATCACTCATTAGTCATTTGACAATTCAAGATATAAGTATCAAAATATAAACTGTTGAAAAAGGAAGAAACCCATATGTATCTCACAAACACACAGTTTCTATTATAACAACCATCCTCTAATCCCATGGTGTACTAGTCTCAAGGTAAGAACAATTTACTTAAGCCATCATATAAGTATCATCCTAAAGTTTAAATAGACATTGACTATGGATATAAAAAACTGAGCCATAATACATAACAGAGTTTCATTGAAATTTCTGTCCACTGCCATTAAAATATATCACTCTTCCTATTATTTAGGCATCCTTCTCATTTAGTGTTTCCATTAAAATATATCACTCTTGTTATATAATGTATATGCATACTTGTTTAAAGTTCCATACTTGTTGCTCTTAAATATTATTACCATTTAAATCAAATTTACATGACATTAAAACCAAGCCCAAAATGTATACATACGTGTAAGTCTAGGAGAAGCTGGATTCTACAACTATTAAAAAAAAAACTATACTAATAGCAGCTTATGAGAAACTATACTTGTTCTTACCACACCATAATTCAATATCATAATGCTTATCATTTTCAAGCTTGAGCGAAGCTTTGTACCATGCACAGTTCATAGATTTGTACGCAATGCTAATTTAGGCTAGAGGTAAATGTAAGGAAACTCAAGTGCAGAAACAACTTCCTACACTAATCTCTAAAGGAAAGTATTGTGCAAATTCTTTTAAATCCATACAATTTTAGATTCATTAACTATTTTAACAATGATATTGCAGCCATATACCATGCATACAGAAAATAGAGAATGACACAATGATTTACCCTGGGGAAAACCTTTTGGTAAAAACCCTAGCACTCCAAAACCTACACAATGTATTAATCAAAACTATTACAATTTACAATACACTTGCAATGCAAGTTATTTCAGAAGATTTCCAACTCTTCAAGAAAAATCGTTGGAGCATAAAAATGTTCCAACAATACAAAAAATTCACCTATCTTTGCAACCCTAAAAAATGCTTATATCATGCAATTCCCTTTTTAGGGCAACTTCGAAAGATAGATGTATTAGGGTTTTACCATTCTCCAAGAAAATAGGAACCCCACGATTGGGGAAGAGTGTACAATACTCAAATTTATCATTTTCCACATGTCTTCAACCATCATGGAATCTGTCATAACCATTTTAGCCATGATCTCCTTACACACAATTCAAGATGCCAACACATCAACATGCCAACTAGACATGTACACTCACACTTAATTACATTATTTTCAAGAAATACATTGTACAAAATAAATAATAAGAATAAGAATTATTCATAGTTGAGACACCTTATTCCTAACATTCTCCCACTTGTTGAACACCTTGTAAGAGCAATAGGAACATAATAGGAACTAAACGCTATAGGCCAAAAGGCCCATAGACTCCAAACACCATCTAAACTTCTCAGTGCCCACTAGTTTCATTAATGCATTTGCAAAATTCTTCACAGTATCTACCTTCTCCAAATTTACCTTTCCATCTTCCACCATATCTCTCACAAAGTGAAACTACACATCAATGTGCTTCATTCTGGCATGAAAAGTTGGATTCTTCGCAAGGCAAATAGTGCTCTGACTATCACACCAAATAGTAATTTATTCTGCATCAACACCAACATCAAAACATAATCTTCTAAGTCAAATGGTTTCCTTACAAGCATGAGTAGAAGCCATTTACTCAGCTTCTATAGTGGACAAAGCAACCACAGGTTGTCACTTACTCATCCAACTGATAGCACCACCAAACATAGTGAGCACATAAGCACTGGTGGATCTCTTGTTGTCAATATCACATGTCCAATTTGAATCCACAAACCCATGAATACAAACTAAATACAGAGATCCAAAAGAGTTACCATGGTAACATGTGGATTAATTTGATGTACCTCTCAAATATCTGAATACTTGCTTAACTGCATCCCAATGTACCCATCCAGGGGTATCCATAAACTAACTCAGGACTCCCACTGCCTGGGCAATGTCTAGTCTAGTACAGACCATAGCATACATAAGACTACCAAATGCACTAGCATAAGGTACTCTACTCATATCCTCCACCTCACTAGGAGATTTTGGACAATCATCTACAGATAACTTTGTTCCCATAGAAATAGAAACACATAGTGGTCTACAATCTGCCATGCTGAACCTATCCAACATAGACTTCACATACTTACTCTGACTCAACCAAAGTTTTCTATTAGACCTATCTCTATTGATTTCCATACCCAAGATGTACCTTTCTACCCCAAGATCTTTCATCTCAAACTGTGCTGACAACTAAGATTTAAAATAAAAAATCATATCCTTACCCTTCCCAAATAGCAACATATCATCAACATATAATGCAACAATAAGAAGGTGATCATTTTCAACTCTAAAATAAACACAATGATCTGATTTCAATCTTACAAATCCTATTGACAACACAAAGGCATCAAACTTAAGGTACCACATCTTAGGAGATTGCTTCAAACCATATAGAGATTTCTTTAATCTGAAAACTAAGGATTCTATACCTTTAACAATGTAGTGCTTAGGATGTGACATATAAATCTCTTCCTCCAAATCACCATGAAGGAAAGTTGTCTTTGCATCCATCTGTTCTATCTCTAAATCATATGATGTAGTAAGAGATAACAGAAATCTAATGGATGTCAACTTTGCAACAAGAGAGAATATTTCACCATAATCTATTCCCTCTACCTATGAATACCCCTTTGCAACCAATCTAGCTTTGTACCTTTCAACACTACCATCTGCACAAAATTTCTTCTTGAACACCCATTTACAGCCAATGGATTTTCTCCCTTTAGGCAAAGGTACAAGGTTCCAAGTATTTTTTTTCTCTAATGAAGCCATCTCATCATCCATAGCCTCAATCTAGGAACCTACATCTTCCATGCCCAAAGCCTCTTTCACAAATCTAGGCTCATCAATGTTAGTAACCAAAGAAAAAGCACAACTAGAATCTAACATAGAATAACCAAACCTTTCTGGTTGCTTTCTTTCTCTCGTGGATCTCGTTAAGGGCTGAGTTTGAGGTTGTTCTTCCTCTTCTTCTAAACTATTAGAGCTCTCCTCATCATTAGTCCGAACATGGTCTCTCTATTCAGTCTTCTTGGGGGTAGGAGGAAACTAAACAACATCTTTTTCCTTTTCTTTTTCATCTAGTTGTAGCACAATAGGAGAAGGTGTTAGCTCTCTAAAAATAGCATTTCTACTATGAAACACCTTACTAGTCATAGGATTCCAAATCTTGTATCCTTTCACACCAACATTGTATCCGATGAAAATACCTTTGACAACTTTGTTTTCCAACTTAGATCTTTTCTCATTTGGAACATATGCATAAGATTCACAACCAAAAATACAAAGATGTCTAATTGAAGGCTTCTTACCAGACCACACCTCCATGGGTGTCTTACCAACAATAGCTAATGTAGGAGATCTATTAACCAAATTGCAAGCAGTGGCCATAGCTTCGACCCAAAAACTTTGTTCTAAACTAGCTCCACTAAGCATACTCCTAGCCTTCTCCATCAGTGTCCTGTTCATTCTCTCCACAACTCCATTTTGTTGTGGGGTATAAGGAGTTTTCTTATGCCTCTCGATACCTTGTTCTTTATAGAACTATTCAAACTCTATGGAACAAAACTCACCACCATTATTAGTTCTCACACACTTGATTCTTTTACCAGTCAGATTCTCCATGAGAGCCTTAAATTCCTTGAACCAACTGAAAACCTATGTCTTACTTTTTAGGAAATATATCCAAGTCCTATTGTAATCATCTATAAAAGATACAAAATATATAGAATTTGAGATAGAAGGAACTTTTATAGGACCAAAAACATCAAAATGAATAAGATCCAAAAGTCCAGAAGACTTGTGAGAACTGGAGTAGAACTAAACATGATTTTTCTTACCATAAACATAGTGTTCACAGAAATTGAACTTGAGATTACAATCATTTAGCCCCTTGACAATATTTTTAGTTTTCAAGGTCCTAAGACCCTTCTCACTAATGTGGCCAAATCTTGTATGCCACAACATTTTCTTTTCTGCAAGAAGCTTTTTCTGCAGGAAGCTTCCCTTCCAATGTGTTTGCACCCTTAGGTACACTTACTACACTACCATTGGAACCCATTGCCATAGTCTTCTTTACTACTCATTCAGATGGTGGGGATGAAGTGATAGCCACTCTCTTTGTTGAAATAGAAGAACTATTGAACTAAGCAATGCATGCATCAAGCTAAAACAAAGTACCTCTCCTAGTACCTCTAGCGAGTACCATAGAACCTCTCATCATCTTGCATCCATCTTTCAAAAAGACAACTTGCACACCTACATCATTCAGCATACTTACAATTAATAGGTTTCGTGCCAAACCCAGAATGTGCATAACTCTGTTGATTCCCTTTACTCGTCCATCAAGAAATTTGATAGTGACCCTTCCGCGTCCAACTATCTTTAGGTGAGAATCATCACCCAAGTACACCTTTCCACCATCAAAATCTTCATATTTTGAGAACCAATTTTGATGAGAGTTCATGTGAAAAGAAGCACCCGATTCTACCAACCACACATCATCAGATGCATGGGCTGCCAAAGCTACAATAAAAGCATCTCCATCTTCTTGAGATTTTTTAGAATTTGAATCTAAGCCTTTCTTCTTCTTCTTCAATTCTTTGCAGTCCCTCCAGAAGTGCCCAATTTTATCACAGGTCCAACATTTCACCTTGAACTTTCTAGGAGTCTTAGAACTCCCACAGGATTTGGATTTTCCCTTCTTTGAGTTGTTGTCATTCTGCTTTCCTCTGTTGTTAGATCTCCCATGAACAACAAGGGCTCCCTTAGATGAATCTGAAGTCTTTCTTTGCATCTCCTCAGATAGCAGTGAAGACACCACATCATCCATATAGAATGTGACTATAGTACTTTTGAGAGCCATCACAAGATAGACCCATGAATTCAGCAAGGAACAAAGCAGGGTCATACAATGATCCTCCTCCTCGATCTTGGCACCGGATGATGCCAACTATGCAATCAATAAATTGAATGTGTTGAGATGATTAGTTATAGATCCACCTTCATCCATTCTTATAGAATAAAAATTCTTTCTTAGGAACAACTTATTCACTAGAGATTTGGCCGGATACACAGACCCAAGCCATTTCCACAAAGAATTTGTAGTAGTCTCATCAAGAACATTCAAAAGAATGACATCTTCTAGACAGAGTCTGATGAGACCCTTAGCCTTCCGATCCTTGATCTCCCAATCTTCTTGAGATATCATTGTAGGTTTCACATCAAGTGAAGCAGCCTCCCATAGATCATGGTCTTCAAGCATGTCTTCCATCTTGAGTTTCCACAACTTGAAATTAGTGCCATTAAATTTCTCCACCTCCATTCTACTATATGAGGAACTTTCCATCTCAATCTGCACATAAGATTTAGAATGCTCTACACAAAAATCCCACTCAACTTGAGATTAGCTCAAAAAACCCTACCCAACAACTAGGATCAAAAGTTGATCAGGCTTTGATACCACTTCTAAGGAAACTCAGGTGCGGAAACAAATCCTACACTAATCTCTAAAGGAAAGTATTGTGCAAATTATTTTAAATCCTTACAATTTTAGATTCATTAACTATGTTAACAATGATATTGCAACCATATACCATGCATACAAAAAATAGAGAATAAAATAATTATTTACCTTGGGGAAAACCTTTCGGTAAAAACCCCAGCACTCTAAAACCTGCACAATGTATTAATCAAAACTATTACAGTTTACAATACACTTGCAATGCAAGTTCTTTTAGAAGATTTCCAACTCTTGAAGACAAATCGCGGTAGCATAAAAATGTTCCAACAATACACAAACTTCACCTATGTTTGTAACCCTAAAAAATGCTTATATCATGTGATTCCCTTTTTAGGGCAACTTCCAAGGATAGTCGTATTAGGGTTTTACCATTCTCTGAGAAAATAAGAAACCTACGATTGGGGAAGAGTGTATAGTACTCAACTTTATCATTTGCCACATGTCTTCACCCATCATTGAATCTTCCAAACATATCTCTTATGTGTCATAAGAATCCATCATAACCATTTCATCCATGATCTCTTTACACACAATTCAAGATGCTGACACATCAAGTGGAGTGACACATCAACATGCCAACTAGACATGTACACTCACACTTAATTACATTATTTGGAAGAAATACATTTTACAAAACAAATAATAAGAATAGGAAGTATCCAAGGTTGAGACACCTTATTCCTAACAGTAAACTACACATGTCATGTAAACAACATGGTTCAATGCAATCTCTTTTGCATGTTTCCAAGAGTTTTCCCACCAACACAAGCGTAAATAACACATTGAACGTAATCTACAAATAGTGCATGGTATGAAGTATCCCTGAAGCTTGAAATATATCCACTCCTCATGTTATTGTCAAAATTAAATTCAAATATTTCTCAAAAAAATTATTCTTGTAGAATTAAGATATGCTTATCTCAATAATAAAACAATCTTCCATAATAGCTTTTGAATCACATTAACACACACCCATGTTCTATAGCATAGTTATTTTTAGAAGTGTATGGCTGATGTGAAGTGTGAAGTGTTTGATCTCTCTTTATTTGTTTTGCTATTGATATTCACTATGTGGTACTCCCTGTTTATGATCATTTCATGAGGAAATGTCTTGATGGCTCGCGGGCTGCAAACTAGTGCATCATGCATTGTTTATGAGCTCACTATTTGAGCAACTCATGTCCCTATTTGGTTAGCCAGTGATCTATTTGGTATATTGAGTTTACATAATATATTTAGTCTTACTAAATATCTTATAAAACAACATAAAACTAACCTAAAATACTTTGTCTTAATAAAATCTTAATAAAACAATATATTTAGTCTCAATAAAATCTTATAAAACAACATATATTATGTGAAGTGTTTGAACTCTCTTTATTTTTTTTGTTGTTGTTATTCACTAGCTATGTGGTAGTCCCTATTTATGATCATTTCATGAGGAAATATCTTGATGGCTTGCGAGCTGCAAGCTAGGGAATCATACATTGTTCATGAGCTCACTGTTTAATACTGACATTGTTTACATCTTTTCATTTGGAATGCTTGATGACCCGTGAGCTTTGAGAGCTAGGGCATTGTTTCTATTACCTTCAAGGCATTGTGTGAAGTGTTTGATCTCTCTTTTTTTTTTTTTTTGTTCATATTCACTATGTGGTACTCCCCGTTTATGATCATTTCATGAGGAAATGTCTTGATGGTTCACGAGCCTGTAAGCTAGGGCATCATGCATTGTTTATGAGCTCATTGTTTGAGCACCGACCAATCAAATAGGGACATGAGTTGCTCAAATAGTGAGATCATAATGACATAAACAATGCATGATGCCCTAGAAAAATAAATAAAGGGAGATCAAACACTTCACACAATATATGTTGTTCTATAAGATTTTATTAAGAGTAAATATATTGTTTTATTAAGATTTTATTAAGACAAAGCATTTTGGGTTAGTTTTATGTTGTTTTATAAGATTTTATTATGACTAAATATATGATGTAAACTCATAATTATACTTGATATATATACACTTCAAAGGAAGAATTATGAAATATAGTTGTAGGTAGTTATCTCTTCTATAACGATGGATGAGTGAAAGGTAATGATCAATGAGGTTTCTACTATTAGATCATACATTAATACACTTATTGTTTTGAATTTAAACTCAGGAATCATGCAATATTATTGTTGTCATTGCATGCTTGCTACTGTTGTGCACCATATATTATTTTATACACTGTTTATTTCATTGAAACTATGAGCTTCACATTTGTAATGTATTTTCTGTTATTGGATCGATATTGCCATGTTGTTGAGGTTGTAGATGCATTGAATCACCACTTCCATTCTATTTTGATAGCAGCAATATAATAAATAGAGCATCATCCAATCAAATAGGGACATCAGTATAGATGATGCAGATTTGTGTACCTCTTTGTTTTGATGTAGCTTACTCACTACATGCAATGGGGCCTCCTTGGGGCTGCCAACCATGTTGTGATGTTATGATCTTTACTTTAAATCACAATAGTGACTCACCAGGTGTTCATGTAGACATAAATGCAAAAATTTACTCTCTGCAACATTCTTCTGAGTGCACATGTCCTGTAGCATGGTTTTTCTTTCAGAAGTGTATGCCTTGACTATGCACATGCATAATTGTAAATGAGGATCAGTAATAGGATGTCATTCATTGCTTAGATATTTTTTATCTAACCCCCATCTCTCTTTTCTTTGCAAGTTTTGGATCACACAAGGCCACACTAGATTCATACCCGGGTAAAAAATTCATCACTTTAGGAAATGTCTGGCATCCTTATTATTTATGTTCATCCTCTTATGTATGCCTGTACTCTTGCATTTTCTTCTAAAATTTATTTTCCTTGTATAGTATATACAAGTTATTTTTCATATATATACATGTAATCTTTAGATGCAATTTTTTTTTTCCTTTAAATGTATCTTTGTATGAAATGAACACAAATTAAACAAGATCATCTAATAATGAAAACTAGGGTACTTGATGTTACATAGACCTTGCTATAACTTTGTCCTAGGCCCTCTTAGAATCAAAGAGGCTAATCTCCTAGCCTTAAGGGTGCTATTCTAGCCCCCTTCTAATAATTTTCAAACTCCTTTCTCCATTCAGTCCATGACACCAAGAATATGATAAAGTTCATTGTTCTAGGAACCTCTCTGTCCCTTCTAAAAAGTTTTGTCTACTGTTTGGCCTAAAAAGGCTACTAGGTTTAGTAGGCCCAATTGACATTTCTCTACTAATAACTCCAAACTTCTCTAAGAAAAGCATCCAACTAATTATGGATTTGAATAGCCTTTTGGGAGGGCTTTAAGATTTTGTCGGTCTCCTTTTCCCATACTATTCGTACAGGGCCTACTGAAAATGGGGCTATAAATGAGGGTTTGGTAACTCACTATCTGTAACAGTGAGGGTTTAGTATTTCCCCTTGTATCCACAATCCCCTGAGCTCTCTCTACATTAGAGATGCTTGATCATGCATCTGAACTCCCCTCCACATCATTTGAACCAGGCTTTGAGTGCCCTCAATCACTCCATTTTCTCTGCAACAACACACTAACCCCTAACCAAACACTGATAGTCTAGACACAAATCCCATAGACCCATACATATTGTATGGTGGGAGAGTGCTCTAGCACTCCATTATTCAAAGCTCTATCAGTAGTAACCCTAGACAGGTGAAAATAAAGAAAACTATGAAGACTAACTCAAAATTGAAATGAAATACTAAATAACTATCCTAGGAATTCAAAAACATTAACAATCATCACATGCACACATTATAGTTGGATATTCAATCCATTTCTTATCTCTGTCAACACAAAAATATATATCTCTATTAAAGGAAAACTAGTTACGCAGTCTAACTATAACCAAAATTTTGCTCTCCATACTGCACTCTTCCCTATGCCTCAAATTATGGTTTTCAAAGCTTAAATAACTCCCTCCTCAGTGTTAGGGCCCATGGATCAAGCTAGCTATCTCTCGAGCTGGTTACATGCTTTTGCAAGAAAAACTATCATGACAACTTTCAAAGTTCTCAAGAAACTTTTGGTGGATAGACAAACCACCTACACACACCTCAAAAGCACTCAATCCTTGATTGAGTAAGGATCAGAAAGGCCATTTTCAAACCTCTAAAACATTAAAGAGGCCATTTGTTCAACTTTAGAACACTCTCCTATGACAGGCAACCTAGAAAAGTTGGCTAAGACTCCTAAAACTAGGCTCCAAAAGACACACCAAGGACTCAAAAGAACAATGAAGAAAAAACACTAGCTAGCACACCTAGAGAGACAAAATAGGATTCTCCCAAACCTAGTGGCTTGGCTAAGGCCAATACAAGACAAAATTTAGGAACACTAGGTACCAAACAGCCCTACCTAGGTGCCCTCACCAATACTATAGTCCTTTTGAATATTAGGATGACATCTCAATTGGGAAAGGAAAACTTTCATAGACAAATAACAACCAAGGCATGTGGGTGCTCTTTTGTTGTACAATTATACTCATAAAATATATGTACGGTTATAAAATTTCATGCCTTGAAATTTTATAACATAGTTCCTCTTCATCAAAATAGAATGGAAGTGGTGATTCAATGCATCTACCCACATTCTATGTGCTTTGAGCCAATGAAATTTTTATCATCATGTCATGCAGGAGCATCCTGGGTGTAAGAGCAATCTTGCATCACCCAAAAAAAAAAATATTTCTATTTTTGTATTCAATAAGGGCTATTTTGTGTAGAGCTGCTATTTATGGAAAGTTACTATTTTTGGTAATTTTTGTATGTGCTCAGAATGATCTGATTTCTTTCTTGGAGGTTCATTTTGGTCACATAAGTCTGCCAGTAAAGTTTCATTGCTAGATCAAGTGTATATTGGAAGATATTGAAGATTTTTGGTATTGGCAGCAGGGTACAGAAACTTTGAACTCAGTTTTGAAGGCTTTAGAGGCCCCAGATGAGGTTGAAAATTTGAGTGACAAGTACTTGCGCAGGTCAAGCCTGTAGAGCACTTCGTGGTGTTTCCAAAATGGGGTTATAATAGCCGATCGGGTCAACTGGTGATGACTTATGGTCTTCGGAAGTTGGGTCACCTGAAACGGTAGAAATTATTTTCTTCAAAATTTTTGTTCGGGTTTCAAAGGTTATCTTGAGCCGACTATGATGGAATAAAATGTAAAATAAAATAATTCTAAGTTTGGTTGGCCTTATTGGCTAAAAATTTTGGAACCTTCCCAGGCGGTGGAAAATTGCCTATATAAGGAAGGCTGTATTATTGTCTTAGGCAGTTCAGAATAGTTCTGGGTAGTAGATCTGGGTAATAGTTCGAGGCTTTTTCCTATAGAATATTGTAAGGGAAATGCCCATGTGGCTTTGCATATTATAATTTTGAAAGTTTGTAATTCCACATTTGTGGAGATAATAAGAAGCCAATTTTCTGTTCTTGCATATTGTTGTTGTTTCTCTATATCTGTTATGTGTTTTTGGTATTAAGGGGAGCACCCTTCATCAGGTGGTATCAGAGTAGGTTTTCTTGAGTGTGTAAATAGATCACCGACTATGAGGTAGTTTGCACCAGGACCGTGGCTAGGGTTTCAGCGCGCATCGCAAAAAATGCCTCCACGAAGGGAACGTGGCGGAAGAGCTGGTGTTGTAACACCTGAGGTTAGAGAGCTGCAGAGACAAGTGCGAGCATTGCAAGAAGAGATTCGCAGAGGAATGAATCTTAATGTCAAAGATGAAAGCGAGGATGAAGCCGAAGAAGAATATCAAGAAGGAGAAGCTAAAATTGTGAACCAGGAGGAAGAAAGACTTTTTCGGGTGATTTTCAAGATTGGGAAAAGACCTAAGATTGAGGTTCCTACATTTTCTAAAAATCTTAACCCAGAGGAATTGATCGACTGGATCAATGAATGTGACGAATATTTTGAGTACGAAGATGTTGAGGATCCTGATAGGGTCAAATTTTGGAAGGCCAGATTGAAAGGTCATGCGAAGATCTGGTGGCAAGAAATTCAATTAGAGCGAAATAGAAGAGGGAAAGATAAAATCACAAGATGGGATTGGATGGTGGATAAATTGAAGCGACAGTTCATTCCTATTGATTATGAGCTTGACCTACTGAAGAAAATGCAGAGTTTGAAGCAAGCAGGAAGATCTGTTCAGGAGTATACAGAGGAGTTCTACCGACTTCTCATCAGAATAGGCCATGCAGAAGCTGATAAGGAGAAAGTTGCCTGATACCGTAATGGCTTAAGGCCAAGCATTCAGGAGGAGCTGAATCTAGTTTGAATGAATAGTATTGAAGAGGCATACCAGTTTTCCCTAAAAGTAGAGGAAAAGCTGAAAAAGAAGTTTGAGAGCAGACAAAATGGAAGAGGTCGTGGTGGACGATCTGGTGGATGGTCATATGGTGGCTGAAATGAAGATCTGAAAAAGAAGGATGAGGTGAGTAGCAGTCAGAATCAATGAGGAAATAATTCCAATCGTTTCTAGGATCAGAATAATAGAGATCAGAGAGGAAGAGGAAGAGGACAAGGATCTGGAAGAGGTGGCTTTCGTGGAACATGTTTTGACTGTGGAGAAGAAGGTCATAGGGCATTTGAATGTCCTCAGCACCAAGGAAGAACAGAAAAGAGAAATGAAGGTCAGGCCAGAGTTGTACATGTAGATGAAGATGCCAGATCATCAAATTCTAAAGATGCTGAAAGAGGATAAACATTGATTAATAGAAGAGTCTTGTTGAGTGGTGAGAATGAACCTGAGCAAAGAAGGAGCTTGTTTCATACCAGGTGCAAGTGCGAAGGTAAATGTTGTGATGTGATTATTGATAGTGGAAGCACTAACAATTTGGTGTCAGAAGAGATGGTGACAAAGTTGAAGCTCAAGAGACAGAAACACCCACATCCATATCGGATTGCCTGGGTACAGGATGACCACAAGGTCATGGTCAATAAACAATGCCTGGTGAAGTTCAAGATTGGTGGACACCAAGATGAGGTATTGTGTGATATCATATCTATGGATTCATGTCATATGTTGTTGGGTCGACCATGGCAGTTTGACAGATGTGCGGTACATGATGGTCGTGCGAATACCTATTCCCTGACAAAGGATGGAGTGCGACATAAGCTAAAACCATTGAAGGAGACTGAAGAAAAGGTATGTGGTAATGCAAGGATAACTTTTGTTGATGGAAGAAATTTCTTAGATGGTATGAGGCATGAGCATGTATGTTTTGCTTTAATTCCAAAAGCTGGTAAAGAGGAAGTAGAAGATGTTCCTGTAGAAGTTGCAAATTTGTTGAATGAGTTTCAAGATATTATATCTAATAACATGCCTGATGGATTACCACCAGTCAGGAAGATCAGTCATCAGATGGACTTGATCCCAGGAGTGAGTTTGCCGAATAAGGAAGCACACAGAATGACACCTGCAGAAAGTGAGGAGTTGAACAGACAAGTACATGAACTGTTACAAAAAGGATTGATCCGTGAGAGTCTGAGTCCCTATGCTGTACCAGTAGTATTAGCACCAAAGAAGAATGGAGAATGGAGGATGTGTACAGATTCTAGGGAAATAAACAAGATCACATTCAAGTACAGGTTTCCATTGCCACGAATGGATGATATTATGGACTGTTTGAGTGGAGCTGTGTATTTCTCAAAGATAGATCTGAAAAGTGGATATCATCAGATTCAGATCAGAGAAGGAGATGAATGGAAGACTGCCTTCAAGACAAAGGAAGGACTATATGAGTGGTTAGTCATGCCTTTTAGGCTAACCAATGCATCGAGTACTTTCATGCGGCTCATGAACGAGGTTCTGAAAGAATTTTTGGGTAAGTTTGTCATTGTTTACCTAGATGATATTTTGATCTTTAGTAAGACATTGGATGAGCATATGATGCATATTCGTATGGTATTTGAGAAGTTGAGAGAAGAGAAATTATTGATTAATTTGAAGAAGTGCAGTTTTGTGAAGAAAGAGTTGGTGTATTTGGGATTTGTAGTTTTAGCAGATGGTCTAAAAATGGACCCAAAGAAGGTACAGGCTATCCTTGAATGGCCTACTCCGAGGAGTGCTACTGAGGTAAGATCTTTTCATGGTCTAGCTAGCTTTTACAGAAATTTTATCAAAAAAATTTAGCAGTATTTGTGGACCCTTGACTGAAACAATGAGAGGGGATAGAAAAGAGTTTAAGTGGACTAATGGGGCAGAAAAGAGTTTTCAATTGTTGAAACAAAAAGTTACAGAACAACCAGTTTTAGCACTTCCAGATTTTAATAAGGTGTTTCAAGTAGATTGTGATGCTAGTGGTACTGCAATAGGAGTTGTTATGAGCCAAGAAGGTAAACTCGTTGCTTATTTCAGTGAGAAATTAAATGATGCCAAGAGAAAATATTCTATTTATGATCAGGAATTTTATGCTATAGTTCAGGCATTGAAAAAGTGGAGGCACTATCTGCTTCCTAAGGAGTTTGTTTTGTATACTGATCATCAAGCTTTGCAATATTTGAATAGTCAAGGAAAATTGAATCAAAGGCATTTGAAATGGGTTGAGTTTTTGCAGAGTTATACATTTGTTTTGAAACATAGGAGTGGGAAGTCTAATAGGGTTGCAGATGCTCTTAGCAGAAGGCAACTATTGATGACAGAAATGCAGATTGAAGTGGTTGGGTTCAAGGAACTCAAGAATTTGTATCCAGAGGATCCTGATTTTGGTGAAGCTTGGAAGGCTTGTACAGAACCTGTTACTCTAGATAGGACGAAATGGCTGGATTTTATCATCCAAGATGATATGCTATTCAGAGGGAGTCAGTTGTGCATTCCACGAAGTTCTATGAGGGAGAATCTCATCAAAGAGAAGCATAGCGGAGGATTGGCTGGACATTTTGGTCGTGATAAAACCCTTTCTTTGGTTAGTGAGAATTATTATTGGCCACAGTTGCAGCAAGATGTGAAGAATTTTGTACAGAGTTATAGAGTATGTCAGATGGTGAAAGGAGTGAAGTAGAATACAGGGTTGTATCAGCCATCACCTATACCAGAGAAGCCTTGGGAGGATATCAGTATGGACTTTGTTCTTGGTTTACCGAGGACACAGCGGGGACATGATTCAATTTTTGTAGTAGTTGATAGATTTTCAAAGATGGCACATTTCATTCCCTACAAGAAGACTAATGATGCTGTTCATGTAGCAGAATTGTTTTTCAAAGAAGTAGTGAGACTTCATGGTTTGCCAAAGACCATAGTTTCAGATCGGGACACTAAGTTTGTTGGATATTTCTGGCGTACATTATGGAAGAAGTTGAAGATAGATTTGAAGTTCAGTTCAACACATCATCCACAGACTGATGGACAGACAGAGGTGGTGAATAAAAGTTTGGGAAATTTGCTGAGATGTTTGGTTGGAGATAAGCCAACAGGATGGGATTTGACTTTACCACAGGTGAAATTTGCATACAATAATTCTGTCAACAGGAGCACTGGTAAATCACCATTCCAGATTGTATATGGAAGTAGTCTGAGAAATGCATCTGAACTGAGAAAGATAGATAAAGGAGAAATAAGTAGTGCTGAGGCTGAGGATTTTGCAGAACATTTGAAGAACATCCATGGGGAGGTGAGGAAGCATATTACCAAGATGAACGCATAGTATAAGGCTAAGGCAGATGAGAAAAGGAGGTATAAGGAATTTCAAGTTGGTGATGAAGTCATGGTTCATTTACGCAAGGAGTGGTTTTCAGTTGGTACATATAACAAGCTGAAAATGAAAAAGTTTGGACCATGTAGGATACTGAAGAAACATGATTCAGGAAATGCATATGAGGTAGAATTGCCTACTGAGCTAAATATTTCACTAGTGTTTAACATTTCAGATCTGACAGAGTATCATGAAGGAGGTGTTGAAGATGAGATCACAACAGCACAATGGAGTATTCCAGCAACTAGTTCAGACACTAAGGAGATCGAAGATATACTGGACAGTCATGTTGGCAGAAGCACAAGGAACAGGACATATGAAGAATATCTGGTCAAGTGGAAAGGATGACCTGTTGAAGATTCATCATGGCTGACAAAGGAGGAGGTTAGCTGTCTTGGTTTTCCTCTGCACACCTGAGTCGTGACAGGGTCACTTCTCAAATTACCCTGGGTGTCTGATGTAGGAGCATCCTGGGTGTAAGAGCAATCTTGCATCACCCAAAAAAAAAAATATTTCTATTTTTGTATTCAATAAGGGCTATTTTGTGCAGAGCTGCTATTTATGGAAAGTTACTATTTTTGGTAATTTTTGTATGTGCTCAGAATGATCTGATTTCTTTCTTGGAGGTTCATTTTGGTCATATAAGTCTGCCAGTAAAGTTTCATTGCCAGATCAAGTGTATATTGGAAGATATTGAAGATTTTCGGTATTGGCAGTAGGGTACAGAAACTTTGAACTCAGTTTTGAAGGCTTTAGAGGCCCCGGATGAGGTCAAAAATTTGAGTGATAGGCGCTTGCGCAAGTCAATCCTGTAGAGCGCTTCGTGGCATTTTTGAAATAGGGTTATAATAGCCGATCGGGTCAACTGGTGATGACTTATGGTCTTCGGAAGTTGGGTCACCTGAAATGGCAAAAAATAATTTTCTTCAAAATTTCTATTCAGGTTTCAAAGGTTATCTTGAGCCGACTATGATGTAATAAAATGTAAAATAAAATAATTCTAAGTTTGGTCGGCCTTATTGGCTAAAAATTCTGGAACCTTCCCAGGCGGTGGAAAATTGCCTATATAAGGAAGGCTGTATTATTGTCTTAGGCAGTTCAGAATAGTTCTGGGTAGTAGATCTGGGTAATAGTTTGAGGCTTTGTCCTACAGAATATTGTAAGGGAAATTCCCATGTGGCTTTGCATATTGTAATTTTGAAAGTTTGTAATTCCACATTTGTGGAGATAATAAGAAGCCAATTTTCTGTTCTTGCATATTGTTGTTGTTTCTCTATATCTGTTATGTGTTTGTGGTATTAAGGGGAGCACCCTTCATCATCATGATGAAGTAATAATGCATTAAATGTCTTACTAATGTCCCTATTTGATTGGTCGGTGCTTTGTTTGTTATACTGCTAGTATCAAAATATAATGTCAATGGTGATTCAATGCATCTACAGCCTCAACAACATGGTAGCATTGATCCAATAACAGAAAATACATTACAAATGCCAAAATCATGGTCTGAATGAAATAAATAGTGTATAAAACAATATATGGTGCACAACAGCAGCAAGCATGCAATGACAGCAATAATATTGCATGATGTCCAAGCTCAAATTCAAAATAGTAAGTGTATTAATGTATGATCATATATTTAGTCTTAATAAAATATTATAAAACAACATAAAACTAACCCAAAATAGTATCTTAATAAAATCTTATAGAACAACATATATTGTGTGAAGTGTTTGATCTCTCTTTATTTGTTTTGTTGTTTTTCTGTGGCATCATGCATTTTTTATGTCATTATGAGCTCTCTATTTGAGCACCTCATGTCCTTATTTGATTGGTCGGTGCTCAAATAGTGAGCTCATAAACAATGCATGATGCCCTAGCTTGCAGCTCAGGAACCATCAAGATATTTCCTCATGAAATGATCATAAACGGGGAGTACCATATAGTGAATATCAACATCAAAACAAATAAAGAGAGATCAAACACTTCACACAATACCTTGAAGGTAATAGCAATGATGCCCTAGCTCTCAAAGCTCATAGGTCATCAAGCATTCCAAATGAAAAGATGTAAACAATGCCAATATTAAACAATGAGCTCATGAACAATGTATGATGCCCTAGATTGCAGCCTATGAGCCATCAAGACATTTCCTCATGAAATGATCATAAGCGGGGAGTACCACATAGTGAATATCAATAGAAAAAAAAATAAAGAGAGATCAAACACTTCACACAATATATGTTGTTTTATAAGATTTTATTAAGACTAAATATATTGTTTTATTAAGACAAAGTATTTTGGGTTAGTTTTATGTTGTTTTATAAGATATTTATTAAGACTAAATATATGATGTAAAATCAATATAACAAATAGAGCACTGACCAATCAAATAGGAACATGAGGTGCTCAAATAGTGAGCTCATAAACAATGCATGATGCCCTAACTTGCATCCTGCAAGCCAAACTCGAATGCCCTCTTTGCGCCATGCAAAAGTGTAGTGATGTCTTCATGGAAGCTCTTCAAATTCACAAAAATTACAAATGACACTTTATTTTTTTATTTTTTATTTGTTTATAACCAAGTTGATGTCGCAACTAAATCAAAAAATGCCATCAAAATGAAATTGAGTTAATGAGAAGACAAAGCTTTAATGCCTACCTCAAGTAATGGCTGTAATATGAAGATCAAATGCTAAGGAACTATGTTATAAAATTTCAAGGTATGAAATTTTATAACTGTACAAATATAAAATTTCAAGGAATGAAATTTGACCTTTGATTTGACCTTGATAATGTCCCCTCCATTGCTTATGCTTGATCATGTCTGCCTTGTGTTGATGGGCATGGTGGGTTACTATTGTGGATGCATCATTTGGAAATGATTCCATGCAACACTAGATGGAACAACAACATCTAGTGTTGTTGTTGCACTATTTGGATGATGCAGTCACAACAGTGATTCACCAGGTGTTCATAGAGACATAAATGCAACCACAATAGTGATTCACCAGGTGTTCATAGAGACATAAATGTAGGGCTTCATTTGGATTCCAGTGCCTATACACTGCACATGTTCTGTAGCATAGTTCCTTTTAGAAGTGTATGGCTTAACTATGTACATGCATAATTGTAGATGAGGATCAATAATAGGGTGTTAAGCATTGCTTAGATCCTTTGGATCTAACCCCATCCTTTTTTTCCTTACAGTTTATGGATCATACATGAGCATACTGGATTGAACCCAGGATCAACACTTCATTACTTCAAGCAATATTAGGTACCTTCATTATTTATGTTCATCCACTTATGTATTTTTGCATTCATTCATATTCTTCTAAAAATTGGCTATACTCATATTCTTCTTGTGTCTGAGTCTTCTAACTATGATCAATTGAATGTTGTAAATCTTGACATAGAATTCAATATTAACCGATCATATATCCATTCCAAATGATATAACTCCATTTGAATAAACATACATGCCAACCATTTGACAAAATGTCCATATGAAATCTAGAGAAATACATTAATTTTATAGCGAATTCACGATTTATAATGCCCCTTAGTTTATAGTGAATTAATTTTATAGTGAATTCATGATTTATAATTTAGTTGTAGTAGCTCAATATGTTTGAACTCAAGAATACCCCTTAGGAAGTAAGTGTATAAATGAAGGATGAAACACATAGGAAGCTATGAGAAGCTATGAGAAGATGACATGAAGCTAATGAAAGGAGGCATCTCAATGATGTTAAATCACAAGGGATTCTCTTTGTTCCTTGCAATGGAGTGAGCTAATTCTGAAAGTATAAATAGATAATTTTAACAATGTATAAAGTCCTTCACAATATGTAATAAAAACACTAGTGGCAAGGCATGAGAACTATTTGACGAAATGCCACAATAGTGGTGTCCCATGCAATGCTGAGATGTTTAGTTATATGCAATGCTGAGATATTCAAAATATTGTTGGATAAATAGATAATTTTAACAATGAATAATGTCCTTCACATGATATAATGAAAACTATGGAGTGAGCTATGTTTGTTTGAATATATAACTATTATCTTATGTCAGGTATCCCACATAGTCTCATGGATTTTCAGGTACAATTCAATACACCCCATAGAGATTAATGTCTTTTACCATATGTAAAATATCTCTCTCATTGTCACCTATCTTTCTCATTACATGAGGTGTAGGTACTAGTGAAAAGGTATTTGTCAGAATTGTCTTCCTTGAGTGAGGAAAAATCTAGGAATGGAAGAAGAAAGTGAGACATTTAGTACATGTAATTTAATGAGATTGACTCAAGGTCAAAAGAATAGAAAGAAATTAAATAAATGCATAAAACTTTTCCTTGGTCAAGGGGGGTCGTGTTCTTATGATGATGATAGAAAAGGCGACTCTGAGCTATCATTTAGGTACAAACATCTACAAAAATAATGGGTCCCCATTGAACTTCCTCCAATAAACACTAATTTTTGTGTTAAAGAGAGGATATATCACATAGCACCATCTTCATTACATGGTTTGGGCCTATTTTCCATGGATGACATAAAGGTCTCTTACAACAAAGTTGTTGAATTGATGGAGTATGTTAGACCTTGTTATGATTATAGTAGTTGGATGCAGATTGTCAAATATAAAAAAAGTATGTGTAGGTATGCACTAGTGGCAAATTATATACAACAAAAATTCAGTGAAAAAATTAAAAAAGTAGCTATATACGTTGATGGAAGACCAAAAGCATCAGGGAATATTACAGGTTTTAGAAATAGTACATGACCTGCATCAACTAAGAAGCAACCCAATTGCATATTTGAGGTGTGCGAGGGAAATAATGTATTTGTATGTGTGATCAAATCAATACATGGAGATGAGGATTTGCTTATCGATTACAATTTGAATCACATAGATACAAAAAACCCCATCACTATCATGGACAAGGTGGTGCACATTTTGATAATTGTCTATTATTCAACGTAACTTAGAATAAGAACATGTGTTTTAACATGTCTGAATAATTTTGTTTGAAATACAGAGCTATAGTATGGATCAACAGCCACAGGATATGCACGATAGTGATAGTTCTTATGGGACTTCTTCTTTCCGATAGGTAAAACTCATTGTTGTTGTACAAATGCACATACAAGAAAAATGTTAATACATATTTTTGTTATGTCAATGCATATATTTTGTTGTTCTACTATTTTAGATTGATTTTAAATAAAGGGCTAATAATATTGTTCTCACAAATGAGTGTTGATCAGAGAAAGGGAAAGGAACAAGTAGTCCACGAGGAGCTACAGAATGAGCATGATCCATTTGATGTTGATATTTTATCAGAGGTTGATCCTGTGGTTGCACTGGAAAGGGTCCTTCGTGCAATATCAAAAGAGTTAGCTCGAATGTAAAATATTCAACCTCACACTCCTGAAATAAAGAGGGAAAAAGATATGTTGATTGGTCATGTTCAGAACTATAGAGTAAGTATTAATGTATTTTTTTATTATAACAAAAGTTCAATAATGATTTTTATAGTATACTATTTTATTTATGTCATTAACTAAAATATATATGTGTTCTCTTTATAGGGGATGCTAAATAAATTAAAGGGAATTACCTTAGATGCAAATACTTTGGATGGTACATCACATGTTTTATACTCCATCTTGTCCATGGTTATCCATATTTTTTTATGCTCTAACAATATTTTTGTTTAGCACTTGCTATTGAACCTATGTTGAGTACGACACTTGATACAAGGATCAGATCCACAAAGGTAGTTCTACCTAAAATGTTGGCAAGTACACCTACTATTGGTAAGTCAACTCCTCTTTTTCTCTCTTATTTATCATGTGTTTATTTCACTTGAACTATATATTCTCTCTTAGGGGGCATTTTGTAATATTGGATTTATTTTATGTAGGAGGTGATGATGCAATTCCTTGATGTACTCATGTTAAATGTACAGGAACAATACGATGTGATCAATTGCTCATGAGCAATGAAGATGAACTTCCCTTGAGAGTAGCCCAGCTTCCAGGTACTTTAAATACTGATCCTTTCTTTTACTATACAATATAATACTCATAACATAATGCACTAACCCCCTATGTGGTCCCTTGCAATAACTAATTATAATAATCTCATAATTATCTTGTACGGATTAATCTATTTTATGAAAAACTTAATGATGAATGTTTGCACATTTTCGGGCTGACCATATGCACATGGTATCATATTTTGATTTCATTGCAAGATTAGATTTCATTTCATCCCTTTCTTCAAGTATATTAAAAGGTAGCTTCACTTCATTTATGAATCTAACAGTTTTTTTTCTTAAAAGGTGGTCAATACAAGATAAAGGGTTAAAGAATAAGCTCATTAACTCTATGACAACACTTTTTGGACCCGAAGTCTTTCGTAGACTTATACTCCTTGAAAAAGAAGGCACTATTTTGAAGTATATTAGGGACAACTATAGGAGCCAAATAGAACACAACCCTTATTATGAGAGGCATCCCTATATTCTTATTAATGAGTGGGAGGATCTTAAAAAGGATGCACTTGAGAGAAGTTCAAGACATAATGGGCGAGTAGTATCACTCGAG
Source organism: Chamaecyparis obtusa (assembly GCA_027943335.1). Classification (NCBI taxonomy): domain Eukaryota; kingdom Viridiplantae; phylum Streptophyta; class Pinopsida; order Cupressales; family Cupressaceae; genus Chamaecyparis; species Chamaecyparis obtusa. Next base: position 489,548 of record BSBK01007515.1, read on the forward strand.
GAAAGAAGGTACATGATAATGTTAATAATGAAATTATGTACTATTTACTCTTTATACTTATGTGATCTAACATACTTCAAACATCACATAGGTTTACTGACACAACAAAGGTAACAACAGCAAGAAAAAAAAGCATGGGCAACAAAGGCTTGTCTCGGGTGGATATTCAAAACTTGTTGCATGAGTTGTAAGTATTAGTAAATGAAAAATCATATGCAAATATTTATAATTAAATTGAAATCAATTTAGTTTTGATTAAATTCACTACAATAAAAATTCATGATACCAATAAAAATTGTAGGCCTTGGAGTTCAAAAAACCGATTACAGAAGAGGACAAAAAAAAAGGCTTCAAACAAGCTATAAAGTCATGGCTTAATGATATCGAGAAATGAGCACACAAGGTTCTTCTGTTGGATCTGTTGATCAGGTAAATAAGCCAATTGATTTTTATTTCAAGTTGAAAACTTTACCAATTACCGTATTTGATGTTAAGTTCCAACATAAAGTGAATATATTTGTTTTAAGTAAGGAAACACTGATTATATATTTGTTTAAAACTTTAAAGTGAATATATTTATATGTAGTAAATTGAATGATTAACATTTCTCAATATTTGTCTTGTATTTATATGTATATATTGTTTATAAATACACTAATTATTTACATTGGAATGCAGCCTGCCGATATTGATACTGCACTGGCTGAGCACGATGGAGTCATCAATTCTAATGTGAATTGTAGTACTCAAGGTATACATTTTCTATTCAAATTTTGATTAATGAATATTTAATACAAGCAAACATGTTAAATTGAATTTAACGTAGAAATAAAAATTTAATTATCATGTGTTAGGATTAATAAAACATTTTTTATTGCAGTTGCAAGGGATGTAGAGGACATTGTTCCTGATGAGCGTGTTGAGGTTCAAGCCACTGGGCAAGATGATGTGGTTGGACAAGGTAAAGAGTGTCACATTTATGTTTTCTAATGTATTGAAATGCTTGTAACAATAATGGATATATTTTAAATTAACCCCAATTATGATAATATGTTTTTAATTGAAGCCTTTTATTTGTTATTGCAGAGGACCCACCTGTGCAAAGGACAATGAGATCACGTGCATGACCGAGAAGAAATGATGCTATGGACATGGATATGCCTCTGCAACAATATAAGGAAGCAGAAGAAAAGAGAAAGCCAAAAGAAAATGATTCTCATTTATGCAACTTATTTGATAATGACTAATGTTTATTTACACGTGTTTGAGCTTAGTTCCATGTTTAGACACTGAGTTTTATTTTATATACTGTTGTAATGTTGGAGGGGTTTTCACTAAATTTTAGTGGATTTCATATTTTGGGAGAAATTAGTATTAGAATGTTCAATGGGTTCTTTTCTAAAACACAATACTTAAATCATCATCTTGTCTAGAATGGTTAATCAATTGTTTAAGGTGGATTAGTTGTGATGATGAGATGGGCCATTTAGATGTTAACTATGATAGTCTCTTAGTTTTAGGCAATGTAGAAGGAGATGCCTTGTTCAATATGCAATCTTAATTCATATACATAGGATATCAGGTGGAGTTGAAAAACACAACAAGGTTGCATTTTTTATAGAGGTCTTTAATTATGTATTTTAAGTTATAGAGCATCATGAACATTGTAATTTTGACCTATTAAAAAAACTAAACATGCTATGTTTTTTATACTCCACCTGTTATCCATGCATATTTTGCTTGTGTTGTATGCGCATTCTCGATTCAGAGTGGGAAAAATCTTATTTTTGATGCGAGGGAGAGAAGCCATACACATAAGTGATGGAGTTGAGGGGAGATGAAGGAATACCAAACATTGAATTTGGAATTTTTCATTAGAGAAATTAAAGTGGAGGTCTGATCAATAGAGAAGATAGTAATGACCGCAGGAGAATGAATAGTGGTTATAGTTGTAGTGGGGAAGATAGTGGAGGCCATTCATGAAGAAACTTTCTGATAGAGATGGTGTACAAGAAACAAAGGAGAAAAAAATTTAAATGAGATGGGTCTTCTTAGCTCCACCTACTATCTGTGCATATTCTTCTTGTGTTGCATGCACATTCTCAATTCAGAGTGGAAGAATCTTATTTTCAATGCGAGGGAGAGAAGCCAAACACAAAGAACATGCAAATAGAGGTGATAGCTACAAACCATAAATGTAGGTATCATAATAGCTAAGAAACATAAATGTAGGCATCATGGTCCCAATTGTTTGGAGACACAACATAATTGAATGCTATACCCAAAAAATGCAACATAACCACTACTCCTGTAGTTCTAAGTTGACACTATGAGATCCAAAAACCATATATAGATTCTTTATCTTTGGTTTTTGGATCCCGTAGTGTCAACTTGGAACTACAAGAGTAGTGGTTGTGTTGCATCATCTGGGTATAGCATTTAGTTATGTTGTGTATCCAAAAAATTGTGACCATGATGCGTTCATTTATGTTTCTTAGTTGTTGTGTCCTAGGACCCCTTATGACCCTTTATGACCCTTTACGATCCCTAAGAATACATCTTAGAGGTCTTAAGGTGTCATAAAGGGTCATAAGAGGATCCTAGGAGGGGCCAAATGAGCTTCCACCTTCATGCGGTTGGCCCTATTAAGTAGAGAATGTTAAACTATTATTGAAACAAAGAGAAGCTCAATAATTTAAGATCTCAATCAACTTACGACAAATATATATTTATTTTTAAAAAATAGTTTGAGTCATCACAATTACGATGGAAACCAAAGAATAATCAATGACAAAACTAAAATCGATGACTATCTGTCAGAAATATCAATCACTTCAAGGAGCAATGATCACTTAAGCTCACCTTAATAAGTCTTGACCCAATATCAAGTCATATCGATTCATCTCAATGGCTACCAAGAACCAAGTCGCAAAGAAACACCACAAACCGCACTGCAAACCCACTATGAAGAGGCATCCAATGTCTCATAAGTCACATCAAATGACCTGCTTTCTATAATCCAAGTCTCTCAGCTTGGTTCACTTAGAAGAAGACTTCTCCCAAGTCATCATGGACACCATAGTGATCTAAAAATCCAAGTCACTAAACTCAACTCAATAATGTATGAGCCACTACCAAATCTACTGTAAAGTCATCTTTGAATGATAGCTAAATCTACAAGAACACCAATCAAGTCAAACTAAATTGACAAATATATATATATTTTTAAAAAAATTATGATTCTATTGAAATTACAATGGCCCCAAAGAAGCAACCACAATCTGTCAAAAATTCCCGACAGATAACCATCGCACCAATAGCATTTTTGTCGGTATACAATCTTCCAATGACAGCTAGGCATTGAAACATTATGATGGTTACCTATCGTAGGTACAACATTTCTATCGGTAACTAACTATGTCGAATGTGGGACGACTACAAGTAGACCCGACAGGTATATTCACTATGTTGAAACCTCCTTTTGTGACAACTATAAACGTCGCATGTATGATGCCTATCATAACCATCAGTGTTTTTGACTGCAAAACTATGATGCCGAATGGTGTTTCTTAATTGATGGTATATTGTCTAAATTTAGACAATCAGCAGTCAAAAAAATGTCTCAAATGTACTAGTGCAAAAACTCCATAAATCTAGAAAAACTTCTAGCATTTTGGACTTTCGAAGGAGAACCTCTATAAAATCTAAAACTTTGAAAATCTAGCAAAACTTATGGCATTTTAGACTTTCAGACATCAAAACTTTAGCAAAATCCAACACTCTAAAAAACTTCCACCAGAACTTCTGGTATTTTGGAATTTCAGATAGCGAACCTCCAGCAAACTCTGAAACTCCAAAAATCTTGCAAAACTTTTGGCATTTTGGAATTTCAAACATCGAACCTCCAACAAAGTTTGAAACTCCAAAAATCCACCCAAAAATTCTAGCATTTTAGACTTTTGAACAATGAACCTCCAGAAAAGTTCAAAAATCCAGCCAAAACTTCCCGCATTTCAGACTTTCAGACAATGAACCTCTAGCAAAGTCCAAAACTCTAAATATCTTGCCAAAATTTTTGGCATTTTAGACTTTCAAACAATGAACCTTTAGCAAAGTCTGAAACTATGAAAATCTAGCCAAAACTTCCAGCATTTCAGACTTTCAAACAGCGAACCTCCAACAAAGTTTGAAACTCCAAAAATCTAGCCAAAACCTCTAGCATTTTGAACTTTGGGACAACGAATCTCTAGCAAAGTCCGAAACTCCAAAAATCCAGCCAAAACTTCCAACATTTCAAACTTTCAGACAACAAACCTCTAGTGAAGTCCAAAAATCTAGCCAAAAGTTCCAGCATTTCAGACTTTCGAACAACGAACCTCTAGAAAAGTTCGAAACTCCAAAAATCCAACACTGAAAAATGGCTAAGTACTGAAATTCTCAAAACTTTTCAAAATTGAAGATTTAGGGGTGATATTTTTAAAACTGCTTTGTCATTTCTTGTACTTCCAAAAATTTTAATACTTCCATGATATCAACTTCCCTTGTTTCTTCATAAACCTCAAAAGGTAGGCACCAAACTTTTTCATGCAAAAGAAGTTGTCATTAATATCTGATGCAGGAACATTTTGGGTTCCTGAAGATCTTTCTTAGTCTTGGAGGAATTCCCCGGCACAGGGATGCAAAACTTTGTTTTTGGTAGTTTTCTGAGTTTATGTGTTGCAATGATCTATGGAGATCTTTGGAATGTGTGCTGAAAGGTGTTTTTTCCTTGATGTATGTGGAAGATATTTCTAAGGTCGCGGCTCTTGAGGTGTCATGGTTTGGGAGATATTGGATGGACTATTTCAAAGTTAGAGTTGTTTTCCTTGTCATCAGAACTATATTTTCCTATAGTTTTGGTGCTGATTGCATGATGTGGAGCTATTGATCCTTAATGAATCAGCCTTTTAAATCTTAGGGCCTTAAAGAGGACCTAAAATAATATCTTTTCCCAAGGGGAAAAGCCTTGATTCATTATGAGTAAAAAGTTATGACCATTTTTCTTGGGGACCTATTTTCTACCAGTGTTCCCACCAGAGCCATTCCTGTAGTTTTATCATTTCCAAAGTACTATCATTTCCAAAGGGCGCAACTCCTAATTCATTATGAGTCAAAAGTTATGGCCATTTTTCCCTGGGACCTATTTTTTTGGCATTTTTCATGCAAAACGTGGAGTGTTTCTTCTTGCATAGTTCCATGTGATGAGATGGGGACTTCCATGGTTAAGGACATGGTATTGGTCCATGTGTGGACCTAAATCTTAAGGCATATTAAGTTTTGATCATTCTTGCATTAGTTTTGGTATCTCTCTTTGGGATGGACCTTTATTGTAATTAAAGCCTGACTGGTTGACTTGTGGCTTTGCTGGCTATATATTGAGAGCTTGGGTAGATGTTTAGGGGGAATTTGAGTGGTCAATGATCATTAGATTAGTAGGAGGAGTAGAGTAGAAGAAAATTTGTGAATCTAGGAGTTTGTAGCAGAACTAGTGGCCTATGGGCTTCAGATAGGAAGGGGTTGCTTGGAAGGGTGAGTACAAGTTTAGATCATGTGGTGGTTTTTACTATCAAAGGCTTCCTGTTGTAGATCTAAGCTAGTTGGTGGTTCCTTGGATCTTGTGAGATCTTGCTGACACTTTTTTATTTCATTGTAATAGGCCAAAATTTGGAAGGCCTTACAGCTAGGCATGTTGAATGAAATTCAGTTGAAAACATATTCTTGTTGTGTAATTCTGCATTGTGGTGTTTTACTGCTTGTTTGGGCTGTCCTTAATTGGATCCTCCTTACCTAACCTACATCAAGTGGTATCAGAGCTTGATCATCTTGAGTGTGGAATCTAGTTGAGGTTGTTTACACCAGGACCTTGTGGTGACTTGTTGCTTTGGATTTGAATATTTGAGGATGCCTCTGAGAAGATTAGATCCTAGAGCAATTGCAAATCTTTGTGATGCGGTGGAAGCAAAGATTTCTAAGAGGTTTGTTTGGTTGGAAACTGATTTCTTGAACCGAGTTGATGACCTTGTGAAGGAAAATGTTGTTGAGCTTTGTAGAGCTTACCAGAGTTGGAACATGCTAATTTGAAAGAAAGTTGTTTGGCTGGTTAGAAGACTGGTCTGCGAGAGAAGACATCTTGATAAGGTTGCTTGTGACAATATAGATGTTGAAGAGGTATGTGATATTGGTTTTTGTGATTATTTCATGGACTCTAACATGAAACTTGTAGAGAAACTTATGATTGTTGTTGAAATACCTGTGTTTACTGACATTATGGTTGACCTTGTTGAGGCTAGTGAGAAGATTTGTTATCATGTTCAAATAGTTGTGTCTGACATGGAGATTGCAGAGCATCTGGTTGGGTGTGATCAGATTGTTGTTGGTGAAGAGTTACTTTTTTCTAAAAACCTTTATGATGGTGGTGTTTCCAAGTTTCTTTTGTTTAGTTTTGAGGTGTTGATATTGTTTACTGGTTATGGGCTTGAATTACTAGTTGACAGTAATGAGTCTTGTGATGAGTTGCAGATATGGGATGCTGATGATTAGGGATTTCATATTGATGTGGATCTAACTTTGGATCTAATTTTTGGGGAGTTGGATACTCTTGTTTCTAAGGTGGGTTGCGGTGATCAGTGGTATGCTGATTGGATTGTTGAGATTCATGTGATCTTGATGTTTGAATGGATGAAGCATAGATGGTTGATTTTTAGATTTGTTCTCTTATCCTTGAGGGATTGGAAGCCTATGGTGAAGATGAAGTTGATTTCAGGTAATTATCTTGAGATTAAAGTATGGGACATACTTTCTATTTACTTGGGTAGCTTGATGCAAGAGCATTTTGGGTTCATGAAGATCATTCTTAGTCTTGGAGGAATTCCCTGGCAGAGGGATGCAAAACTTTGTTTTTGGCAATTTTCTAAGTTTCTATGTTGTGATGATCTATGGAGATCTTTGGAATGTGTGCTAAAAGGTTTTTTTTCCTTGATGTATGTGGAAGATATGTCTAAGGTTGTAGCTCTTGAGGTGTCATGGTTTGGGAGATATTGGATGGACTGTTTCAAAGTTAGAGTTGTTTTCCTTGCCATTGGAACTATATTTTCCTGCAGTCTTGGTGCTGATTGTGTGATGTGGAGCCATTGATCCTTAATGAATCAGCCTTTGAAATCTTAGGGCCTTAAATAGGACCTAAAATGATATCTTTTCCCAAGAGCACAAGCCCTGATTCATTATGAGTAAAAAGTTATGACCATTTTTCTCAGGGACCTATTTTCTGCCAGTGTTCCCCCCCGAGCTGTTCCTACAATTTTGGTGCTGATTGCACGTCATGGTGATATTGATCCTTAATGAATCAGACTTTTCTATCTTAATTAATTTAAGAGGACCTAAATTAATATCATTTCCCAAGGGCACAACTCCTAATTCATTATGAGTCAAAAGTTATGGCCGTTTTTCCCTGGGACCTATTTTTCTAGACCTAAATGGTTAAGGAAATGGTATTCGGTCATGTGTGGACCTAAATTCATAGGTGCATTAATTTTTTATCATTCTTGCATTAGTTTTGGTATCTCTCTTTGGGCTGGACCTTTATTTTAATTAAAGCCTGACTGGCTGACTTGTGGCTTTGCTTGCTATATATTGAGAGCTTGGGTAGATGTTTAGGGGGGAGTTGAGTGGTAGATGATCATTAGATCATTAGGAGTAGAGTAGAAGAAATTTTGTGAATCTGGGAGTTTGTAGCAGAACTAGTGGCCTGCAAGCTTAGGATAGCAAGGGGTTGCTTGGAAGTGTGAGTACAAGTTTAGATCCTGTGGTGGTTGTTCCTATCAGAGGCTTCCTATTGCATATCTAAACTAGTTGGTGGTTCCTTGGATCTTGTGAGATCTTGTTGACACTTTGTTATTTCATTGTAATAGGCCAAAACCTAGAAGGCCTTATAGTTGGGCATCTTGAATGAAATTCAGTTGAAAACATATTCTTGTTGTGTAATTCTACATTGTGGTGTTTTTTTGCTTGTTTGGACTATCCTTAATTGGATCCTCCTTACCTGCCCTGCATCAATATCTTATTAAAAGAATAAATAATATTCTAACTATCTAAGATAATTACAAATGAAAAACAAACCAAAACCCCAAAGACAACAAAATAGACCTTAAAAAGGCAATCCCCACTAGGCCAAGTGGCCAAAATGAGGTGTGTCTTGTGTAACCACAATAGGTCTATAGCTTCTTCAGAGTACCCTAAGACTTTAAAAAGGTTCAAAGTGCAAATGTTTAGGCTAGCTCCTCCATCAATGAGGACTCTTTTAACACTATGCTTATGGATCAAGACCTCAATGTGCAATGGCAATTTTTGGGGATGATTTAAGGACATATCATCCTCCGCAAAAAAGGATAAACAATGAGATGCAACTAGGTGTCCTACCATATTTTGAAAATTTTCCACGTCCAAATTTAAGGGAACATTGGTTTCAACAAGGGCTTTCTACAAGATTTCTTTATGAGTGGGTGAAAATTTTAGCAACTCCAAAATATAAATTTGTGTAGGAGTTCATTGGAGTTGATCTACCAATTTTTATTTCTTTGATGAAAAGGATGTTTGATTTGATACAATGATTCTAGGGGCACCTCCTGGTAAGGTTATTTTAGATGCTTTCCCCCTAGTCACGATGTTTGATGTTTATTCCTTTTGTTTTTCCTTCACCACTATTACATTGATTGAATTTTCACACCCACTTAAAGATTTTATGGTGTTGTCATAGGTATGGACAAAGTTCACTTTCTCATTTCCTCTCTTGTTATTTTGACTACCATTTGATGATTCTCTTTTTTTTCATGATTCAAGAAAGGGTTCTTAAAGTTGTGTGATCATTTTTTTGAGGCCCTTCAACCTTTATTGTGCCATCATCTATTAAATCTTAGACTAAATACTTAAGTTTCATGCATTCATTGGTTTTGTATCCCTTGTTTTGATGATACTCATGATGGTGTGCATCATTCCACCATGTGGGTTTAACTTGAGGTTCATATGGCATTGATTCGAGTAAAATAATGATTTTATTAGCCACAAGTGTTCTCAAAGAATTTTCCAAGGGTTCACCCAAGAATGTGAATTTTCTTCTTTCAAATGAAAGAAAAAAAGGCTTAGGTTTCTTTCCACCTTGATTGTAGAAGGAATTATTGTTGTTGTTGAAAGGAGCCTTGGTCATTTGGTTGAAATTGTTCATTTGGTTTCACCCACTTGATAAGTTAAAAGGGGTATCTTTTGGGTAAGTTCACCAAGATGGTGAAGAAAAAGGGGGTATAAGTGGCCACTTTTTTTTCTGAAATAAGGGAAACCTTAACTTCACTGAGAGATTTGATGGTCATCCACTCAAAACTAGGAGTTGTATAAAGAATAAGAATTGTAGTACTCTAAATCTAGTTTATAAACTACAAAAGTTCTTAAAAAGTGGAAAAGATTAAGATTGTCAAACCCCTCACGCACAAAAACCCGTTCATATTTTTTTTAGAAAAAACATAACATAGCTATTTCCATGCACTTCACAAAATATATAGTTAGATTTATTATTTTGCAAAACCCTTTGGTAGGATGATAGGTAAGAGCGAGATCTAGAACTTGTATATTTTTTTCTAATCTTCTATTGAGTATTTTATTTTTTATGATTTTTTGAAATGACTGCATCCTAAAAATTTGGCACTTGTTTGTGCGCTAGGTATAACTTACTTCAAAATAATTGAAATTGCAAACTTTTTTTAATTAAAGTGTATAGAATCTAGTGTAGAATAGTAATATGTAAGTTTTTTTGAATTTGGTCAAGTAAATCAAAAGTTATTAAAAAAATGGTAGACATATGTATGTGAGGACTTTGAAGACACTAGTAAAGAAAATTAAAGTTTACTATGCTAATATTGTCCAAAAATAGAAAAATTTATATGGTCAGAAAGCTTAGAAGGCGTGTGAGATGATAGTAGTAATTTTAGAGATACCCACTTGATCATTTGTAAAGTTGATGACCATGAAGTCCATAAATCATGTTGAAAGAATAAAAAATGTCTAAATGGACAAAATTGGAGCGAAAATGGGATTGCAACCCTTAGGGTCATATTCCAAACCTTTTACCAAGTCATAACCCATAAGTAAAACCAAGGCTAGCATGATTTTGTTTTTTATGGAACCTGTACGGGTTATGCAAAATTTCATTTTTTTTATGTTGTCACTAAACTATCCACCATGTTGGTGCACTTACCCTTTTAGGTTGTGGGTTTCTACAACCCCATCATTTACAAGGTTCTTATATGTGTTTTTCAACCAAAACCTTGATTTATAGTTATTGTTGTTAGCTTCCTTGCTATTATTGTAATTATTTAAATTATTATTATTGTTGGTGTTGGTATAACCTTTTTTTTCTTTAAAGAGTTTGATCTCTCCTCTTTTTTCCAACACCTCTTGAATTTTTATCATGTTCTCAATGATCTTTTCGAATGTAGGGAGACATTGAAGTTTGAGTCTATAATTCATTTCCATGTTTAGGTTGTTCATGAAAATTTATATCTTCTCCTTTTCAGGTATGCTTCTAGGATATCACATGAAAACCGTTCTCCATCTTTGGAGTAAATCGAGAAAAGGTTCACCATCCTTTGGTTTGTGTCACATAAGTTGAGCATGGTGATTTCATGCTTGATATTATAGGAGTAATGAGTCATTAATTTGGAGGCAAGCTCTTTAAAAATATTTATTCCTTGTGGTAATTTTGAGAACCACTACATGGCTTGGCTTCCTAGACCTCTTGGAAATAGCTGCATCAAATAGGTGGTATCGTGCATGAACTCAATAGAAAAGGTGCAAAATTCCCTTAGGTGCTCTTGTGGGTTAGATTTACCCATGTACTTTTTGTATCAATGAAAAACCATGTTGGTTGGGAAAGGCACCATAACCAAGTTTTGATCAAACGGAAAAGGGCACAAGGCATCAAAAGAGAAGGGTTTTGGTTCAACCGCTTTCTTCATGGTGTCAATTTGTGCTTATAACATTTTAAGTTGTTTTTTCATCACATCTAATGGATTCTCTTCTTCCTCATCTTTCTTTAAATTTGTGGTGTTGTAATCATGAGGAAGGTTAACCCCTGATTGGGCTAAGTTAAGGAAATATATCTTCTTATTTCTTTCTAAAAGTTTTTCCATTATTTCAAGGAATTCGGGTCTTGGACAGCCATATTGGCTTTATCTTCATTTTTTTCCTTTGGCCCTTGGTTTCCTTGATTAGTAACTCCTTGATCTTCATTATTTCTCCCATGGACATAGTCACAAAAGTCATTATTTCTAGCCATTAAATTGACTCTTTACTCAAATAGGTTAAGGAGACTATCTTCTTGTTCTTGCATTTCGATAAAAGGAGTTTGGAATTTGAATTCAGGGACCTCTTGTGCTACGCAAGTGTCATCTTCTTGTAATGATATTTTCAATTTATGTGATATTGTGAAAACTGGCATCAACAAAGGTTTGAATCAAATGTAGCTTCCCCTATTTTGGTGATTGTTCTTTTGAGAAGATTTTTCAAAGATAAGATGATTTTCAAATGGATGTTTCTTCCTTTTATACGTATCTTCAAAAAAACAAATCACAAGAACACTTTTATTAGTAACCCTCTAAGCACAAAATGTTTTAAATGTATCGAATGCTATTACGAGTTTTGAACAAGAATTCACTTCAAGAAATCTACCTATAGTCAAATTTGGTTTGTAAAGATGGCTCTAATAGGTAGGCTTTCTAAATTAACAAGGAACTAGTAATGATTCCATTCAAAGAAATATCAAGTCTCATCCCATAATAATTAGGGGATTCCCACCACTGGCACATCGGAGTTTTGCGCAATCCCGAAGGACTACTCAAGGAAGTTTGATTCTTGATATCCTTTTGTCACTCACTGATGAAGGGTGCTCCCCTTAATACCATAAACACATAACAAAAATAGAGAAACAACAACAATAATATGCAAGAACAGAAAATTGGCTTCTTATTATCTCCACAAATGTGGAATTACAAACTTTCAAAATTACAATATGCAAAGCCACATGGGCACTCCCTTACAATATTCTATAGGACAAAGCCTCGAATCAATACCCATATCTACTACCCAGAACTACCCTAGACAACACTACGGGCCTTCTTTATATAGGCAATTTCCACCGCCCGAGAAGGTTCCAAAAATTTAGCCCTAAGGGCCGACCCAACTTAGAATTATTTTATTTTTCAATTTATTACATCAAAGTTGGCTCAAAATAACTTTTGAAACCCGAACATAAATTTTGAAGGAAAATTATTTTCTGCCATTTTAGGTGGCCTGACTTTCGGAGACCATAAGTCATCACCAATTGACCTGATTGACTATTATAACCCCATTTTAGAAACACCACGAAGTGCTCTATAGGCTTGACCCATGCAAAGCGCCCGTCACCCAATTTTTCAACCTCATCTGGGGCCTCTAAAGCCTTCAAAACTGAGTTCAAAGTTTCTGTACCCTACTGCTAATACTGAAAATCTTCAATATCTTCAAAACTAGACCTGATCTAGCCATGAAACTTTGCTGGCAGGCTGATATGACTGAGATGAACCTCCACATGTAAAATCAGAACATTCTAAGATCGTAAGGCCAACTTACTAAAAATAGAAAGTTTCCATAAATAGTAGCTCTGCACAAGATAGCCCTTATTGAATACAAAAATAGAAATATTTTTGAGTGATGCAAGATTGCCCTTACACCCAGGATGCTCCTGCATCAGACACCTGGGGTAATTTGAGAAGTGACCCTGTCACGACTCAGGTGTGCAGAGGAAAACCAAGATGGTTAACCTCCTCCTTTGTTAGCCATGATGAATCTTCTACAGGTCATCCTTTCCATTTGACCAAATACTCTTCATATGTCCTATTCCTTATGCTTCTACCAACACGACTATCCAGTATGTCTTCAATCTCCTTGATATCTAAACTAGCTACTGGAATACTCCACTATGCTGTTGTAACCTCATCTTCAACATGTCCTTCATGATACTCTATCAAATTTGAAATGTTAAACACTGGTGAAATATTCAGCTCAGTAGGCAATTCTACCTCATATGCATTTTCTAAATCATGCTTCTTCAGTATCATACATGGTCCAAACTTCTTCATTTTTAACTTGTTATATGTACCAACCAGAAATCACTCCTTCCACAAATGAACCATGACTTCATCCCCAACTCAAAATTCCATATGCCTCCTTTTCTCATCTGCCTTAGTCTTATACTATGCATTCATCTTGGTAATATGCTTCCTCACCTCCTCATGGATGTTCTTCAAGTGTTCTACAAAATCCTCAGCTTTAGCACTACTTATTTCTCCTTTATCTATCTTTCTCAACTCAGATGCATTTCTTGGACTACTTCCATATACAATCTAGAATGGTGATTTACCAGTGCTCCTATTGATAGAATTATTGTATGCAAATTCTGCCTGTGGTAAAATCAAATGCCATCCTGTTGGCTTATCTCCAACCAAACATCTCAGCAAATTTCCCAAACTTCTATTCACCACCTCTGTCTGTCCATCAGTCTATAGATGTTGTGATGAACTGAACTTCAAATCTGTCTTCAACTTCTTCCATAATGTACGCCAAAAATATCCAACAAACTTAGTGTCTCTATCTGAAACTATGGTCTTTGGCAAACCATGTAGTCTCACTACTTCTCTGAAAAACAATTTTGCTACATGAATAGCATCATTAGTCTTCTTGCAGGGAATGAAATGTGCCATCTTCAAAAATCTATCAACTACTACAAAAATTGAATCGTGTCCCCGCTGAGTCCTCGATAAACCAAGAACAAAGTCCATACTGATATCCTCCCAAGGCTTCTCTAGTACAGGTAATGGCTGATATAACCCTGTATTCTACTTCACTCCCTTCGCCATCTGACATACTCTACAACTTTGTACAAATTTCTTCACATCTTACTGCAACTGTGGCCAATAATAATTCTCACCAACCAAAGCAAGGGTTTTATCACGACCAAAATATCCAGCCAATCCTCCACTATGCTTCTCTTTGATGAGATTCTCCCTCATAGAACTTTGTGGAATGCACAACTAACTCCCTCTAAATAGCATATCATCTTGGATGATAAAATCTAGCCATTTTGTCCTATCTAGAGTAATAGCTTCTTTACAAGCTTTCCAAGCTCCACCAAAATTAGGATCCTCTGGATACAAATTCTTGAGTTCCTTGAACCCAACCACCTCAATCTGCATCCCTGTCAGCAATAGTTGCCTTCTGCTAAGAGCATCTGCAACCCTGTTAGACTTTCCACTTTTTTGTTTCAAAACAAATGTATAACTCTGCAAAAACTCAACCCATTTCAAATGCCTCTGATTCAACTTTCCTTGACTATTCAAATATTGCAAAGCTTGATGATCATTATACAAAACAAACTCCTTAGGAAGCAGATAGTGTCTCCACTTCTTCAATGCCTGAACTATAGCATAAAATTCTTGATCATAAATAGAATACTTCCTCTTGGCATCATTTAACTTCTCACTGAAATAAGCAACATGTTTACCTTCTTGGCTCATAACAGCTCCTATTGTAGTACCACTAGCATCACAATCTACTTGAAACACCTTATTAAAATTTGGAAGTGCTAAAACAGGTTGTTCTATAACTTTTTGTTTCAACAATTGAAAACTCTTTTCTGCCCCATTAGTCCACTTAAACTCTTTTCTATCTCCTCTCATTGTTTCAGTCAAGGCACCACAAATACTACTAAAATTTTTGATAAACTTTCTATAAAAGCTAGCCAAACCATGAAAAGATCTTACCTCAGTAGCACTCCTTGGAGTAGGCCATTCAAGGATAGCCTGTACCTTGTCTGGGTCCATTTTTAGACCTTCTGCTAAAACTACAAATCCCAAATACACTAACTCTTTCTTTACAAAACTGCACTTCTTCAAATTAATCAATAATTTATCATCTCTTAGCTTCTCAAACACCATACGAATATGCATCATATGTTTCTCCAATGTCTTGCTAAAGATCAAAATATCATCTAGGAAAACAATGACAAACTTACCCAGAAATTCCTTCAGAACCTCGTTCATGAGCCGCATGAAAGTGCTTGGTGCATTGGTTAGCCCAAAAGGCATGACTAACCACTCATATAGTCCTTCCTTTGTCTTGAAGGTAGTCTTCCATTCATCTCCTTCTCAGATCCAAATCTAGTGATATCCACTCTTCAGATCTATCTTTGAGAAATACACAGCTCCACTCAAACAATCCATAATATCATCCATTCGTGGCAATGGAAACCTATACTTGATTGTGATCTTGTTTATTGCTCTAGAATCTATACACATCCTCCATTATCCATTCTTCTTTGGTGCTAATACTGCTGGTATAGCACAGGGACTCAAACTCTCTCAAATCAATCCCTTCTACAATAACTCGTGTACTTGTCTGTTCAACTCTTCACTTTCTACTGGTGTCATTCTATGTGCTGCCTTGTTTGGAAAACTGGCTCCTGGAATCAAATCCATCTGATGACTAATCTTTCTTACCGGTGGTAATCCATCAGGTACATTATCAGATACAATATCCTAAAACTCATTCAACAAATTTGCAACCTCTACAGGTACATCCTCTACTTCCTCTTTACCAGTTTTTAGAATTAAAGCAAAACACACATGCTCATGCCTCATACCATCTAGGAATTTTCTTCCATCAACAAAATTTATTCTTGCATTACCACATACCTTTTCTTCAGTCTCCTTCAATGGCTTTAGCTTATGTCGTACTCCATCCTTTGTCAAGGAATAGGTATTTGCATGGCCATCGTGTATAGCACATCTGTCAAACTGCCATGATCTACCCAATAACATATGACATGCATCCATAGATATTATATCACATAGTACCTCATCTTGGTACCTGTCGATCTTGAACTTTATCAGGCACTGTTCACTGACCATGACCTTGTGGTCATCTTGCACCCAGGCAATCTGATATGGATGTGGGTGTTTCTATCTCTTGAGCTTCAACTTTGTCACCATCTCTTCTGACACCAAATTGTCAGTGCTTCCACTATCGATAATCACATCACAACATTTACCTTCACACTTGCATCTAGTGCAAAAAAAGCTCCTCCTTTGTTCAGGTTCATTCTCACCACTCAGCAAGACTCTTCTATTAATTAGCATTTCTCCTCTTTCAACATCTTTAGAATTTGATGATCTAGCATCTTCATCTACATGTGCAACTTGCGCCTGGCCTTCATTTCTCCTATCTATTCTGCCTTAGCACTGAGGATATTCAAATGCCCTATGACCTTCTTCTCCATAGTGAAAACATGTTCCATGGAAGCCTCCTCTTCTAGATCCTTGTCCTCTTCCTCTTCCTCTCTGATCTCTATTATTCTGATCCTAGAAATGATTTGAATTATTTCCTCTCTAATTCTAGCTACTACTAGCCTCATCCTTCTTTTTTGGATCTTCATTTCAGCCACCATATGACCATCCACCAGATCTTCCACCATGACCTCTTCCATTTTGTCTGCTCTCAAACTTCTTGTTCAGCTTTTCCTCTACTTTTAGGGAAAACTGGTATGCCTCCTCAATACTATTCATTCGAACTAGATTCAACTCCTCCTGAATACTTAGTCTTAACCCATTAAGGTATCAGGCAACTTTCTCCTGATCAGCTTCCGCATGGCCTATTCTGATGAGGAGTAGATAGAACTCATCTATATACTCCTGAACAGATCTTCCTGCTTACTTCAAACTTTGCATTTTCTTTAGTAGGTCAAGCTCATAATCAATAGGAATGAACTATTGCTTCAATTTATCCACCATCCGATCCGATCTTGTGATTTTATCTTTCCCTCTTCTATTTCACTCCAATTGAATCTCTTGCCACCAGATCTTTGCATGACCTTTCAGTCTGGCCTTCACAAATTTGACCCTATCAAGATCCTCAACATCTTCATACTCAAAATATTCCTCACATTCATTGATCTAGTCGATTAATTCCTCTAGGTTAAGATTTTCAAAAAATGTAGGAACCTCAATCTTAGGTATTTTCCCAATCTTGGAAATTGCCCGAAAAAGTCTTTCTTCCTCCTGATTCACAACTTCAGCTTCTTCTTCTTGATATTCTTCTTCGGCTTCATCCTCGCTTTCATCTCTGACATTAAGATTCATTCCTCTATGAATCTCTTCTTGTAATGCTCGCACTTGTCTCTGCAACTCTCTAACCTCAGGTGTCACAGCACCAGCTCTTCCGCCACATTCTCTTCGTGGAGGCATTTTTGTGATGCGCACTGAAACCCTAACCATGGTCCTGGTGCAAACTACCTCACAGTCATTGATCTATTTACACACTCAAGAAATCCTGCTCCGATACCACTTGATCAAGGGTGCTCCCCTTAATACCACAAACACATAACATAAATAGAGAAACAACAACAATAATATGCAAGAACAAAAAATTGGCTTCTTATTATCTCCACAAATGTCGAATTACAAACTTTTAGAATTACAATATGCAAAGCCACATGGGCATTCCCTTACAATATTCTGTAGGACAAAGCCTTGAATCAATACCCAGAACTGCCCTAGACAATACTACGGGCCTTCTTTATATAGGCAATTTTCACCATCCGAGAAGGTTCTAGAAATTTAGCCCTAAGGGCCGACCCAACTTAGAATTATTTTATTTTTCAATTTATTACATCAAAGTCAGCTCAAAATAACTTTTGAAACCCGAACAGAAATTTTGAAGGAAAATTATTTTCTGCCATTTCAAGTGGCCTGACTTTCGGAGACCATAAGTCATCACCAGTTGACCCGATTGACTATTATAACCCCATTTCAAAAACACCACGAAGCACTCTATAGGCTTGACCCATGCACAATGCTTGTCACCCAATTTTTCAACCTCATTTGGGGCCTCTAAAGCCTTCAAAACTAAGTTCAAAGTTTTTGTACCCTGCTACCAATACCGAAAATCTTCAATATCTTTAAAACTAGACCTGATCTAGCCATGAAACTTTGCTGGCAGGCTGATATGACTGAGATGAACCTCCACATGTAAAATCAGAACATTCCAAGATTGTAATGCCAACTTACTAAAAACAGCAAGTTTCCATAAATAGCAGCTTTGCACAAGATAGCCCTTATTGAATACAAAAACATAAATATTTTTGGGTGATGCAAGATTGCCCTTACACCCAGGATGCTCCTGCATCACTCACCCATTAAGGATGAATGTAGTTTATTTTATAGTGGGTCAGATTATTGCATCAAAGGAAATTGTAATCCACTTTGGGTTTTCCCTCTCACCGGCCTCATTAAGGCAAATTCTTGAGTGGCGAGCCCACTAACGTTATAGCATGTTCATTTTAAAGAGAATAAGTGAAGTGAAAAGATAGGTTTGGGAGTTTGATTCACCAAATGGTGAAGAACATATCCCTCCTCACTTCCAAACACAATTAACAATGTTCAATTTTCCAAGCCTTCTAATCTAATGGGAATTGAGTATTTCTACTCTCCTCCACAAACAATAGGCTTCAAATTATGTGCATGTTTATTCCTTAGCCTTTCTTTTAATCAAGAAATCTAGTAGGTTTGGCATTTTGATTCACTTAAAAAGTGAATAGCATAGGCCTACTACTAAATTACCTAAAGAATAATAGGCTTGTAATTACTAGATTCAAATGGAAGTGCCACAAATTTAAATAAAATGCAAAGGGATGAAGGTTTACCTCTTTTCAAAGCTAGAAAAGGCTAGGGGCATTTTGTATTTCAATTTTCATTGATTTACTCACCTAGTGGTGATTGTTCTAGCTTATTTGCATCTCCTTTGAAATTGTTAGTCCAACACAACCAAACAAAATGAATAAATAAATCAATCAATCAAATTTTAAGCCTCTTCTTTCAAATTTAGCAAAAAAATGATTAAGGAATGAAAATCCAATTTAAAGGAACAAATTTTGATTTATATGAATCCATTCAAATATCTCTCAAAATCCTTACCTTCCTTCTTGGAATCCTCCAAAAACTTGTTGACATGGATTATTTTCTCTCTTTTTAGCCTTTTTGCAATGGTTTTATCCTCTCTATGAATTTGAGTCTTTGGTTTTTGCACTTTTCAATGCCCTATCATCAGAAAAACACAAACAAATCATTTTTGGCTATTAGATTAATTAAATTTGTAAAATAGTCAAACATGCTACAAAAATGCTTAAACACACTATTTAAATGCTTGAACAAGCTGCAGGAAAATTTAAACGCACTAATATAGAAATTAAAAGTGTTGTTGAACAAGTAAAATTCGTGTAAATGAAACTTCGAATGCATTGTGGAGTTAGGGAAAACACGTAGAAAGAATGATAGACAAAATATAGAAAGGATCAAATGTGCTATTTAGCTATGTAAATGCGCAAAACTTTTCTTTAAACACATTCTTTCAGGCTTCACATGTGCTATTTCATTGCTCAAATGCATTGTTAGAAGTCTCAAACAAGCTATTTCACTTGCAAAATAGAGAATTCAAGCATAAAATCCTAGAATTCTACAATTTTATTTTTAATATTTAAACAATTAAGGCCTAATGCCCCATGATGGGTGTCATTTTATGTACTAGAGTACCTTTATAAGATTAATTTGACAATATTTAAACCAAAATAAAATAAATTACTACAATTAATAATCTATTTTAATGCAATTAAAGCTAAGAAACATCTTATAGCTCTCTAATTAAGAATGATAATAATAAGCTCTCAAAAAGCCTCCATTAGTGACAGTCCTAAAATGATAAAATGATAGATGATTGCACAAATAAATCCTATTTCAAATAAACTATGCTTAATTATGCCTAAAATGCCTTTCTAGCTCAAATTTGTAATAACTTTGATGCAATTCTCAGATGTGTGGATCCTTTTCTCCTGATTTTAACCCTCTATTTATAGTTTTTTCCAAGGATAGGGGGTGGAGTTACTTTGATCATGATTGAGATTGAGTTGGACTTAAGTGCATGGTTTCAATTATGGGGATAATTTAAATATTTTGTCCTCAAAGCTTGGGACAATGAGACAACATGAGTGGTCAAGATTCTCTCACCTTGAGTCATTGAGATTCAATTGGTTTTGATCCATGTGAGTCCAATCCTCAATTCCTATTGCTTGAGGTAATTTCCTCCCATGTGGTGGATGAGAGAAAATATGAATTAATTACTTAAATTTAATTGATTTCTTTAGCCATGTGTACCCCTTGAATGGGTTAAATTTGATTTTTAATTGTACTATATAATTAATTAGATTAATTGCATAATTAATTGATTTATCTTGATTTAATTGATTTAATTGGCTTTTAATTTTCAATTAATATTTAATTTCGGCTTGATTGTAAGTAATGCCTTGATTTTGCCTTAGTTTCTCACTTGGTTTGATATTGACCATTTTTAGGTGATTACAGTCTCCAAACACTATTTTTCTCAAGTAATCTTGGTATTATAACTCTACTCTAAAATTACTATAGCTTATCTTAGTTTTATAAACTCATTTAATCATTGAGCTTTACTCCTATAAAAACGAGCTCTACTAGTTGTAACATAAAAATATGTATACCCTTTCGATTTTGCACTTTATATTGTACTCAATTTTTTATCCATACCATAGTGTGTATCTAGGCTTGTTAAACCTCACACTATCCCTTTCCACTCCTATGTGATGGTCTTGTCCTTAATGACTCTTTTTCTTCTTTTAACACCTCAAACTATCTATAAATTAGCTATATGTGTGGTTGTCTATATAAGACAATAGTGTCCCATTATAGGTTCTCATTTAAAAATTATTTTGAATAATTTTACATCTTGTCTACTCCAATTGGATTTGGCTACTAAACCTCTTCCTCTTCAATCTATTTATCATTTGCAATGTATATATGGCACACTCTCTCACATACATTTAGTCTATTACATTCTCAAGATATCTATAGCCCTCTTTAAAATTATTATCTGGTATTGGATCATTCTTATGACCATGGTAGAACTTCTTCAAAAAAATTATTTAAGGTGTTGTGGTATTTAACAACTCTGGTGTCCCTTTTCCTTCTTCAAGCTTGCAAAGATGATAATGTTCTTGTTTATTTTCTCTTGGCTTAAATATGTTTTTAAATTGTTATTATAAAATTTCCTTTTTAGTGCTCCTAAGAACCTTAGGTTAATTTCACATCTTTACAGTCCCTAATATATTAGTATATATAATGTCTATATTATTTGGACTCTTAATTTCTCAATACACTTGAGATAAGAGCTCACAAACCTAGTATTTAATTTTTCATACATTGGATGTTTCATAGGTGGAATTACCAATATTAGATTTTTACCTAAAGGAAAGCCCTTAATTAAATAACCCTAAACATTTTTTGTTTCTTCATATTTGGAGAAAAAACTACTACATAAACACATGAAAGTTCTTGAGCCTACTTATTATACATCTATATTTTCTATTTAACATAATTTAAATTATTTTCTTAAACATATTTCTTTATATTTTCAATTTTCTAATATATTTTTTGTGCATTCGAGTTTGTAGTGTAGATTAAGTAAACTAATATATTGTACTAGAATTTTTTCTTGAAATATTTCAACATTTTAGGCTATATAATTGTTCAAATAGAATGATTTAATGTTTATGCAATGTCTTGGTCTCTTGGACAACATTCACTAGGATTTGGTGTTAGGTATCTTGTTTTCTTTTTTAATGCTTTTTTTAGATTGTCAATTTTGTACATAATATTCTTAGTAAATTGTCATTTTCATTCCTAGCATATTAAAGTAAATTTAATTTTTATAGTATAACTTAAGTAGATCTTATATTGAATTTTTATGTTGTAGGTTTATATTGACCAAATTGATAAGCCTTATAGGCTTAGGATCAAGATCATATGGCCAACATTAAAATGTTTCTCCATTAATCGAACTTTAGAATCAAATACAAATTTTGAAATATGTAAATAGTATCCTTATCTTATGGATAAAATTATTTTCAATTATAAACTCAATGTAGCACTAAAAATGAACCATATTTAGACAAATCATACTTAAAGTAACATTAATTATTGGCACAAACCTCAAATTTGGTTGACATAAGATTAATTAAAAACCTGAGATTATACTACATCAAACACTCTACATAAGTGATTTGTGAGCTTGTGCTCAAAATGTTGGTGAGTAAGAAAATCATTATTTCTTTATTGCCAATCCAATATCATTATTACACATTAAATGCATAAATAATCTTCCCAAATGAACTATTAACTTTTCCTTCCATCTCTAATTTCAAAATCAAAATGTATAATGAACTAAATATCTACTTCAGTTTTGTATTTTCATATATACATTTTCCTTGCATCTATACATATCTTTTTGTAGATCTTCCATTGTGATCAAGATTTATATATATCTCTTCATATATCACGTACCATAATTAATGTATATGTCATCCTATCAACCTTAATTTGAATCATACATAATGAATTAATCTTATATTAATCATAAATCTAAACATATATTAGCAATTATTTTTAAATGTCCTTCCATCTATTAATTCATATTATCTTCTTATAAAATATATTCATTAAAAAGTATCCACTCATTTATATATAGATCTCTCAATCTTTCCTCCTATCAAAAAATATCATTTTGTTATATTTTACATTACAATAGATTTATTTTTTTATTATTCAACACATTTGTTCTATTTTTCTAATAATATTCTATATTGGTAAGTTCAAAAGGATAGGGGAACAAAAAAAAAAAATCATTATCACATAAAATACATAACCTAAACATATTATAATGTGTCTCTTGGAGGTTTTCGCATTGAGGCATATTTTATTTGGATGAATTCTAGAATTTTTCCCCACTCATTTTCGGCTTGTAAATTATTCTATGTCAGTAGTTATTCTTAAGTATCTTTCGAGTCTTTATTTTTTCTTTAGTTATGGGTTATGGAGTATCGTGTGCAATTGCCCCAATTGCCTAGTAGTGGAGAACTTGTACTCTTGAAAGAGAGGTCACAAGTTCAAATCCCACAAGGGGGTAGGGTATGTATGCCTCATTTGTAGTGCTTTTAGGTGCCTCCCGCAAAGAGTACCAGGTAGTCCCATATCACTGTCACTATATGTAGACCCAAAAATGTATGGCTGGTGTCATAGACTATAAAATAAAGTTTAAAGTTTTTAAAGTTTAATTCACGGGGAGACAAAATATATTTTAGAGATGTTGGCACAAACTTTTTCTCTTTCATGTGCACATGTAGATGTGGTTATCCACACTTTTTGATGCAGGAGCATCTTGGGTGTAAGAGCAATCTTGCATCACCCAAAAATATTTCTTTTTTTTATATTCAATAAGGGCTATTTTAGTGCAGAGCTGCTATTTATGGAAAGTTACTATTTTTGGTAATTTTTGCATGTGCTCAGAATGATCTGATTTCTTTCTTGGAGGTTCATTTTGGTCATGTAAGTCTGCCAGTAAAGTTTCATTGCCAGATCAAGTGTATATTGGAAGATATTGAAGATTTTCGGTATTGGCAGCAGGGTACAAAAACTTTGAACTCAGTTTTGAAGGCTTTAGAGGCCCCGGATGAGGTCAAAAATTTGGGTGACGGGCGCTTGCATGGGTCAAGCCTGTAGAGCGCTTCGTGGTGTTTCTGAAATGGGGTTATAATAGCCGATCGGGTCAACTGGTGATGACTTATGGTCTTCAGAAGTTGGGCCACCTGAAATGGCGAAAAATAATTTTCTTCAAAATTTCTGTTCGGGTTTCAAAGGTTATCTTGAGCCGACTATGATGTAATAAAATGTAAAATAAAATAATTCTAAGTTTGGTCGGCCTTATTGGCTAAAATTCTGGAACCTTCCCAGGCGGTGGATAATTGCCTATATAAGGAAGGCTGTATTATTGTCTTAGGCAGTTCAGAATAGTTCTGGGTAATAGATCTGGGTAATTGATTCGAGGCTTTGTCCTACAGAATATTGTAAGGGAATGCCCATGTGGCTTTGCATATTGTAATTCTAAAAGTTTGTAATTCCACATTTGTGGAGATAATAAGAAGCCAATTTTCTGTTCTTGCATATTGTTGTGGTTTCTCTGTTTCTGTTATGTGTTTGTGGTATTAAGGGGAGCACCCTTCATCACTTTTATTAGGGTTGATTGGTTATCTTTCCATCCTCCTACTCTTCTTTCAGAAAATGCAAATAGAAATTTCAGACTTGATTTTTAACGTAAAAACCCTATTAAGGGAAAAACCATCCTAGACTGGTACCCAAAATATTTTTACTCTTCTGAAGTGAGCTTGGTTAAGAGCCAACCCTATTAAAGGTTACAAAACATGTTCTAAGGTGTGACCTTGTTAGAGGATTTATTACTAACACTTCTCTGTGACCATACATTCACTTGGGTCAACAAGAAAATAAGCAACATTCATTCAATGTCATTAAGAAATAACAACTATGGTTAAGTATCACCCGGTTAAGAGGTTTTGTCTGTAGAAATAGTTAGAAAGAAACAATATATGACCTGATTCAAATGTAACTTCACATGCCCATACTTAGATCTATGATAAGCTCAATATCACTATGCTTTGTTGGATTAATTGTGTGTTGTCTTTGATGTCACACTAATGTCATAGTATTTATCAGGCTCAGTTGGTTAGCAAAGTAGTTCATAGTATTTACCAAGCTTAGTCGGTCAGAAAAGTAGTTCCCAGTATTTACCGAGCTCAGTCGGTCAGCAGGCATTTTTCAGTGTCTACCGAGATATCTCGGGTGTCAAAGAAAAGTATGGTAGAAAACAATGTTAACCGAGCTTCCACGGTTAACGAAGGAAAGTTAGTGTTTACCGAGTTCATTCGGTCTCCAAAGGATGTTGTAGAATTCACAGTGCTTACCGAGTTCTCTCAGTCACCAAAGAAAATCTTTTCAAATTAATGTTTACCGAGTAAGGTCAGCCCAGTAAACAACTTTGTTAATTTGACAAATAAAGTTTGATTATTCCAGCCGACTGTTGTAATGACTAGTAATGTTATTAGTGTCGACTTGAAAATCTAAATGGTCAATCCAAATGGTATATATAGAAGGTCAAGTTGTGAATTAAAAGTGTGAGCGAATTTTGAAGGATGATTAGATATCCTTGAGGAGCAGCAGAGATATATTTTGATAAGGAAGGATCTAGTGAAGCAGAACAGAGATCTGTAATCAACAATTAAGTTGCATCATTATTCAGGTCATTTCATTGTTACTTTCTTACCATTGTAGCAGTGATTTCAAAATCTCCTAACCGAGTTGGTTTAATAGCCATTTTATAAATCCTCTAACAAGATGATAGTTCTATTGAATTGTTTCAATACCTCTTACAAGGCCACTCCTAACAGGGTGATTAAATCCTCTAACAAGGTCACACCTAACAGTGTGTTTTGTAACCTTTTACCGGGTTGGCTCCTAACAAGGCATCACTTGAGAAGAGTGAAAAATAGTAACTAGTTACATTGGTAGTTTTTCCCATATTGGGTTTCCATGTTAAATCTGGTGTCTCTTGTGTTCATGTATGTTAATCACTGATGAATGCCTAAGAATAGTTACAATTAATACTCACTGCAATAACCGAGTTTCAACATTTCTCTGTATGTTTGCTGAACAACAACAGCAAATGATTTAATAAAACATCTAAGGGATCTGTGGAAAGAAATGTTTATGGTTAACTAATTCACCCCCCCCTCTTAGTTACTTCATCTATATTTCCAACAATTGGTATCAGAGCTTTTGGTGCTTGCAAGAAGGGTTTCAAGGACCTAAGCTAAAGATCAATATGTCTTACAAGAGAGAAATTCCAAGGCTTAATAGAGATAACTTTTTAGCATGGAAAGGTCTCATGAGACTTCATCTAGCTTCCATTGGTGACTCAGGATGCAAATATATTGATCAAGAATATACAGTTCCTACTGGCACATTAACTGTTGAAGACATTGCAGAGAAAAAGAACCATAACACCATGATGATAGATATTGCATCATCTCTTAGCTATGAAGAATTTGATGAGATCAAAGACTGCACCACTGCTTATGAAATGTGGAACAAGCTAAAGAAAATTTATGGTGGTGATGACAATGTGAAGAGAGCCAAAGTAGAAAGCCTAAGACGATAGTTTGATTAGATGAAGATGAAAACATTGCAAAATATGTTGAAAGAATCAAGGTGAGTGTTAGTGCAATTAGAGCTTCTAGAGGAAAAATTGATGATGAAACTATTATAAGTAAGGTTCTTAGAACATTGCTTCCTATCTATGCAATAAGAGTATCTGCTATTCAAGAAAGAAGATCTGAAAAAAATCACAATATAACTTTGGATGCCTTAGTTGGAAGATTGACATCTTTTGAATTAGATAACTATGACAACTATGTTCCAACTTCTAAAAATATTGAATCAGCATTTGAGGCCAAACTTTCACTTAAGAAGGGCAAGAAAATCTAGTCAGAAAGTGAAGAAGAATCAGAGGACAGTTCAGATAGTGATCTTGAAGTTATTGAAGCATTACTTGGAAAGAAATACACTAGAGGTAGAGGTAAATAGAAAGGTAAAACTCCTTTAATTTGTTTCTCATGTGAAGCAATTGGTCATATTGCAGCTAGGTACCCAAACAAGCAAAGCAAGGATGAGAAGAAAGGTCACAAGTACTATGGCAAGAAGAATTTCAAGTCATTCAAGGATAAAGGTAAGAAAACATATTTTTTGGCTAAGGATTCTGATGATAGTGAAGAAGAAATTGCCTTCATTGCTATAAAAGATGAATCTAATGATGATGAAGATGAGATGGCACTTATCTCCCATATAAACAAAAATGATACATGGATTATAGACAGTGGATGCTCACATCATATGACTGGTGACAGAACAAAGTTTGAACACCTTGAAGACTATGATGGTGGTAATGTAAGGTTTGGAAATGATGACCCTTGTTGTATAAAACGAAGAGGATGAATTTCATTAACCAAAGAACTTATATGTGATAATGCATATTGGGTTGAAGGACTAAAGCATAATCTTCTAAGTGTAGCATAGCTAATCAACATTGGATTCAAGGTTGAATTCATGAATGGCAAAGCAAGACTGCTGGATGACAAAGGAAAACTGATTGGTTCAGACAAACAAACCAAAGGTAACCTATTTTATCTTGATCTTGGTGAATGCTCATGTTTTATTGCTCAAATTGAAGAAAGTTGGTTATGGCACAAAAGGTTATGTCATGTAAATTTTGATAATATGGTGAAAATAAGCAAATTCAAGAAACTAAGAGGTATTCCTACTTTGAAGAAACCTGATGTTGGTCTATGCAAGAATTTTCAGATTGGTAAAATGGGAAAGACTAGCTTTAAAAGTAAAAACTATCAGTTTGAAGATATTTTGGATATTATGCATACTAATTTATGTGGACCTATTGGAATTGAAAGCTATATAGGAGAAAAATTCTTTATTCTCTTTGTTGATGATTACTCTAGAATGATGACTGTTATGTATTTAAGAGAAAAATCAGAGGTATTTGAGAAATTCAAATGGTATCTGGCAAGAGTAGAAAAGGAAATAGGAAAATAAATGAAGTGCTTGAGATCAAACAGAGGTGGTGAATTCATCTCCCATGAATTCAATAATTTCTACATTGAAAGAGGAATCAAAAGATAGGTATCAGCCCCAAGAACTCCTGAGTAGAATGGAATAGCTGAAAGAAGGAATAGATCTATCATGGATTGTACAAGGACTCTAATGATTGAAAAGAACATTGTTATGAAATACTGGAAGGAAGCTATTAGCACTGTAGTTCATACCTTGAACCTAGTATAGTTGAGGAAAGACACATTCAAAATTCCTTATGAGTTATGGTATGGCTATAAACCCAATGTAAGTTACCTAAAAGTATTTGGTAGTAAATGTTACATCTTAAAAGAATCTAGAAAAGGAAAATTTGATGTAAAAAGTGATGAAGGAATATTTTTGGGATATTCTTGCAAAAGTAAAGCATATAGATGTCTAAATTTGTCTACTCACAAAATCATAGAATTTGCACATGTGAAAGTTGATGAGTTAGCAGAAAAGACTGAAGAAGAAAGCAAAAAAGAACCAAAGGATTACAAAAGATTTGTTTACATTGAACCTGATACATTGCCAGACACATTTGTCAATAAGGAAACTACATCTATCGAGCCCAGTATAGTAACCGAGTCGCAAGAAGAAATTCAAACCGAGTCACAAGAAATCGAGTCTCAGTTTGAAGCTACCAAGTGAATATCTACCAAGCTCGAGCAAACTAAACCTAAAGATGAAATTCAAGAAGATGACAATGTAACTCATTCAAGAAGCAAGGAACCTATATTGGCCAAGTATGTTAGGAAGCATCATACACCAGATCAAATTATTGGAAACAAATCAGATGGTACTATGACAAGAAGTAAACTGAAAGGTACATGTTTACTTGCTGACTTTGAACCTAAAAATGTTAAAAATGCATTGGAAAATGAAAGTTGGATTGAGGCTATGAATGAAGAAATAGAACAAATAGAGAAAAACAAGACATGGACTCTTGTACCTAGGCCTAAAGACAAAAATGTAATTGGAACAAAATGGGTATTCAAGAACAAGCTGAATGAAGATGGTCAAGTATCTAGAAACAAAGCTAGATTAGTGTGTAAAGGGTATTCTCAAGAAGAAGGTATAGATTATGGAGAGACTTTTTCTCTTGTTGCAAGATTAGAAGGTATAAGAACTCTACTTGCATATGCAACACATGAAGGATTTAAGGTATATCAAATAGATGTAAAATCTGCATTTCTCAATGGTATTCTTGATGAAGAAGTCTACATTGAGCAACCTGAAGGTTTTGTTGATCCAGACAAAAAGGATATGGTCTGAAAGTTACACAAAGCATTGTATGGTCTGAAATAAGCCCCTAGAGCATGGTATGAAAGATTACATAACTATCTTATTCAGATTGGTTTCAAAAGAGCTAATGATAATAGTAGTTTGTACATCAAGGAAGGACTAGATAACAAAATTGTTTTGGAAGAAATATTTGTGGATGATATTGTGTTTACAGGTAATGATGATCAGTGCAAAGAATTTGAAATGTCTATGTTTGGTCAGATAAAGTTTTTTGTTGGTCTTCAAATTCAGCAGAGCAAGAATGGTATCTACATTACTCAGTCTAAATACATCAAGGAAATACTTAAGAAGTTTGGTATGGAAGATGCAAAACTAGTTGGTACCCCAATGTGTATTGGACTGAAGCTTACCAAAAATGATGATTCAAAAGAAGTAGATCAGACCTTATACAGATCAATGATTGGAAAATTATAGTATGTAGTTCATACAAGGCCTGATATTGCCTTAGCAATTGGTATAGTAGCAAGATTCTCAGCAAAACCAAGAGAAAATCATATGATGGCAATCAAAAGAATCTTGAGATACTTGAAAGGAACTGAAGATTATGGCTTGTGGTATAAATTTGGAGGTAATTTGGACTTAAAAGTGTTTACTGATGCTGATTGGGCAGGAAACATTGATGACAAAAAAAGTACAAGTGGTGGAGCATTCTTTCTTGGCAAGAGGTTGGTATCTTGGACCAGTAAAAAGAAAAATTACACATCCCAATCCATAGCAGAATCAAAATATGTTGTTGCAGTAGTAAACTACTCTAATATTGTTTGGTTCAACTAGTTATTGGAAGGTATGAAGGTTGAGATCAAAGAACCAGTTGTTATATTTTGTGATAATACAAGTGCAATAAATATTTCAAAGAATCCAGTTTTGCATTCCAAAACCAAACACATTGCTATAAAATATCACGTTGTCAGAGAATTGGTGCAAGACAAGGAAATCAGATTGGAATATATTCATACAAAAGAACAAATTGTAGATATATTCACCAAGCCACTACCGAAGGATGCATTCTTGTATCTAAGAGGTAAGTTAGGGGTCATTCCCCTATCCGAGGCTCACTAAATGAAGTTTTAGTGATGCATCAACCAGAGCATATTAAAGATCAGTCAGTTGATGTAGCTTAGTCAAGGAATCATTGCATATGAATCAGTACTCAAGGTACATTTCTATTCACCTAGTATGTGTTGTCTTTGGCATGTTTTGTCAAAGAGGGAGAGTTTTCTATCATATTTCAAGAAATTTCTTTAGATTTCTAAGAGGGAGAGTTTTCATGGAGATTTTTCAATCAGAAAGAGAAGTTTGCTGATAGAGGGAGTTCTCATAGATGAGAATTAGAATGAAGCTAAGGATATGTTCCTTACTCTATGTTTTCTATGAAATCTCATTGTGCTATGACATATTGTGTTGCCATCAATGCCAAAGAGGGAGATTATTGGATTAATTGTGTGTTGTCTTTGATGTCACACTAATGTCACAGTATTTATCAAGCTCAGTCAGTCAGCAAAGTAGTTCATAGTATTTACTGAGCTCAGTCGGTCAGCAAAGCAGTTCCTAGTATTTATTGAGCTCAGTCGGTCAGTAGGCAGTTTTCAGTGTCTACTGAGATATCTCAGGTGTCAAAGAAAAGTATGGCAGAAAATAGTGTTAACCGAGCTTCCATGGTTAATGAAGGAAAGTTAGTGTTTACTGAGTTCACTCAGTCTCCAAAGGATGTTATAGAATTCACAATGCTTACCAAGTTCTCTGGGTCACCAAAGGAAATCTTTTCAGATTAATGTTTACCGAGAAAGGTCAGCCTAGTAAAGGATTTTGTTAATTTGAGAAATAAAGTTTGATTATTCTAGCCTACTATTGTAATGACTAGTAATGTTATTAGTGCTGACTTGAAAATCTGAATGGTATATATAGAAGGTCAAGTTGTGAATTAAAAGTGTGGAAGTAAAAAAAAGGAAGGAAAGTGTGAGTGAATTTTGAAGGATGATTAGATATCCTTGAGGAGCAACAGAGATATTGTTAGAGAGTAAAGATCCCCAATATAACTGAGAGGTGGGGGGGGGTGAATCAGTTATTAGATAATTTATCCATTCAACAACTTTAAACAATATAATCCATGTACTGATCAACCATAGAAAGATAATCATACACAATTGCATAATAACACAAGATATGTTAACTAGGGAACCTCTTGAAAAGAGTAAACCCCGATGGGAATGATGCCCACAAAATGATGCAATAATATGAAAGTTCCTTGTTAGAGGATGGACCCTATTAGGAGTCTTATGAAATACATTGAGTACATATAAATCCCTATTAGGATATTTTGAATCCCTGTTAAATGATTCTAACCCGGTTAAGAGTTTATGGAAGACAGAAGGACCCACTGCCCAAACAGCTTCAAGGCAAGATGTCTGAACCCACTGTCCAAATTATCTTAGAAAGATTCAATAGAATAATATGAAATATATTACCTCATTCACACTATGCCAAAACTGCACTCTCTGCTACACAAGATCACAATTTTAGATCTCTGTACTCACAAGTCTTCCTTCATCACTGAATTAGCTCTTTTCTTTACTTCATGCATATATTCGCATCTCACTCTTCATAGTATGCATTAAAATAAGGAAAAAATTGGACTTCTTATATACCAAACTCAAATAATTACAAATGAGTCAGTCCTTAATTACAAAATAATAAATTCTACACGTTACACAGAATTCACATTAAACTGTCAGCTTCCAGTTACTGTAACTTTCTCCAAACATATCCTCAAAGTTTTCACTATGAACCACATCATCATTAATGAGTCTCCAACATCCCTTTAACTGTGCAAAATCAGATTCCATCCCAGCTAAGAGATATCCTTTGATTTCTGAACATCGCTACACGGAAACACTGTCTAAACACTACTTTCACCAAAATGCTCATAACTCTTACAAATGAATGAATTTCTTTTTGTGCTATTAACCATAGGTTAATAACACACCAAAGAACATACCATGAATTTTGAAAAAGCCAATCTATAATACAAAATGTGCACAAAACAAAACTATACCTACTTTCCTGCTAATATCCAGAATATCACTGTGTTGACATCAATGACAATCCAAGTCATGAATGCAACAACAACTGCTACAGAATGACTACCAAAACACTTTGCATTCATTTCTAACAATCTCCCCCATTGGCATTGATGGCAACATAGATGAAAAACATCCAATGCTCCAAAAATCCAATACTGCAACATCACTGCAAAATATCAAATCAAATCTTGTTTCATTTTCCTATTCAGCTCTCTCATACAATCCACAATGTTTTTCATGTATATCTCTCCCCCATTGACATCAATGACAAAAATTCTATCACTAATTCAACAACAACTTAATGTCAAAAGACACTTTTCAGAAGAATACAATAACAAGAGTCCTCATGACTCAGCTCATAAACTCCCCCATAGAGGAAGTTCCAACATCCAATCCAGAAGAAAGATAGGGCTCATATACCACTAGATGGATGCAATCATCTACATCAATTCTCAAAAATAGGTAGGGGCATAACCCCAAGCATACCTCTTAGATACACAAATGTATCCTTAGGTAAAGGCTTTGTAAATATATCTGCTATCTGCTCCTTTGTACTTATGTACTCCAATCTTACTTCTTTTTCTGCAACTTTCTCTCTTATAACATGATACTTGATCTCAATATGTTTAGTCTTAGAATGTAAAATAGGATTTTTTGACATACTCAATATACTGGTGTTATCACAATGTATAACAACAGGCTCATCAAACTTTATTCCAATATCTGTTAACATCTGCTTCATCCAAATAATTTGATTACAATTATTTGTTGCTGCAACATATTTTGCTTTTGCTATACTTTGTGAAGTACAATTCTGCTTCTTACTTAGCCAAGAGACCAATTTACCTCCAAGAAAAGAGCCTCCACCACTGGTTCTTTTCTTGTCATCAACATTGCCTCCCCAATCTACATCAGTATAGGCACATAAAGTAAAATCATCAGAATTCTCATACCATAATCCATAATCCATTGTTTCTTTCAGATATCTCAGTATCCTCTTTACTGCTGCATAATGTGATTCTCTAGGTTCTACTTGAAATCTTGCTACAATCCCCACTGAATGTGCTATATCAGGTCTTGTATGTGTCAAGTACTGCAATCCTCCAATCATAGATCTATACTTTTTCTGCTCAACTGCTGGTGTCTCATCTTTCCTAGATAACTTATGTCCAGTTACCATAGGTGTTCCAACAAGATTAGAATCTTCCAGTCCAAATCTTTTCAATAAGTCATTTAAATACTTAGTCTGACTTACAAATATACCTTCCTTGCTTTTTGTTATTTGTAATCCCTAAAAATATTTCATTTCTCCAATCATGCCCATCTCAAATTCAGTCTTCATTTCATCTGCAAATTTGTCACTAGCTTCATCTTCTCCTCCAAAGATAATATCATCAACAAATATAACTATAACCAAAAAACCATTCTCAATTTCTTTTGTGTATAAGTTACTATCTGTTGTTCCTTTTATAAATCCCAATTTCAATAAATACTTATCCAATCTTGCATACCAGGTTCTAGGTGCTTGTTTTAATCCATATAAAGCTTTCTTTAACTTACATACCATATCTCCTTCTTGTGTCAAAGGAAAACCTTTAGGGTGCTCAATGTAGACTTCTTCTTCCAATTCACCATTCAAAAATGCTGACTTCACATCCATCTGATACACTCTGAATTTCTTGTAAGTTGCATATGCTAGAAACATTCTCACTACTTCAAATCTAGCCACAGGTGCAAAAGTTTCTTCATAGTCAATTCCTTCTTGTTGTGAATATCCTTTACATACCAATCTTGTTTTGTTTCTTATCACTTCTCCTTGTTCATTCATCTTGTTTCTGAATACCCACTTTGTTCCAATCACATTCTTGTCTTCAGGTTTAGGGACCAATTCCCATGTCTTTTTTTTTTCAATTTGCTCTAGTTCTTCTTTCATAGCATTGATCCAATGTTCATCTTCACAAGCTTCATTAGTAGTCTTAGGTTCAATTTGAGAAATCTAACATAAATGTACCTTATTTCAAGTCAAAAATCCTCTATCTAAACTTCCAATAACTTTCTCAACAGGGTGATGTCTTGAAGTATACCTGTTAGGTGTCATAGTTACTGATTTGTTTCCAATTGTAGATTCTTCTCTGGTTTCTTCTCTATTTTCTTCTCTGTTTTCTTCTCTGTCTTCTTCAGTATGACTTTCATTCAGCAAATCACTGTTAGTTTCAAAAAATCATTCTGCATTTTCAATGTTAGGCTAAGGTTGTGCTTCTCCATCAGATTCATAATCAAGCATTCTTTCCTAAATTTTAAATTTCTTATCAACTTTTACATTTGCACTTTCAACAATAGTCTTAGTTCTTTTGTTATAACATCTATATGCTTTTCTTTTTAAAGAATATCTAAGAAATATTCCTTCATCACTTCTAGGATCAAACTTTCCTATATAATCATCTCTCTTAATATAACATTTACTTCCAAAAATTTTAAAATACTTAACTGAGGGTGTATGTCCAAACCATAATTCATAAGGTGTCTTGTTTGTATCTTCTCTGATTTGTACTCTGTTCATAGTGTATACTATTCTATTCACTGCTTCTCTCCAAAAAGTCTTAGCCAAATCATTTTCAAACAACATAGCTCTTCCTACTTTAGTTATTGACCTATTCCTTCTTTCTGCAATACCATTTTGTTCTGGTGTTCTAGGGGTTTAAAGTTGTCTCTTAATACCATTCATTTCACAAAAAGGGTTAAACTCTCTAGATGTAAATTCACCACCTTTATCAAATCTTAGACACTTAATCTCCATTCTAGATTCATTCTCAATTTTTCTTTTCATGATCTTAAACTTATCAAATGCTTTAGATTTTTCTTTCAAAAATACAATCCACATCATTCTTGTAAAATCATCAACAAAAATCATAAAATACCTTTCACCATAAAATCCTTTGGTCCTAGTAGGACCACTCAAGTCTGTATGAACAATCTCCAACTTCTCTGCTGATGTGAACTTCTTATTGGGAAATGAACTCTTTTTTCACTTTTCCATCATACATTCTTTGCAAATCATGTTAGTAGGTTTCATAATTCTAGGTAAATCTCTTACTACAAGTGTAGTGCTCACCTTGACAATATTATCAAAGTTTATATGAAAAAACCTTTTATGCCATAACCAACTGTCATCAATCCTAGTTATCAAACATGTCATCACAGTAGGATTCCACTAAAATACATTACCTCTGGTTCTAGATCCTTTTCCAATCAGATTTCCATCTTTATCTTTTATCACACAAATTTTCTCAGAAAACCAAACTTGATAACCCTTATCAGCCAATTTTCCAACGCTTAGTAGATTGTGTCTTAGTCCATCAAAAAAGTAAACATCATCAGTGTTAGTCTTTCCATAAAGAGTAATAGATCCTATACCCTTAATCAAACAAGGTGCATTGTTACCAACCCTAACAATTCCTCCATCATAATTATCTAACTTAACAAACTTTCTTTTATCTCCAATCATATGATGTGAACAACCACTGTCTATAATCCAATCAGATTTCTTTTCAACTTGTGAAACTAATGCTTTTTCTTCCCTTTTATCAGATTTAGAACTTTCTTCTTTAATTGCTACAAATCCTATTTCCTCAAAGTTATCATTATCACTGTCACTTAAATGTTTTTCAATTCCCGCTTCAAAATATTCATCATTTGCATAATAAGATTCTTTAGATCTCCTAGGTTTAAAGTTGCTTCTATACTGCTTAACTCTTTTAGGACATTTAGATGCAAAATGACCATATTCTTGACAAGTCCAACATTTAAAGATTTTCTTACTATCTGGTTCTCTTTTTACAAGTAATGCAATACCTTCTTCAATCTTCTTATCTTCCTCAGATCTGCTACTGCTGGCATAATCTCCATTCACACTAGTACTTCTTGTAGGTCTAATGCTAAGAGCACTGAATGCTTTTTCCATTCTAGGTAGCTCTCCTGATAATCTCAAGTTCATCTCTGTTGTTTCTAATCTTCCAAGAAGAGTCTCTCTTGAAAAGTTTGATGTACAAGGTATCACTTGTTCAATCATCTGCATTGTCTGCTTGAATACTGGTGTCAAAGTTCTCAAAATTTTCCATATCACTTCATTCTCTATCTTATTACCTCCACAAGACTTTATTCCTATCACAATCTCAGACATCCTACCAATATAGCTTCTAATAGATTCATCTTCCATCATTCTGATATCTTTAAATGCACAAATCCAATTATGTAATCTAGCCTTCTTTGCATGTTCATCACCTTCAAAAGTAGAATGTAAAGCTTTCCAAATTGCATGAGATGTTTTCAAACATCTTACCTGACTATATTCATTCTCTGGTAGTGCTGACAAAAGTTCTTCTCTTGCAAGTATGTTACACATGAATAGATCTAGTTCATCTTTAGTTCCTGCCTCTAGATTGTCTTCCTCAATGATAGTCTTCTCATTCTTTCTAATCAACCAATAACTTGGTCCTAAACAAAATAGATGTGTCTTCATCTTTTCTTTCCATCTATCAAAATTTACTCCATCAAACTTAGGGCTTTCTTTTCTAAAATTTGTCATGGATCTCCTTAAGT
Organism: Chamaecyparis obtusa; assembly: GCA_027943335.1. NCBI lineage: Eukaryota > Viridiplantae > Streptophyta > Pinopsida > Cupressales > Cupressaceae > Chamaecyparis > Chamaecyparis obtusa. The sequence continues at coordinate 526,272 of BSBK01007515.1, forward strand.
TGTTAAATTTTCTTTCAAGGACCTGCTGCTCTGATACGAATTGTTAGAAAGTAAAGATCCCCAAGATAACTGAGAGGGGGGGGGGGGGTGAATCAGTTATCAAATAATTTATCCATTCAATAACTTTAAAAAATATAATCAATGTACTGATCAACCATAGAAAGATAATCATACACAATTGCACAATAACACAAGATATGTTAACTAGGGAACCTCTTGAAAAGAGTAAACCCCGGTGGGAATGATGCCCACAAAATGATGCACTAATATGAAAGTTCCTTGTTAGAGGATGGACCCTATTAGGAGTCTTATAAAATACATTTAGTACATATAAATCCCTGTTAGGAGATTTTGAATCCCTATTAAAAGATTCTAACCCGCTTAAGAGTTTATGGAAGATAGAAGGACCCACTGCCCAAACAGCTTCAAGGCAAGATCTCTGAACCCACTATCCAAAAGATCATTATTCAGGTCATTTCATTGTTACTTTCTTACCATTGTAGTAGTGATTTCAAAATCTCCTAACCGAGTTGGTTTAACAGCCATTTTATAAATCCTCTAACAAGGTGATAGTTCTATAGAATTGTTTAAAGACCTCTTACAAGGCCACTCCTAATAGGGTGATTAAATCCTCTAACAAGGTCACACCTAATAGTGTGTTTTGTAACCTTTTACCAGGTTGGCTCCTAACAGAGCATCACTTCAGAAGAGTGAAAAATAGTAACTAGTTACATTGGTGGTTTTTCCCATATTGGGTTTCCACATTAAATTTGGTGTCTCTTGTGTTCATGTTATTTTCTTTATTCTTGTATGTTAATCACTAATGAATGCTTAAGAATATTTATAATTAATACTCACTGCAATAATCAAGTTTTAGCATTTCTCTGTATGTTTGCCGAACAACAGCAACAAATGATTTAATAAAACATCTAAGGGATCTGTGGAAAGAAATATTTATGGTTAACTGATTCAACCCCCCTCTCAGTTACTTCATCTATATTTTCAACAATGGTCAATATAATCTCTTCATTCTTCTTCTTCCTCTAACTTTGTTCTTCTTAGTTATCTCCTTCTATTACTCAGTTAGGTGTGCATAATTACTTGGTTCTTACTTCAACTTGTCTGGCCAGCTTTGGATGTCTATAGTCTTCTCCTTACATGATCATTTCCTTTGAATTTCTTGTGTCCTTATATAGACATGATAAACCATTTTCTTTTTAGCCTGAGATTTTTCCCCTTAATCTATGCTGTTGATTTTGCCTCTTTAACCTTCCTCGTAACTTGTTCCTTAAAATATTTTCAATCTTCATCATCTAATCATCCTTGAATTTTTCATTCATAGATCATCATAAAATTTTTTATCTTTATCCTTGGAATCTTCTAGATTTGTTTAGCTCATCATCTCATGTCATAAATAACATGTTCCTCCTCATTTCTCTTGCTTAGTCAATACCGCGATATGTTAGTTTCTTCCTACTCCGTTAATACTACACCCGGTGTATACTACACCTTCTCAGTGTATACTACATCTTCTCATTGTACACTAAGTTCTTCATATACTGACCAATTTAACTTGTTCATTTTTTATATTAAACACTTAACAGAATCATCTAAGCCAATCAAATCACTATCATACTGTCATAGAATCATGAATAAGTTTCCCAATGAATATATTAATCATAAATCACTCATACATCTCATTTTCATGCTAATATATCTTTCCTTCACCAACATTACCTTATTCAAATGTTTACAAATATCATGATAGGTATAGTAAAAACTAGTTGACATCAATAACAATATAACAACTAATCTAATGTCTCACATATACCCTAGTAACTCAATGATCATCTTCACATTCTTCCAATTTGTTCTCCAAGTAGTCAATCAATTGTAGCTTCAAATGGTGTATATCTTCTCCACTTGAATTTTTCCCTCTCGAGCATGCTTCAAATGAAATGGAAATGCACTTTAATATGTTTAGTCCAATTGTGAAAGGCATCATTCTTTGCTAAGTGAATAGAA